>WNWU01000019.1:18229896-18303920 GCA_012654045.1 Ptyas mucosa | reverse complement strand
TAGATAGAAAAGCATACGAAGCCTACGAAAAAAGAAAAAAGAAACATCTATCTATCTATCTATCTATCTATCTATCTATCTATCTATCTTTCTTTTAAACTGGCTTGAGAGACCTTTTAAGGGAGAAATGAGTTCAAGTTTACAAATTGATGAACTTTTATACTGTATATAGTTTATATGTAAAAACATTTATGACATCCAAATATAAATAAGATGATAAATAGTAATCATGTTATATGGTTATTTGCTTGACAATTTCTTCAAATGTCCTGTCCAATATTGACACTAGACTAATTGGTTTATAATTTCTCTGGATTATAGTTCATTTTATCTGATGATGCAGAGTATAGTATGGTACTGTCTTTCAGGCCTATTTCTTTGGAAATCTCAAAAAATGATGGTGTGAAATGGGATGATTAATGTAAAAATACAAATGAGGTACAGAATACCTATATTTAATTTAATCTGATAATGGAAAAGAATCTAAGAGTATAATTCATAATTATAGTCTCAGGCCTAGGCCACTGGATGCAGGAGTTTCCAAGTAGCTCAAAGTCCTCACTCAGACTAGATCAAATTAATATTGTCATTCATCAGAATAATCCAGGGTGTGCTGGCTGAGGAATTCTGAAGTCCATAGGTCTTAAAGTTGCTAAGGTTATTCTACCCCTGGAATAACCCCTGCTTCCCCAGATATGTTTACATCCCACACCTATCTGTTCAAATAACAGACTCTGGTTGGCATGTCCATTATTATTACCATCATGTTAATCCAGGAAAAATCAAGACAGTAATATATTCATTTGAATATTCTCTGTAAAATAGTCATGGTGGATGATACACTACCATAATTATAAAAGCTTATTGGACATCTTAATCTCCTTTATTTTTCTTGATTACAAAATTAAATATCGTAGGTGCACAACCTGTTAGGAAAGTCTTACTTCGGAAACAGCAGCTTCCTCCACAGATTATGGAGAAGGAACCCTAATAACCTTCAAAGGATTTATTATAGACTATTATCTTAATTTTTAAAGACACAATTTGGATATTTTTAGGCTTGAAGTTTTTATAGTGTGTTTTGTGAGTTTAGTATACTTAATCATTTTGATTTTATTGTTATATTTAAAATTTATTATTGACTATCATGGCATGGTTTTTCCAGGAGAAAGTAGGTTATGAATGTGCTAAATGAATAAAAACCATCCTGTTTAACAACAAGCAGAACATTTGCTATTTTACTTTTCCTTCTAAACTGCTGATACCATATAGTGCATGCAGTCCTCAACTTACAATCAATCTTTAGTGACCAAATTTATGACGGACCTTCTCAAACTAAAACTCGGGTTCTAAGTTCCAATGGCTGTCCCCACCCAGTCACTTGATAGAATTTTTGGGCGCTTAGCAACTGACCTGCATTTATAGTCGCCTGCAGTATCCCATGGTCATGTGACCATAACTTTTGGCAAACCTTTTTGTGCCTAAATTCCCATTGGGTATAATCGGTTTGTTTAACCACGGTGGTATTTGTTTCATGTCCTCGATGTCACTTAATGCCTGCTGCAAAAAGGTCACCAAATTGGACATGGTCATATGGTGACCTGTTTAACGATGGTGGCTGTGATTATGGTCATAAGTCAAGGACTTCCTATATGACAGATTGCTCTGACAAACTGCTCCAAGGTTTTATAGGTAGTTTATCTTGGGCTAAACCCTCACTTAGATGCCCAAGAGTTGATATATCCTACATAAATATCCATTCAACAAGATATAAAATAGAATAGGCATTTTACCAGGGGTGGGCTTCAAAAATTTTAGCAATGGGTTCTCTGCCGGTTGCTGGGTGAGTGTGGCCATGGTGGGTGTGGCCTAGTCAGCCTCCTGCACCATGGGGGGGAGCGTTTTTGTCCTCCCCGGGCTCCAGAGGCTTTCCTCAAGCCTCCAGGAGGGCAAAAACAGCCTCCCCAGGCTCTGGAGGCCTTCTGGAAACGGGCCTATTTCCAGCCTCCCGAACTTCCAATAGGCTCATTTTTCGCTCTCCCTTACACGACCTGCACTTACCTACACCCAAAATGGGCCATGTGGGGACTCCTGTGAGGGGCGGGGCAGGGTGGGTGGGGCCAGCCAGGAGTGGGATTTGGGGGTTCTCCGAACTGCATAGAATCTTAGCTAGAGGTTCTCCCAAACCCCTGCGAACCCCCAGCAGCCCACCAATGCATTTTACACATGAATAGTTTCATGCCACATCTTATTTACTCAGCATTTTAATTTTAGGTATAAATATAGGGCATTTTCACAAATAATAAACTGAGATAATAATATTTTAGACCAAAGTAAAATAAAGTGCTTCTTGAAGCATGACTAATTTTGTGAACGCATTGCCAGCCACTAAAATGACTCTGGATGATAACAGAAGGGAGACACCAATTGTCACCCCTATAAAATCTGATGGCTCTGTCCGCATCTGCGCGGACTATCGGGCGACCATAAATAGGGCTTTACAGGCTCACCCCTACCCTGTTCCAGTAGTGCACCACCTCCTCCACTCGTTGGGCCGTGGCTCAATTTTCGCTAAGTTGGATATGGCGCAAGCATATCAACAATTGGAGGTGGACTCCGCCACCGCTGATGCCCAGACAATTGTAACCCACCGGGGGGCATTCCGTTGTCGACGATTGCAATTTGGGGTCTGCGTCGCCCCAGGCATTTTCCAATGCTTAATGGAACGGCTGCTGCACGGATTGCCAGGCGTCATTCCTTATTTTGACGACGTTTTCGTCTCCGCCACAACAGAAGCTGACCTCGTCACCCGCCTCCGTGCCGTGTTATCCCGTTTCCGTCAAGCAGGACTCAAACTCAAGCCCAACAAGTGCAAATTGGGGGTGCCGCAGGTGGAGTTCTTGGGCTACCTCATTGATGCTGCCGGCCTGCACCCAACACCTGCAAAGGTGCAAGCCATCCAAAGTGCACCACCTCCCTCCGGCCGAGCTGAACTACAAGCCTTCCTGGGCCTCCTGAACTTTTATAATATATTCTTACATCACAAGGCAACGGTCGCCGAGCCACTTCACCGCCTTCTGGATAAAGCAACACCTTGGACCTGGGGACGCAAGGAGGCCGATGCTTTCCGGGCTGTAAAAAAACTACTCACATCTGACTCCGTTTTGGTGCAGTATGACAGCGAACTCCCATTGACTCTGACATGCGACGCGTCTCCTTACGGGGTGGGGGCCGTTCTGAGCCACCAGCTACCTAACGGGACTGAGGCCCCCATCGCATTTTACTCCCGAACTCTCTCTGCCGCTGAACGCAATTACGGGCACATCGACAAGGAGGCATTGGCCATCGTGGCCGGCGTTAAACGTTTTCATGATTATTTATATGGACGTTTTTTTCGCATTTTCACAGATCACAAGCCGCTGTTGGGCATTCTGGCCGGCGATCGCCAGTCCCCGCAGATCCTGTCCCCACGTATGACCCGGTGGATCGTGTTCCTGGCGGCCTATAACTATCATCTTGCCCACCGCCCTGGTAAGGACTTGGGGAATGCTGACGCACTCAGCAGATGCCCCCTTCCTGTTCCTGTCGTCGACCCTGCTCCTGCCTCCTCAATTCTTCAGATTGATGACCGACAGAGTCCGGTTTCTGCTGCTGACGTCGCGTGGTACACCGCCAAAGACAAGATCTTACACCAGGTCCTAGACTGGGTGAGAAGGGGGTGGCCGCCAGGGCGATTAGATTCTGAGTTCCTTCCATACAAAATCCGACAGCAGGAACTATCCACCTTGCGAGGTTGCCTGTTGTGGGGCACCAGGGTAGTCATTCCCGTAGAACTAAGGCGGCAGGTCCTGGAGACTTTGCATAATGGCCATCCGGGCATGGCCCGGATGAAGGCTTTAGGCCGCAGTTATCTATGGTGGCCTAAGTTAGATGAAGCAATCTCGCACTGGGTCGCAGAGTGCCAGCAGTGCCAGTGCACCAGCTCAGCCCCTCCTAAGGCTCCGGTTAGGGAGTGGGAGTTACCAAAGGCCCCCTGGTCCCGGGTTCATTTGGATTTTGCGGGCCCCTTCCACGGCCATACCTTTATGGTCATTGTAGACGCCTATTCTAAGTGGGTTGAGTTGGTGGCAATGGTTTCTACCACAGCAGAGGCAGTAGTCCGGGCACTAAGAAAAGTATTCGCAACCCACGGCCTTCCCGATGTGATTGTAACTGACAATGGGCCACAACTGATGTCAGCCACTTTCCAAATTTATTTAGCACGTCATGGCATTAGGCATGTCACAGTGGCCCCGTTCCATCCGGCCGGAAATGGCCTGGCTGAAAGGGCCGTGCGATCGGCCAAGGAGGCTCTTGTCAAAATAGGGCCTGGGGATTGGCACACTAGAATGACTACCTACTTATTAACGCAGCACGTGACCCCCTGCCCTACGACAAACCGCAGTCCAGCTGAGTTATTGATGGGCCGCCGGTTAAGAACAGATTTGGATCGTTTACACCCTGATTATTGTCCGGAAAAACCCCTGGACTCAAGTGGCGGAGCCCGTGCATTCCGAGAGGGAGAGTGGGTATACGCCCAAAATTATGGGGGGGATCCTCGCTGGTTGCCAGGGCAAATAATTGAGGTTACGGGGCCTCGGTCATACAGAGTTCAGTTGGGGGATGGCCGGACCTGGCGGAGGCATGTGGACCAACTGCGCCGCCGCCGTCTGCCCCCACAAGAGATGATCGCTAGTGAAGCCCTACCTGGGTTGGTCACACCGGGGTCTGCTGGAACCCCGGCTGCAGAGAGCAAGTCACTTCCTGAGCCTCTACCCGACGACGAAGGACCCACAGACTCACCCGTTGTTCCCGTACCCATGCTGCCGCACGAGTTGCCATCCGAGGTTGAAACGCAGTCTCCAGGAGTTACTGAAGCGCTAAGTGGTCATCCCACTCCAGCTGACTCGGGCAGGCTGCGCAGGTCAGAAAGGAACAGGAGGCGCCCGGCTTACCTCGCAGATTATGCTTGTGCCATCCGGGAAGAAAGGGGTGTTACGTACGGACGGCAAGCACGAGCGGCCAATAGAGCATCTGATTGGTCCGTATGCCGGCAAGCAGCCGGCGGGAGATTGGAGGCTCCTGATTGGCCCAGCTTCTGACAGCCGGCTATAAAAGAACTGTCAATGCCTCAGATGACGCTCGCTCTCCAAGGTAGTTAGCTAAGCAGAGAGCGAGTCACTGTTAGCTGTTATTGTTAGTCAATAAATGTTTGAAACGTTTATCCTGCCTCGCCTCTTCCTTAGCCTTTGTTCTGCGAATAGAACAACTTCCATACTGTCAGATTCATTCTTAAACCCACAGAATAGTTTAAGCTGTTCTGTCTGTTTTCACTGAAACCAACCCTGAAGCACTGCAAAAATCTGAAAGGAACTATTAACTCCTACGTCTTTTGGTAATCACTTGATTACTCCCAGGGGTCTCCAACAACTGACCATGGCACCATTGTCCTGTCCCATGCAAAGAAAACAAAGAAGTACTAAATAATTGAAAGCCAAGAAGAGCACAAGAGCCTGAAGTTCTAGTAATGAGAAAACAGCTCAAAGCCGAGCTCTATCAAACTTCAGCATCTGGAAATCAATATGTTTCCAATTTGTGCTCTGCTGCAGCCATGTCAGAAGTAAATGCAGATGCTGTGCAAATGGAGATGTGTTGTCTGTCTAAGAACACAGCCGAAGCCCCGAATAGTCAAGACAAAGTGAATCTTCCCTATTCCCTATTGAGGACCCGGTTTGTGGGGGCAATAAGCTGACTTTGTATAAATATACAAAAGTATGAAGGCTATTGCTTAACACATTGTAAGCCTCCCTGAGTCTCCGGAGAAGGGTGGCATATAAATATAATTTTTTTAAAAAAATTCCAAAGAAATACACCAGGTACTGGTGTAAAAGTTAATTTAAGATTTCCTGGAGACTTCTGTTTAGTTCTGAGGAAACAGGATGCTGGTCTAGATGAATTATTGCTTTGATCTGTCAGCTCTCTCACATCCTTAGAGGTGAAGTGGCCAAGGCATTTCAAAATCTTGGAACCTGAAATGCTCAGGAGGCCCTTTGCTACATTATATTTTAGTTCTTGGAACTCTTCTCCTGCAGGGTATTGACGTACTTATCTTTTTCCAGTTTTTAAATAAAAGTAGAAGCTGCCCCCAAATGTTGCAATGCCAGGGATGGTATTCACTTATTTTCACTACCGGTTCGCAAAAGTGAGCACGCAGGCGTTTGCTCCGCGCATGTGCAGGGCTTTCCACACATGCTCAGATTGTCAAAAATGGGATGTTATGATGTCCGGGCGGGTGAGCGGAGCCGCCCGCAGCTGCAGCTACCTGTTCGTGTGAGCTGGATAGAACCAGCTGAATACCACTACTGCATCCCTCCCTCCTAAAAAGAAGACTAATCTAGATAGTTCTAGATAGTCCTTCTCTCCCAGCAGAATATTCCCCTTTGGGTATTTTTGGAAAAGTTTTTGTTCTGTTGAGACTTCTTTGCCAGACATTTTATATTTGTAACAAGCTGATTATTATGGTCTGGCTTTTCGCTAACCTCATGTTGGATCCATGTCTGTTGACAAACATCCCTTCAGTTTACTGTAAGGGAAAGCTACTGAAATTAATTCCACTTTAGGCATAAATGCTGGCTGGGGGACTTTGCTCAAGTCAAACTCTCTCAGCTCAGCTCATCTCATCTCACAAGGTTGTTGTTGTTGGGGGAAAAGGCAGAGGAAGGAGCATTAAATATGTTCTCTGCCTTGAGTTATTTATAAAAATAATAAAGGTAGATTTTAAAAAAAACTTTTAAAAAATTTAATCTATGTTTGGTGGAGCATAGTCTAATATGAAAATAGTATGCTTGCATAATATATGGCCTTAAGAAGAAAGTAGCATTTTAGCACCTTGCCGCACACCATTGTATATGTTTACTTAACACAAAGGAAGTTATTGCTTTTTGTAGACTTTGTTACAGTTTATTAACTTTTAATGACAACAAAGAAAAAGTCTTATTTGCTGATACTATGATTGGTTTAATGTTGCAAGCACAGCAAACCTTGGGCTTCCTTGCTTGCTTATATTATTTTAACATCCTTATAAGTAGTTTTACAGGATTTGCTTACATTTAACCCTGAACTACATCTTGCTGCATTATTAAACCCAGAAGAAACTGAAGTTAATCTTGATTATGCTTGGTTAAAGCAAGCCAAATCCAAGCCATGGTTTCTGAAACTGCCTTATCTTCAGTCATCACAATCTGGATTAGACAATATAAAATGGACGTTTCAGCATAGTGCTCAAGGAGAGGAGATGGGGTGGGATTGGAAAGAGAATGGTGCAGTGTGTACTTACATTAACCTATGGTCATGTGTGAAAAATGGTCATGCCACATTTTTCAGTGCCATTGTAACTTCGAATAGTCATTAAATGAACTGTTGTAAGTCCGGGACTACCTGTATATGCTACAATTCCTATTTCACTACATTATGAACTGCCCAGTAGTTTTCTTATGCTGAAGCTATAACTTTACGATTTTAGCATCTATTATTTTATACAAATTGCTAAAAAAATTATTCCTCTTCTTAAATAATTGCCTTTTTTCTTGAATTAGTTTCCATGGTATCTATAAGTACACAAATAAGTTTTTAAACAATGTCTTTCTAAACTTCCTATTGATTTAGTTGTTTAATTGTTAGCATATGCTAGGACTTAAAAAACATTAAACTAGTTATACAATGGAAACAAAACACTCTTAGAATGGTATTGATAACTTTAAAACATTTGGATGAAATCCCAATTTCTGAGAGCTGGGGGAGGAAAAAGGAATTGAATTACACTGTGTAGCATTGTAGTGTGGAAAAGTTAAACGCATTTAACATAGAAGTGTATTATTTTTCTTTCTTTAGCTAAATGATTTTGCGTAATACATTTAAAAGAAGCATTATTGTCACTTGTTTAAAAGACATGAGTTGATTCATTAGTTAAAAGCCATGATTAATCTGCTCAATTTTGCAAGAAATTTATTCTGCTTGCCCACACATTAAGCATATCTATTCTAAAGTCATTTCATTTGGTTTTACTTGTGGCTTGGATATTTGGATTATGTATTGTTCATTGTACAATTCAAAATTTGCATTATATTAGTATGTTGTCCTGAATGTTTTTTTTAAACTATTAAAGTTGAATACATAGGGCTTTTCAAATAAAATAATAAACTGTAGTGTGTGTATAATTATTAGGGAGGTGTAGAAAGTATTTGCGTTTTCTCTCTTGGTTATTCGTGAAAACATCCTAATAATCATCACTTTTAAAAAGGCATTCCAACTAAGCAGGAAGAAAAGTTTATTCTAATGTTTTTTAATGAATTTCAGCAGCTTGGGGTAAGGAAATTTTGATTGTGTATCCTTATAGGCTGGTGCTTACCAATAGAATTGGCTCATCTTCTGTGTTTTTTCCTGAGAGGGGCTGTTTTGGATTCCTGTATTAGGTTCTTTGGGAAGTCCCCCTTGTTATAAGATACCTTTTCCCTTGATGAAAAGGAAGTCTCCATTTTGCTTGGATCTCACAAACCTGTAATGTCCATCCAATTCTGATATACTTTTGGCCTAAGTGGTAGACCTGGTCTGTTTGTATAATTTTTATGTGCTCTGATGTTTGCTTTCTTTGTAAACACCCGGAGTTATGACAGTTTAGGACAGTAGAGAAAATTATAAATTTTGGCTGAGTACACTGTATACTCATAGATATATTCCTACCACATTCAAAATTTAGGGTATCTTATTTAGAGAGTAGATCCTTTTATTGGTTTTTGCAGAACAATTACTGGAAAGATCAAGAAGAGAAATCATGCATGCCTTTTAATTTAAAGCTTCACACTGAAGACACCTTCATTTTTCTGTTAGGAAATTCACAGAAAGGTTAGTTTGCATACTAGTGAATATTTATGCTTTTCACTGCCACTCTAACTCCCATTCCTTCTCTCAGTTTTAAATATCCACCCCTCAGAGTTCACTGCTGACATGAGGTGATTTCCCCACAAAATGCTGGTAGTGTGATTTTGCGGGAAAGCCACAAATACTGCATAATTCACACCCAGTATGCAGTGAGCAGCCTGAAGGCTGCCCACCAATTTTAAGCACTGTTAGTCAATTAGAGGTAATCCTAGATTTATCATTGGTTGTTTAATTATCATTCAAAGTTACAAGGGCCCGGAAGAAAGTGATCTTTGATCAGTCTTCTCGCTTAACAACCATCACAGCATCCCCACATTCAAAATTCAGGCACATGGCAACCAGAATGTATTTACAATGGTTGCATATCCGGGAATCATGTAATTGCCATTTGCGACCTGCCCAACCAGGTTCTGACAAGCAAAGTCAATGGGAAAAGCCAGATTCGTTTAACAACCACCTGATTCACTTAACAGCTGCACAATCGTGGCAAAAAAAGGTTGTAAAATTGGGAGCAATTCACTTAACAACCTGTTTAGCAATGGTAGGCTCCCAACTAAGCCCTCAGTTACAATCACTTAGGTAAACCAATAATCGAGTAAACAAAGGCAAGGAGATTGCATTGGCACATGGTTACCACAGGCTACTCTACTATGCGGATCCATTAACAAGAAACTAACCATAAACGTCTGAACATTTTCTTGGCTTTGCAATCTGCCTAACAGAAAAATGAAGTTCTTCTGGCATTATCTGGTATAGTTTATTGTGTTCGGTAGATCACTGACCAAGACTGTCACCAGAGGGGACGGGGGGGGGGGGGGGGAACAGGCTTCAGAGGCTTCCATGATGCCTTTCCTGCAAGCGTGCAAAGCACTGCTCAAACTTTCCAATGACAAAATCCCTTTTCCTTCCAATTCTAGTCAGAATTTCCAAATGTCAGCACAATGGACTTTCATGAATTAACTTCTCCAAAAATGTTTTTACTTTCCTGGAATACAAAACATTACCAGCAGCAGTTTATTTCTATAAGCCTGCTTTACTGCTTCTTTGCTGATCCACTTTGTCTTATGCAGACCCAGATTTCAAGAGGTCCCAGAGTCTGATTAAAGTTTAAAAATTTTAAGTAAACATGGCATACGAAGATCAGGGTGGGTTCTAAATTTTTTTACTACTGGTTCTGTGGGCGTGGCTTATTTTGTGGGCATGGCTTGATGGTCATATGACAATTATTTAGGATTTAGCAGAGGTACTGGTCTACCAGGCTTTTAACTGCTTGCAGAGCTGTACCGATCTACCCATTTATTTTTTGCAGGCACTGGTCTACCCATTTATTTTTGCAGGCACTGATCTACTGATGTATTTTTGCAGGCACCCGTCTATCATTTGTATTCTTTTAACACTGATCAGCTGTAGGGCGGCTCTTCGAAGCCCCGCAGCAAGAGTTTAAACAGTTTTTTTCCCTCTAGCCATCAGCTGGGACTCAGGAGGCAGCAATAGATTGGGGGTGGGGCCAAATAAAAGGTAAGAATAACGCGGGGGGTGGGTGGGAGGGGGCGGGGGGCCAGAACCAGTTCGGTGACATCATATCGTCACTGCTACTGGCTCGGGAGAACCGGGCCGAACTGGCAGGAACCCACCACTGATGAAGATCCAATCAGGAGCATAATAGAACTTTTGCTTTCTATTGTACTCCCAATTTGCACTAAAATGGCAATGAAATTTGAAGGTACAAAAATCAACATCACTGTGCATCAGGAGGTACTGTAAATGGTTAATGTATCTTCTTTCCCTTATTAAAAGTCCCAATCCAGATGCTGATTCTCACACTTATTTTTCAGTAAAGTAGAAAGCAAGTTACTGAAGCCATTAGATTTCCCAAGCAAAGTGCTGTTTAGCCCCAGCCAATAAATATCTACCGAAATACTAGGGGAGGGTTGATTTTATGCTAACCTATAATGTGCTTTCAGTTTGGTTTTTGCAAACGTGGCAATTCAGACATTGAAATTTGTAAACAGTTTTGCATATACAGGCAAACAAAACTCCCTCTTTGGAAATACTAATTGCTCATGATTCTATAAACAATACAGAGACAAATGCACCAGCTCTCTCCCCTTCATCACTAAAAGAAAGACACTGCTGACATCTACGCATTACAGTTGAAGACATCTGCTCGTGTAGGATTTTACTATATAAGACTTTCCCAAGCTGGACAACCTCCTGATCAGTGATGGGATTCAAATAATTTAACAACTGGTTCTCTGCCCTAATGATTTCTTCCAACAACCAATTCACCAAACTGCTCAGGAAGTTAACAACTGGTTCTCCCGAAGTGGCGCGAACTGGCTGAATCCCACCACTACTCCTAATACATGTGATGGTATATCTAATATGCCCTGGGAAAATGGTGGAGGAAGCAAGATAATTGTAGAAGAGACACCTCAACCCAGGAGAAAGAGAGTCTGAGAAACACCATCTTAATTTTGCTAGGTATGAGCTGTTAAAAAGTGACTCTGACTAGCTTTCAGGATTAGAAATAAAAGTCTTTCCAAAAATCTTAAGTGGTTGTTGTTTTCTGAGATTGCATACCCTAAAAGGGTCGACATGTGGATTTTAATCTGAAGAATTTCTTGTCCAATATGGCCATTGCTAAGTATTCTTGGAGCAGTCCACATAACCGGAACACCTTAAGGTTAGAAAAATGTGCTTCCAAAGCATGTAGCCTTCAGAAGTACATATACTTGCCCTCCAACCAGAGGTGAGAGAAACATTAACAGAGGAAGTGATGTCAGGATAATCAAAATGATGCTCTCGTATTGGTTTGAGATTCTGGGAGCTGCAGGTCAACATATATGAAGGGCAGAAGGAAGTTTGGGTTGATGGACCAATTCCCCATAGAATAACATAAGGCTGATTAGTAAAGGAGAAGGATGAGATGAACTACCATATTTTTTGGAGTATAAGACACACCTTTTCTCCCCCTACAAGGGGGTGAAAATTTGAGTGCATCTTATACACTGAATGTAGCCCGCCCACCCACTGGCCCCCACCTTTGGCGTCTGCCTCCCAGCGATTTACCTCCTTGCAGCAAGCAGCAAGAAGAAACAGCCCATTTCAGCTTCCGCACAGCCTAATTAACACAAGTTGATTGTCCCTTGGATCAGCCTCCTGATTGTCAGCTGTTTCAGGCTGCAGGGATTGCCATTACCTATTGCTGCACGGGCCTCTGCTGCTTGCTGCAAGGAGGTAAATCACTGGAAGCAGGGTTTTTTTCTTGTGCTAATCAAGCTATGCTGAAAACGAAAATTAAAGTAAAGCAGGTTATTTGTTGTTTGCTGCAATGAAACAAAATTGCTGGAAGGCAAAGGCAGATTTCTTTTTCTTGTTTTCCTCACCAAAAAAGGTAGGCGCGTCTTATACTCCGAAAAATACAGTAATTACTTTTTGTAGCACTAATTATGTTACCTAGTTTGGATAATGAAATGTTTGCAAGAAAACAACCGATGTTAGAGAGCACCGACTCCTGATTACTTTTTTTTTTGGTTTACATATCCTTCTTCCCCAGCAGTGAGCTTTCTTCACTAAGAAAAAAAAGGGACTGCAAATAATACAACCAATCTGCAAAGATCAGAATGCTAGCCTTTCATACTCTGACAACTACTATGTATCCAGGAAATCCTGCCAGACAGTCAATGCTTGAAAATGACTGAGAAACATGGTAGTTTGCCATCAAAAACAGAAGACAAGCAGGCTCTGGTTAAAAGGCTAAGCTTTTGCCCAAATGAAACTTTTCCAAAATAAAGAGAATGTCTGCTGGCTGCTAGTTGACCTCAATTGAAAAAGGATGGCAAGTCAGTGCCAATGCCAAACCTTACCTAACACAAACCTATGAATCAAAGAGATAAGAGTCGGCAAGACTTACTGAGAAGACACAAGAAACAATGCCAGTTTTGACATAATGGTTATGATCCAACTCTAACTTACATTCTTCTAACGAAGAAGAATGATATTAGAGAGACAATCTAAACATCAGAGAGGAGATAGTATAAAGGAATGAGACTAAAAATGGGAAATACTGATACTAACATATCTGTAAAATTTAACATGTCTATTTTTTCCATTGTGTGTCAAATGCAAAAAAAATCCTAATTTTCTGACCTCATCCATGCTAAAGGAAGCTGTGGAAACCATAAACAGGGTGCTGGAAGGTCCCTTATAACTTTTGGGCATCCTTTTGGTATTCTTGTTGTTGTTTTTTTAAAAAAGTACCATCAAAAGTCAATTTGGGTACTTGACTTTCCAACCCATTGGAAATCATAACTACATATCTTGAGCCTTTGGGGATTGCATGGTATGAAAGAGATTGATACCAAGCAAGATGGAAACTATCTGGTATTTTATTGGCTCTGGTTTTAACTCCACATGGGATGTCACTACTCCTGAACAAGAATGACTTGTGAGTTATCCTTGTGAGCTATGTTGTATTTGCAGGAGAACATCATGGCCAGTGAAGTCTTCACTAGCACTCAGCTTTAGCTGGTGTGTCAGCTGTGGCCCTAGCCAAAGTGGGACACCCTGGTAACAGATAACTCAAACCATCATCATCATCAGAATACATAATTGCAACCTTTGAAGACCACTTGAAAACTGTAATTAACAGGAGCCTACATGCTCACTGGAGACATGCCACTGCAATGTAACACTGTATTCCGATAGGTTTTAGAGTACTGTTAAAAACCTTATTCTTTATTGCTTGGCTCCCAGACAACTTGAGGGTCATATCCTACAAGTATAACTGGGCCTATCTGGATGAGGATGGTTATGATACCCTATCAACATAAAAGGGATGGAAGGTTTGAGACAGTGTTTTCCATGATGCTACCATTTTATAGAGGAAAAGTATGGGAGCAATAGGAAGGCCTTGAAGATGGAATGCTTCTACAAGGTGTTTTAAACCTAATGGTGATGAGTGATTTAGGATTGGTGCCATAGTTTTTACAGTTTATCACAGCATATTTTATCATTTTAAACTGTTGAGTGTATTGTCATGTTTTGTCATAAGTTAAACTATTACAAGTCAATCCTAATTCTACCAGTAAAAAAATGAAACAAACAGATTTCCATAGTCCGATATTACTAATTGCTGGTTGGAGTTGTCTAGAATGTGCCCAAAACTTCTTGCCTATTCCTGGACAAAGCCAGAAGGAAGCTGCTTCAAGAAGCATTTTACCCACAAGAGAACAATGCTAAGAACAGCAGGAAAATCAACAAATCTCAATGGATCATTTTTCTAACTAAAAACAATTAAATGGAAAATAACTGATATTAATTAGATGGTAGAATGAGATATCAAAAATAAGTCTGCTGATTTTATTTTTCCATGGTTGCATGTATTCTTATCAAGGAAAACTTAAGAAAACTGCTGTTTTTAGTACTTGTTGATTTTGTCTATTAAAAAACCAGTATTCCCAAGACACATCTATAAACAATATTAAGTAAGGATAGTAGCCAAGAATGTGAAATTGTCATTCAAGTGTTGTTTAAATTAGGTCATTAAATGACATTAGCCTCAATCTTTACCCATAGCCAACAATGCCATATAATTCTCTTGGTGGATATGTAGATTATTTAGATAATATAGAGAAAGGCTTTAAGTATTCTAAAGCTTCATAAAATTCTTGGTATTTTTCAATAAAAAAATGAAGCAGGTTTGGGTCTGGTCTGTAGTTGAATGGGACTGTGGGCTAGATTGGAAAGTATAAAATAAAATAAAATCTTGGAAGAGGGCACTAGATAGTACTTCTCTACTGCTGCCAAGATCTATAAGAAGTCATCAGGGGTCACACTCAACGCAAAGGAGACTTTACACAAAGGAGCAATTCTATATGGTAGCTTTTAAAGAACTGTGCTCCTCTGTCTGTAGTCCTAAAACTACAGAAAGCGTCTTTCTTCAGCTGTATGCTTACCAAGACTTGGAAATATACATAATTTTCTGTGCCCTGAAGGCTGTGGTCTACACTGGACATAAAGTCACAAGTGCACTCACATTACAAGTGCATTTCACATTGGCAGCATTATATTATGTAGGGTTTTCTGAGATTTCTTCCTTAAGGGTACAGAACAACTGACATTCTATTCTAATAATTTTCAAGTGAGGATATTAAATAGCTATGCAATAACAACTAATCGCTAGAGAATCGTTGCATCTCTGGGGCAAATTTTCTGAAATGCCCTATACCTCTTGGCAGTAAAACAACAAATTGAAGGCAGAAATGAATATAATTCACCTATATTAAAACACATGTTTTATATATATTTTTCAGTTGCAACCTATTACTTAGGGCCATACTAGGTTTTGTACCATGCGCTGCAGAATATATTGCAAAATTGGACAGGGTCAGGTTACAAAGTGATTCCAATTTGGAGAGACTCAGGATTTAAGGAGTAAAAAGTATGCCTTAAGGCACGTAAAATTCTTCCCACCCCAATGAAAAGCCCGAAGTCAAGTACTTTTGCTCCTTCAATTCTTGGGAATCTCTTGCGACTAGCAAAGGAGTTACTGTAGGCCAAATGAAAGTAACTTTGTGCCAGTAGATCTTCTCTAGTGATTAACACTCCACCTGCATTGTTGTGTGGGAAACAGAAAGCGGGAGAATTAGGTATCTTGATCACCTTGAGTTGACTTAAATAAATGAATAAGGTAAAAATCTAATAATTGTAATAATAATACATGGAATCCAGAACTGTCCTTTTTGCATTCTCTGCTCAGTCCCTCTCTCTCTCTCTCTCAGCCCAATCCACTTCATAGGATTGAAGAAAAATCAAAGGAGTACTATATAGGCTGCCTTGGACTCCTGCAAAAAGTTGGGATACATGTCCAAAGAGAAAATAAATATATTTTGGAGTAATAAGTATTTGCAAAAAGTGATATTTGGAAAATTAGAAGTTTGTTGTATATTAAAAACTTGTGGAAATAATTCATGCTGTTTAGACCATGCTTAGATCAGTGCTGAATGTTTGACATTGTGATTCTGAAGGAGAGAAACCAAAATTCATTTTGTTTTTGCATTTCTGCCTCTACTGATATCATCAAAGGCCTCAAAAGAATATGTTGAATTTTCCATGAGCAGAATACATAACTTGGCTAAGTCTAACTTCAGTTCTAACCCAGGTTTAAGGTCTTGCAGCTTCAGGCTGCCAGACAGCTTCCATAATCTGATTTAGTAAGTCTAATAATTCCATCTTTGTGGTCTGTCAAGGCCAACTAACCAGCTAATCATGTTTTTTGGCATAAGAGGAGCTTTACATCACTCTGTTTTCACCACGTTAGGAAGGGATAGCATTCAGTTTGAGACCTTGGTGGAATGCAATAAATGATTAGTTGGCTTTATTTTGACTTTCAAATCAGATGTTATGCAGGCCTGTAGGAGAAAGTTTTACAAACTATGTCACATCAAGACTCCATATGTATTTTATTTCTGTGCATATAATAAGGGAAGGGAAACTGCATTTCATTTTAATCCCCATATACACTAATACATGCCAACAACACTATTTGACAAAAGATAGAGGCCACCATTTTGTCCCTTCTACAAGGGAATCAAAGGAAATGAGAGATAGGCCATTCTGCCTGGAGATCACATTTTTACTATCACCACACCATACAGAGAATTTCAAAGAAGAAATATAGAACTTTTGCTCACACCTTCAAAGGTGTAACGACTGAATTCTAAAAAGATTCTACTTGCTGCATTGTCATTTTGGGGCAGAAATTCTAAGCAATGTATGTGAAAACTTGGCAGACTTATGTAGAATTTTACAGAATACTGTTTTGAGGAAAACTTCCACTGAATAGATTGGGGATGGGGGCAGGTATGAGTTCTCTCCATGTATAAATCCTAAAATTTGGTCAATATGCATAGAAACAAATTTAATAATCTGAATTAGTCAATAAGTATAACTACATTCTCTAGGGCAGGGGTGTCAAACTCACGGACCGCAGGCCAGATGCATCACGCGCTGGCCATGCCCACCCCCATTTTAGCAAAGGGGGGAAGTTGTAATATGTCACGTGATGACAACATGTCATCACGAGTTTGACACCCCTGCTGTAGGGTATCCACAGGAATAAAGACATTGGTTTCATCCTGAATGTCTTTTATGAAGGTTAAGTTTTATGAAACAGAAATCAGTGTTTGCCATTTCATTAATTTTTACTTTTTAACCTGATTTGCATTTACTAAGACTACCAACCAAGACTACATATTTGTTTTAAAATTCTATTTAATCTTTGTTTTAAAATGTATTACATTTTCTTACTAAAAATATTCTGGTACAAAAAAAAAGAATCTAAATGCTATTTTGCATATTGGTTTGCATTGGTGAAATGTGACATTATTTCTTCACATCCACATACCGTATTTATCGGCATATAACATGCACATGCGTATAACACGCACCTTCATTTTAAGAGGGAAATTTCAGGAAAAAATTACGCTCCGACGGCCGCAAGAATTAGACGTGAGGAAGGCGCGGGTTGCCGGTACTTGTTAATACTGTAAAAACATGGCTTCTTAACATTATATCGGCGTATAACACGCACACATCATTTGCCCCCTATTTTCAGGGGGAAAAAGTGCGTGTTATACGCCAATAAATACGGTATGTGCATTTGGATTCTTAACAATGCATATCAATTTATGTGGAACATATCCAAACTTTATGTAACAATGCAGTGTCTATGCCTCTTGTAGGAACTGTAATCTAAGAAGCTGCCCAAAGGGCAGAAGAATTTCAACAGACTTCAAACCCAACTGATTGTCAATGAATTCTATTTTGTATATTAAGCACCAAAATCTTACCATAGGCAAATATTTGCAAACTTTTTATCGATTCAAGAATTCTATAAATAATCTTCTAGAGCTACAACACAAGAGCTGCAAAAATGTCACTAAACGCTAAATGGCAGTACTGAGTTGGGGAAAAAAATGTTTTTCTATTGCCATCTAATATATCTTCTAAATAAATAAATAATGGTTGACTTTTTCATCATCATAATTACCTATTCAAAATCTAAAACCACAAAATGTTTTAAACTGGAAAGATTCTTCCTAAGTATTAACTTAAAGGGAAATGAATATATTTGAGTCATTGGCAGCTGCTTCTCCAGTAAGACTACCCCAATGAAGTTGCCCTCATAAAAGTGTTAGCTAGACCCATATAAACTCTTAAAAACTAAAATGAGGGTTTTTGGATCTCAGACAACAATTTCTTTGAAGTGGTAAATGAAACAATATTTTAGATGTTTTTTTTTCTACAAACCTTAGCCAATGCATAAATTTACTCAGAAGTAATCCCACCCAACAAAGTGACACTTGCCTCCAAAACTACATGTGTAAATTTAGAACAACATTTCCTGCCTGATACTCTCCAGGTGGCTCCATTAGCTATGGTATGATGGAAGTTATTCACACATCTGGAGGGCATTAAACTGGGGAAGCAAGAGCTAAGGACTCAATGAATCAGAATGTCTGTGCTTCAAGTGAAAAGCCTTTGGAAAATACAAGGGGTTGCATTAAGTTTTCTGGGTGGGTGGAGACATTTCATGTCTTCAGACATTTCAAAACCACCATTTTTTCCAGCAATTTTTCTCTGTATTCCAAATATCCTTTTATTTCCATCGGGGCATCTTCAGGATGGATGGATAAAAATATCAAGAGGGGACCACAATTGTGTGATCAGTGCCCTATTTTTTTTTAATTGACAAGACTTCAGTGGATATGTGTAAGACTGTGAAAATAACATTGAGAGATAGAAAAAAGAGTTGCAGTCTAGACAAGAGTTGGATAAAAAAAATCTGAATCCAAAACAAGAATGGTGATGGAGAAAATAGAATTGGCTCTTCCTAGTTCTCTAGAACAAAGGAAGTAGAGGCAACAGCAGGAAACTGCTTTCAGACTTCTAAGATTCTGTTACGATAACTATGTCATGGTTTTGGTTTTCTGTCCAGTCTACTTCAAAGGGCTGACAATATGATTGTGGCTACCATAATAACTTTTTGATTCCATTGCAGACCAACTCAGATCATTGTCCATGTCGGTACTTCTCCTTAAGATTTTTGCTTCCTGCTTTTTCTTCTTTCTTAATCCTTTATTTCAAGGCTGTCAAACTCACGGCCTGTGGGCGGGATGCATGACGTGCTGGCCACACCCACATTGTTTAGGAAATGGGGGAAAGGTCACGATACATCATGTGATGCCGCTGCGATGATGCAAGTTTGACACCCTGCTTTATTTCTTTGATCATTAGACACTTGACCCTGTGTCTCCAATGCTCTGCATTTTCTGTCCTAATCCAACTGCAATTTCGGTTCTCTGAGCTTGGTCTTGCAGGTGTTTTATTACCCACCTTGGTAACAACTTCAGCACTACTAAGTTGAAGGTATTGGTTAGCTGTGGAATGTACAGAAATTTTATTTCCGTCACAGAAAAAAAAAATCTTGTCAAGATTTTTGCAAGTATCATCCCTGCAGATTGCACAGAGATAACATGTTCTCACAGCAACTTAACAAATGATCTCATAGCAACTTGCTAACTGGAAGATGTGGTCCTGAAGATTATCCTCTGTCCCTTGATCAAGATGTTCAGAGATGGAACTACTTTAGAAGTTATCCTTTTTAATCACATTGGGCTTGCTCCTGATTTGCATCTGTAATTTTAACTTCAATAAATATATGGAAATATTGGGAGGGAAAAAGGAGATTGTGGAAAACTTGCAAGAGGAAAAAGAGGTTACTACATCACTACATATTATTATTAGCTTACTTTTTCTCCCATTGTTTAGGACCTATAGAAGTATTACTGTCAGTAATAGCTATTGTCAGGGTGCTCTACAGCATCCTGTTTTTCTTAGGAAAATGAATCAGACATCTGTGTTTCACAGATAAAAAGAGAGAAGTCTGATAACAATACTGTTATAATAACAGCCATCCTGATACAAAGAGGAAATCTGTATGAGGTAATATCCGTACCATGCGAGACATCCATTTGGAATTAGTTCTTCTCTCTTATTATTATATAAAAGAAATACACTGATATCATTTAAAAATGGTTAAAAAAATAAGGACACTATATGCTTTTTAAATTTTCATCTAAGAATTTCTTTGTAAATTACCACCTTTTCTGGCCTTGGTCATTATAGTGATAGCTGATTAGTACATATGGACCAGCTACATGAACCGTCTAAGATGGCAAGCTCACATGAAATCATCTGTTTTTCTTGATGAACTGGAAAAGGTAGGATTTTAGGTTCATAAAAGGGAAAAGCTCAACTGACCCAGATGCTTCCATTCACAGTTTTCATGTGAGTACCTCATTTTGCCTAATCAGTTACAAATCTAAGAATTTGGTAACAGAAAAATAAGGACTAAACAAGGAACATTCATAAAGAATAAACAGGCATGAAATATCCTGTAATATATTTGAGCAAATACATGTTTGATGAAAAGGTAGAGCTGTAAAAATCCACATTTTTCAAATCCTCATTTGCATCAGTTCATCTAGTTATACACATTTTTTTTTGCCAGATTCACATTTTCTAAGTCCATGTTAATTAATTGGTGAATATAACTAGGCATGAAAGCATTTCCTTGCATAAGCACAATCAAAATTTAGGATTGGCTGGAAAAGCTTTACACTAAGCTTAGAAAGCCAGTGTAATATAATAACATAGACATAAGAACAGAGAGCTCCAGTCCAATCAGTCCTACAGGGCTATAGGTAAACAACTGGAGGAAGGAATGTTATGTATATCCCTTGAGCTCTCAAGAGATTAGGCAACATAGAAATCGAACAGCTGTATGACATTTATTATAAACTAACAGGCTCTGTATGTTAAAAAAGTATGAATGCACACTTTTTGCTTAATAAACTGATAGCTTTGTGGTGTTGAATATTGGAAAAAATATTAGATAGATAAGTACTATGCTGAACTGAGTTTTAGATTCTATTATCTACTGCATTATATTCATTCATTCATTTATTTATTGGTTCAATTTATATGCCGCCCTTCTCCAGACTCAGGGCGGCTTACAATGCGTTAAGCAATAGCTTTCATACTTTTGTATATACCTGCGTAGTAGGGCTTTCGCCCCCCCCCCCCGTCTAAGCGGTGTTCTTTTTTATACAAAGTCAGCTTATTGCTCCCACAATCCGGGTCCTCATTTTACCTACCTTGAAAGGATGGAAGGCTGAATCAACCTTGAGCCTGGTGAGATTCGAACTTGCAGTAATTGCAGGCAGCTGGTGTCACTTAACAGCACTTTAATCTGCTGCGTCTTCATGAAATTTGTCCCATCTTTCTGAAATATTTGGCCTGTGTTCATCCAAACTTCAAGTGCACAACAAAACTGCTGGGGAAATTTTGGTCTACCAATTAAAACTTTATCTTCTATACCCATTTTTTTTTTATAATTGTACAATTATAAAATATAGTACAACATCTGTTATATTGTTGTAATTATATAACATTTCCAACTCACAGACCCTAGGTTTTAATTACATGTTGTCAGAATAAGATTTATCAAGTAGGTTCTTTTAAAAACAATGGGGGAAACTACCTTGTCTATCAAGATCCTGATGGCTCAGCAGACTAAAGCAGTGTTATCAACTGTTATTAACATCAGCTGCCTGCAATTACTGCAAGTTCAAATCCCACCAGGCTCAAGGTTGACTCAGCCTTCCAACCTTTCTAAGGTAGGTAAAATGAGGACCCAGTTTGTGGGGGCAATAAGCTGACTTTGTATAAATATATACAAAAAGTATGAAGGCTATTGCTTAATGCATTGTAAGCCGCCCTGAGTCTCCGGAGAAGGACGGCATATAAATCAAATTTTAAAAAAAAAAGATCCAGTTCAAAAATATTGTATACACTTTATTTTAAGACCTGGCCTGTTGCTCTAGTAGAATTAATGTTACTCATTTCTTAGATTTTTATCTTGCCTTGATTTTTAGTCAAATAAAGTTCCTGTGTATCCTTGATGCTTCATCCCGTGAGGAGGGTTGGGCTGAGAGAAAGTGACTGGCCCAAAGTCACCCAACCGGCTTTCATGCCTAAGGGAGGACCAGACTTATGTCCTTCTGGTTTCTAGCCTAGATTCTTAGCTATTATACTAAAATTACATTACTATCTGGTGGTTAGAGTTTAATGTTAAAACGGGAGGCATTTTGAAGACCTCATCTTGTTTTTACCACCTCCAACATATGAATCCCACAGGGTATTCAGCTAGCTAAGAACCCTATCCTTTATATTATAAAATAGCATGAGCTAGTTGCCTGCCATTATGCTTTTCACATTCCTACACCTCTGTTTCAACATGCTGTTGGCACATTTTTAATCTTGCTCTCCACCATTCTTCTACAGTGCTGTGATAATTGCAGGGAACCTTGTAAACAGAAACTATATACATAATCCCACATCTCATTTACCTGTGCAGTCTTTTATTACACAGCCCTGAGTCTTTAGCTAACCTTTATTAGAAGACTCCATGGCTTCCAGAGTTGGATCAATTGGAATACCATGTACCTGAACAAGAGGACCGGGACTGTACCAATGTACAAGATTTGCAATGTTACCATGGAAAGTTGGCCTTCTACATATGGGCAAGCAAAGATGCTTACCTTTAAATATGCATAAATTTTTTTCTGGGATGAAGGCTGCTTTTGGCCATGATTTGGTTTTGGTTTATTAAATAGAAAGTGGGAATAGAAAATGTCTTCATTTTATGTAAATTTATATAAATTATTTATAATTACAGTGGAAGTGTTTAAATACTGACAATGACTATTAACATTAAATCAAGGTAGCATGATTATTCATCAATACAGCATTTAATAATTTTCTCCTCTTTGAGACCCCATCCAATGTTTGGGGGGACTACAGCCGGCTCTGGGTGGATTCGGCTGTGGAAATCTGCTTTAAATTACATTTTTTGAGAATGGGGTCACTGAAGAACAAATGCCATTCTGCTGGGAGTGGGCACCTTGTGAAAAATGTAGAAATTCAAATATAAAATTGTTAATAATTCTCTTAGGGAAAATCACTATAAAGTTTTTAAAAAAATAGCAAGGGTAGAGTTGATTAGAAAAAGTCAAGTCTTTCAAGCCATGTCAGTCACTTGCTAAACAGGTAGGCAATAGTAAAAACAAGAAGAGTTGGGTGATAGGACAGGATTTGCAAAATAAGAAGCTATTTTGGGACAGATCAAACCTTGAGTGGATATTTGTTAGGAAGACACCATTGGGATTCCTATTTATGGGCACAATAGGCCAACATTCCCAATCTTTCTCTTTTCAGATGCATCTGGATAGGAATTCTAGAAATTGTGAGATCCCTGGTGCTGTCTGAGCACGGTTGACTCCACAATTAGACCTTGAGATACATATGTTCTCTTCTATTGGATTCTAGAAATTGTAACCCCTTCGTACCTGAAGGGTATCACTGTGTTAAGATTAGTAGAGAAACTGCTACATAAAATCAGAATTCCATTATTAAAAATAAGATGGAGATATCAGCACATGCTGGGGAACTCCAATTATAGTCATAGAAAAATATTTAGAAAAAAAAAACTAGGGACAAATACACTCAAGTTTTCTAAAAAAATTTCAATTCAATATATTTTCAAAATGGTATTCGAGCAACCCCGATTTTCTATTTACATACATTTTCCTTTCAATTTCTTTTCTATTTTACTAATTACACATATATCATCATTAATGTACATTTGTATAGTAACACTTATATTTATTTATATAGAAAAATATTTAGAAAAAAAAACTAGGGACACATACACTCAAGTTTTCTAAAAAAAGTTTTCAGTGGACATGGGCTGCTGACTAATGACTGAAAGTCAGCAAAATGGACTTCCATGCTGTCTTTCTAGGGAAAATGCAGGATATGGTCAAAGAAGGCAAGATGGTGGCCACAATAGTGCCCTATCAAAGCTCTACCTCTGCCAAAAATTCCACCCTACTGCCAACGTCTTGGTGACACAATTACCTATTTGTCCTGCAAACCTTTGTCACTGAAAATACTTTTAAAATGAAGCTCTCACCTGCAGAAAGGCCACTGTCACACTGATTTAAAATATCTCATCTTTTTTGGTTGTACTTATAAACTAAATAAAATTATTTCTATTCCCAGTTTATATCATTCTCAATCACCATGATCTCTGTCTAAGATGGCTGAGAATGGAACTATACCTCTACATATCAGGAGAATACCCAATAAGAAAGTAGTTTATAATTTAATTTGGTTGGGACTCAAAAGGCCCACAATGCTCTTTATTGTTTGTTGCACACATACACAAAAAGGCTACTCTGAAATTTAACAGGGTAAGGTTTATTTATAGGGTTATATGTCTTGACAATCTATATTTATTATTTATATTCATTTATGGGGAAAAATATCTAGGAAAGAAAAGGGTTCCTAAACCAGGTGCCTATGTATATTTCAAAACTAACATAACAGCAGCTCTTACAATTGGCCATTCTATAGAGCTGCAGATTCTCAATCCAAGGGATAGGTTTGAATGTAGCATATGGATGAAAGTTTATTGTTAATTTTTTCCCCTCAAAATACCAAGAACCCGAATGAGATCATCTTTTTCTAGGCAAACTCCTGGACACTGAAGTAGATTCACTATGAATCAAGCATCACTGAACTAAATAAAATGGCTAATATCAGATATTTGGGACTGGAATAATGGACAGAAAGTGAATCCAAACTAGAAATGTTCTTGCAATCAAAATAAAACCTTGCAGAAATGTTTATCTTTTTATCATCGCCTGAAAGTCTATCATGTAGGCCTAACCATTTAAAAGGACTCTAAAACCAAACAGAAGGTATATTTTCCCCAATTAGGCTGTCTTCTCTAGCGCAAGGTTTTGCCCAAATACCTATATAAAATTCCTGATGGAAAATGCAGACATAGCAGGCCTCAGCAGCTGAAATATGAAAAATGAGCTCTGCATGCTCAATGCAGCACGGTTTCAATTCTGAAGCACTGTATCTTAGCATATACTCAAAGGTCAACATTTTCAAGTCATCAAAGCCAGAATCTTAATGTGGGTGTTCTACACAAAAGATCTTATTATTTCCAGGCCTAGCTGTCTCTGACATTTTACTTATCCTACTTACTTGACATCAAATACCATTTAACATAAAGGATGGTAATATTGGGCAGATTTTCTATATTCTAATAAGTCATGCAGGACAGGAGACTATAATTCATGTTTGCTTAGTATCATCTGCATAAATCAGAACTGTTTTATCCACTTAATCATAAATTACACTTTTCAGAGCTTAGTGGCTATGTTCATGTACTGTAGCATGTTGGGTCAAAAACAGAGAATGTTGTGAATGATATGTGTGAACCCAGTCTTAGGTTGGAGCAGTTGACGTTAGATTGTAACCCTCTCATGTCTTCTATAGGATTCCAGGACAGGGTTCATACAATGCATAAGGTCAAATGTGTGATTTGTTTGTAGCATGGCATGTGGTCTGAACAAACATCTCATAGGGCTGGAAAAAAAATAACATAACATGATGCAATTAGAGTAGATTCTGTGGCAAAGTTTAAGGTCCTCAGTTTTCATGGCATTTTAGAGAAGAGTTCACACGAAAGGAAACCTTCAAAGAACTGGCTTCAACTGAGAAGGCCCTACCTGGGCCATCTTCTGTTACACCATGAGACATAAGAGTTGAATTTCACAAAGAAGTGGAAACACTGCAAAGGCTCTGCACTGTGGAAATGGCTAAGAGTTCAGAACCAGAAGGCAGAAACATAGAGAAGCCTTATTCACAAGCAAAAGCTCCTTGCAAACAATACGAATCATTTTTTTATTTCGGAATGAACCTTTTGATCAATTAAATCCAGATGAGCTCTGCAAAGTTTAGATGATGGCTCTGAAGATAAAGGACTAAAAGCTCTGCTGTAGTAAGAGATTACTGCTGACACAATGTGTGAATTCACAATATATTTAGCCAGGTCAACTAAAGGCTTAACAGCTGAGATACTACAATACTCTAGGCAAAATTATTAGGTTAGATTGCAAGATACTGAGGAGAACAACTCTCAAATACATCATAATTCCTTCTTGCAATCTGGCACATCTGCACTTTTTTTTTTCATTTGACACTCAATCTTCTGGGTCCATAGAAAGTTCAAAATAATTTTGACTGAAAACAAGTGTTAGGGTTTTCCTCACTAATCCCAGCACCAGGGCCAGGGATCTGTGAATTCAGTAGCATCTAAGGACTTCTCCTGCTTCTCTTCCTTCTCTGAGGGCAAGCTATTCAGTGGAGTCGTGATGTTAAGGGTGGTCTAATGTATACAGATCAAGGGTGTCAAACTCACGTCGTCACCGCAGCATCACGTGACGTATCAGGACTTTCCCCTCCCTTCACTAAACTGGGCGTGGGCGTGGCCAGTGCATGATGCATCCGGGCCATGGGCCGGGAGTTTGATAGCCCTGATCTAGATGGTACTCTGCATCAGGAACAGCAGCATATGAAACCCAACTTGCAATAAGAGCTCAGGTATTTAATGCTCAGGTGTTAAGAGCATTAAAGTAACTTTTCTAATAAATATAAATGCTGGAATTAACTCAGCCACTAATACTACCAGTAGTGGGTTGCTGCCGGTTCTGTCCGGTTCTTCCAAAGTGGTAGTAAAAGCGGCGGGAGGCTCTGCCCACCCACCCAGATGTCATAACAAACAATCTGCGCATGCGCAGAAGCGCGTGCGTGCCTGTTGCAAACCAGTAGTAAAGGTAAGTAGAACTCACCCCTCAATATTACACAGGCTTTCTGGGACACTTGTCCATGGTTAGGTTGAAAGACTGTAAATTCTTCTTTGCTCTTTTTCTCAAAGTCTTCCATATCTTGCCCAGGTTTTACTTCCAAATAACCTTTCCTTATTCATTCCAAGTCTTATTGAGGGACAAATAAGTCCTGCCAAGAATAATTTTACTGGGCAATCCTTAAGCACAGGCATACGGATGACTTTATAAACAAGCTAGTTTGGGGGGGGGGGAGTGGTATTAATTTTTCCTATAAAAATGAGAAGGAAAAAAGAAAATAAATTAATCAATACCACAAGTCTGTACATTTAAATTCTGCCCATATGACGTTTCCTTCCACTTAAATTGCTTCCATACAATTTATATCTGCTAGTCACGCTAAGCTCCAGAGTGCTCTATCCATCTCTGCAACAAAAAAGTTCTTGTCCTATAATAACCTCGATAATCAAAGTGAAAGAATTATGAATAAGACAACCAGGATAAAATAAACAAGTTTCCAACTACATACAAAATGTAATTCACATTTCAAACAGGGAGCAAGTCTAAGGATACCACCGCGTCTTCTATTCGGACATAGAGAAATAAAAAAACACAGCATGTAATTGTAAAGCAGTACATAGATCCTTCTATGTGTTTAGATAGAGCTTGGATTAAACAGCTTTAACACCATCTGAGGACAGTTTGGAGTTCCTTCAAAAGAAACTTGCCTGTCCTTTAGATGGAAATCTTTTTAATGAGGTTTTTGAACCAGCAACATGCTACAGGCTTATAGAAACCACCTGGTGGATGTTGTTGCTCAAAGCCACTTGATAGTTACATCTTTCTTTCATACGTTCAGCCATACTTCTACTATTAGTTAATATTGCATTTTGACTTTTTCCTTGACTGCCCTTCCTGCCTCTCCCTCCAAAATTAAAAATCAGGGGGTGGGCCATTCTCACATCCTTTCATGTGACCATGTCATTTCAGGGCAGGCTGCTTGTTCATCCTGTTCAACTGAAGCGGTGTCTTTTGTATGTGAAGCATGTAATTTATCTGTCTGAAATGTGGGTTCTCCTTTGGCACACCACCAATGTCATACCAGCCTATACACACAAGTTCTCCAAAGCACTTGGTTACAAGTTAAAGCCTGTTATGTCTGGGACTGAAAAACAACTGCAACCAGCAAGAAGGCTTTGTAGAGCTACCTGCCATTTTGCCTGTTGAATCACTAGGGATCTTCAGTGTGATTTTCTTCATGTTTGGCAAAGGGCACTATGAAGACTCAGTCACTGTGCTTTGCAAACCACAATTTGCTTTGTTATTGAGTATATTTATTATACTCAATAAGTATATTATATACTCTATGTACTCAGTAATATAATATACTCAGTAAGTGCTCAGCAACTGTGGCTTATTCAAATAAATTAAAATACTTCAAGATTTTGCATATTATGGAATCCATCTATTTGATAACACTCAGAAAGATTTTATAAGTATACCAGATTTATAGATAGGCCATATTGTTTACATGAAACCTGTGAATATGGAAAATTACATTAAATAATTCCCACTCCTATATATTTGTAAGTTTGTAGGTTTCATTGTTTTAAACTTAAAAAGACATGCAGATGTTTGGAGACATTAATATGCTTTTTTTAATTAAGAGGAAGCATCTAAAAGTTAGCAGACATTATAGTCTTCTATAAAAAAATCTAAATTATTTAATTGGCACACTGTCTTTTTTCAAACAAATGAAACTCATGTTATCTGCTCTCAGTTTCTTCTATGAAAAAATATCATATTTTAGTGGAACTAGGCATTGTTTTTGGATTGTTTTTGTGGGTTTTTGTTGTTCTGCTTTTTTGCTTTTTGTTTTACGGGAACATTGTAATTGCACTTTAAGCCTCACATTTGGCAGGCTATGAACACAAAACAGACAATGGAAAGAAGTGTCCACTGGAAATAAGTGTCATTAAATACCATTAATCATCTCAACTGCAAAAGTTCAGGACAATCAGTTTATAAGACACTGCTTTAAAATGCCTTATTCTGCTCTTGGGGGGGGGGGGGGCTCTTTATGCTAAGATTTGAAATAGATGCTTGTTGATCAAGAAGATATCAAAAGGCTCTCAAACAGGCCTTACAAACATTTTCTTAACTTTCATCCCATCTCAGCTGGTATAAAAAAATATAGTCTTCTTTCTGACCAGCTCCTCTCCTTGTGAGTTTCATTTTAAGTATTTGTACTTTTCAGAGTTCACTAACAGTCCCATGCTCCTAGAGTGTTAAAATAATACATGCAGTAGTTTTTCATAGTTTTGAATTTGTTTCATGATAGGATACAAATTCAGGACTATGAAAAAGTGTAAGTCATAAGTTTTTAAAGCTAAAACTTAGAGAAATGAAATATATTCATATGAGGGTATTTGGGTCAGGCTGCAGTAAAAATGAATAGGAAAGAAAAGTATTATACTTCTAACATTTGGCATTAAATGATTTTGAATGTTAAATCACCCTCCCCCTACCAAATAGAAATTTGGTATACAATTATTGCTTTATCTTGAACCAAATGTGATTAAAAGAAGGCATTAATACTCAAAGTGATCTTCTGTTGTCAGCATATTTGGGTATGTGTTGGGATGGATGCAATTTAGATTTACATGCTTGCTTGTTTTAACATAAGTTAACATAAGTCCATACGTTAGCATATATATCTTTCAACAAAGCATTCCACTTGAGAACAAATCATTTTTCTGAATCCACTTTCCAAAGCTGTGAACACTGTTCCTTCAAGTTCCTGAGATCCTTCAACTACAAGAGAAAGACACATTCCAACTGCACTGCGAAACTAGGCATGTTAATGGCAAAAATAAATTCCCATTTGGTTGAACAAAGGTTGTACTATGATAAGTAATTCCCGATTTCATTGTGCCATGCTTTTCTATGGAGAAAAACAAAGCATAGTACTTGGAAAATGTAGGGCCAATCAAATCTATTCCCAATAGCTGATATTAATGATCCAGATCTGCATTTAAGGAACAGCTTCACTGATTAGAAAAATCCTTAATGATTGTTAAAGCATTACTACAAGTTCCTTTTTACACAATAGAAAGAATGCTGTTCTTTCAAAGAACAGCACTTTGGGTTGTTGTTGTTTTTGTACAATATTCCAGTATCCCTCAACTTTATCTTTATGTTCCCCAACAGGTTTAACTGAATTCTTGATCGGGCTGCTTCAGCTGTGCTTCTGAGCTGATTATATTTTAACAAAATCAAGGCGTTTCCATTTCTATTCCTCAATTCTTTCAAATGGTTCTGAAGCCAGTCAGGTCTCTGTAGCCTCACGGCACACAGAATTGGCAGAAAACATCCTGAACCAACAATGTCACATCCCAAGCTCCTGCAAAAACGGCTTGCCTCCCAATTCATGCAAGATCAATTGCTGGTGCCCAAAGGTATCCCATATTCATATTTCCAGAATGTTTTATATATATATAAAAAGATCAGGTCTTGACCTTCTTCCATTATGATCTCTTTCCTGAAAGCCAAAGAATGCTATCATATCGCCCCCTCATATTCTTTCTCAGTCATCTTTTATCAGAGCTAGACTTATTTATCTAGTTCAATTTCTTTTCATAGGAAAGAGTTCCTAATCCGATGATTACCCAATTGCCCTACTAGGAATCTATTCCAGTTTCTCTGAATGCTGGTACCATGGTTTGGATGCAGTACTTGAAATGGGATCTAACCAAAGCAAAACAAAAGTATTTTTGAGGCCAAAAGTTATCAGCAAGAGAAGTCAGACATTTCTGAAAGGACACCCACGGCTTACCTCCCAAGAAATATTGGAATAATTAATCATTGGTGTTTTCTAGCACTATAAATTAATGTCCCTTTTACAGATAGATTCTTTGCTTGTGATGGTATCATCCTGGGGTTTGCATGCCATGTTCCATACTGATGTGACGGTGGGGGGGAGAGAACTCTTGTCAAATTTTATCCTGGTTTCCCTGCTTGGACTCCTGAAAGCATGGAAACTATTGTAAGAATCAGCAAAAAGCTAAAATAGTCTAGATCCCTTTAAACATGGAGTTAATAGGAGGCACAGATTTGTCTTGCCATCTGCAAAAACATTTTAGTAGCTGCTGGAAAAGGCATTCCATGAAACCATCAAGCTATATTTCCCATGTGAGGACCTATGAAGATAATGTTATGTCAGCCATACCTTTAGAGTCAAAAAATGCAGCAAGGCAAGAATTTCTGTTGATCAGGAAAAAAAAGAGCTCACAAAGATTGGTAAAACTTCACCAATGCAAATGCTTAACTGCCAAATTGCAAATGATGACATAACAACAAAGAGTCCAGATTTGATTCTTGATAGAAGAAAGAGTCCTTGTGGAATAGCCCTGACAGAGTATTGCTACATTAAAGTAGTAACAGAATAGGAACTGCTTCAGATTCTTTAATAAGGCAATTTTGGTCAGATGAAATTCCTTTGCTTCTATCCAAATGAAGATAATCAGTAGAAAGGTAACTCTTAGGAGTAGGGCTAAGCTAATCATCTACAGTAGGCATCTACCCAGTTGTGTAGCATATGGAAATTCTGGAAATGCTACAAAGTCCTATCAATTGTTCTCCAAGCCGAGGCACTTCCGCCACCCTAAGACCATATGGTTGAGAGCATGTTAAAAGGATATTTACATCAGAGAAGGTCATAAAATATATACAAAATGAAATGCTTGGATTACAGCTGCGTTTTCCGGGATGCAAACTTCAGAGCTTACACAAAACTTTCCCATTCACTCAATTTACAGTGTAAATCATTGCTTTAGATTATATTGTCAAGAAAGGCAGATACTCTCAAAAAGATGTCTGAGGATTTAAACATACCACCTCATGCTGACCTTTATGGATACTTAATCCAAGTAGTCATTTGGAATAGCACGTAATAAAAAAATGTTAAAGCATTATAATAGCAATGTTGACTCAAAGTTAAGGTCATAATCACTTTGGGACAGCAAAATGTCTTGACCCAGGGACATTTACAAGACTTATAATTTGAACTAAGATCCCCTTGTTTAGCTTGGAGACCATTGCAGTGATGGGAAAACTTGGCCTGTGAGATTTGCAGCAAAACATTATCCTTCTAACAAGCTATTTCAGCAGTTCCATGACTGGTCCTCATTTGGAATTCCTGCAAGATCTTCAATGTTTCAGCTGTCCTATATCCTTCCCAAAAGGGGAATATAAAAACATAAAAATGTAGCTGCTGAATCAAATTAGCTATCAATCTAATTTGTGTTCACACAATTGGCCAGATACATTCAAGAAGCTCATGAATAAGAGGTCAACAGTTCTCTTCCACTCTTGCTACCCATATTCAAGGCAAGTGACATTGCAACTGCAGCTCTGGCAGGGTATTGACAAACTAAGTACAGGAGTGTCAAACTGGTAGCCCGCAAGCCAGATGCGTCATGCACAGGCCACGTCCAGCTCCGAGAAGGGGAAAAACTTCATGATATGTCACGTGACAGCAACGTGACACCGCAAGTTTGACGCCCGTGAACTAAGACATCTCAGCTGATATCCTATTCAATCTATCAGGACAGATGAGCAAATGGATCTAGTCTTCAAATCAGATTCAGTTTATCACTCTTCATCTATGTTTAAGCCAACCCAGTTGTCAAAATAGGACATCCAAGCAAACTATGGAATTGGTCCAAGAGAAAAGGGAGAGAATTAGAGTCAAGTTCATTTCCAAAAAATCAACCAAATATAAGTGATCAGATACAAATGTGAGCCACTTGAAGAGGAAAATATTAAAGAATGGAATTACAGAAAATTTCATTTAAAATATTTCATTGCTTGTTTTATTAAATTTGACGTTTATTTCAAAACATAACCATAATATGCTTAATGGCTAATTAATTGTTTTTTATATATCTGGAAATTCCAAAGACAGTATAAAGTACCTATCAAACCCCCACCCACAATCATGAATGTCACCATTCAATCTTTTGTAAACATGACAAGTTAATAATCACCCATAATCAATTATTATTTAAGAGTAAGTGAAAAGTAAATATAAAATACAGTTGCATGACTATGTGAGGCACTCACTATGTTTGTTCAATCCTTATTTCTGTAAGTGCTGATTTTTTGAGGTTCTTTTCCAGTTTTCAATGATGCAACATAGTTTTGCTCAATTTCACTGTAATACACTATCTTTTAATTTAATAAAATTACATGGGAAATATTAAATATTAATCTTATTACATGTAATTCCATGGTGTCACTAACTGAATTCCTAGTGTCCTCTCTAACATTTCCTCATTGCTGCCCTTCCTCACTGGATCTATCCTGACCACTGAGTTTACCATTATTTCCTCCAGCTGACCATGCACATTCTCCCATCATCAAGTTTGCTTTTTGCAGGAAAGAAAACAGAAAGCATGGGGAAGCAACAAAACCACCATTCAGAGCGATGTAGAAGAACAAAGAGTCACTATTTTAGGAAGAGTATGGGAACTTTGAGAAGGCTATTAGGATGAGGCAGAAGTTTTTGCCAGCATCTCAAGAACACTAAATTTTTTATCTTCATACCATATTAACTATAGCTATATAGGAGAAGGACAGGCAGGCTGGGGGGAGGAGTTAAAAGAGGCATAAGTTTAGAATCATTACATACAAGCAAACTAAGTCCAATGCCCCTTGAATGCCATTGATTCTTATCGATCTCTAACCAGGTGCTAACCACTAGTCTGAGAAGATTTCTGTGCATAAACTTTAGCAATAAAACAGTAATTTGGAATTTCTGCATTTGGACCTGGTTTTTCATGCTTGACAAGACCTAAGCAAGTCCTTCAGCATGAAGATGCTGGTATCTGCTAGTCAGTGCAGCCTTGTAAGTAGAAATTGTTTTACTTATTACTCCATTCCCTTGCTGCAGTTTCTTATTCTGAAGGGCCAGATGATGATAACCTGTGAATTGCCTTAACTAGGTGATGTTACAAGCTTATCCCTTTATTTGTTATAGAAATTTTGTTACATCAAAAAGAGATAGATGATTTCCCACAAAATTGGTCATGTTTGATCCCCCAAGTCATCATTCTGGTGGAAACCAAAAATATTACAGTCATTATGTTTTCTGAACTTTCTTCTGAATCCAGACATCACTGTTTCAAATCCACACATCAAGGTAGTTTAGATTCTCTGTAAGCTGCCAGGATCAAATCACTGTTGTTTTCAGAACTCAGCTATTCTTTCCCTGGCCTTCAAAATCAAACTCTTCCATGTTTTCTTCTTCTTCTTCTTCTTCTTCTTCTTCTTCTTCTTCTTCTTCTTCTTCTTCTTCTTCTTCTTCTTCTTCTTCTGCCATATCCATCATCGGACATTGGCGATCATGTTGGCAATCCTATTTTTGTCAACAGCCGTATGCAAAAGTGCTGCTGAGTTTTGTCCAAACCAGTCCCTTAGGTTTTGAAGCCATGATGTTCTTCTTCTGCCTGGGCCTCGTTTGCCTTCCATTTTTCCCTGGAAGATTAAGTGAAGGATGCCATAATTTTCTGGGTGTCGCATCACATGTCCAAAATATTCTAATTTTCACTTTTTAATGGCTTTATTTCCCTTTGCTTTCCCAGGCGGCTTATCATCTCTTCTTCTCCAATTATTGCAACTTTCAGCTAAACACTTACAAACCATAAGGCAAAAGTTATATTTGGAGATATGCTGTTGTCTCTCCAGTTGTGGTTTAGGTCAGCCTTCTAATTTAGCAGGTAGCTAGATTTTGGAGAAACTAAGATATAACATATAGGATGGTGCCAATTGGGGAAGGCTGGTTTAAAATAATGCATAAAAAGGCCTGCTGTGTCTAACAAGCTTTCTCAATAAAAGTATATGAAAGAAACTTTTTTTGTTGTTATTTTTGGGATATGTCTTAGTTCATTCTGAGCCTTCAATTTCCTGATTTCGTTCTTGCAGATTCGTGCTAATTGCTGATTTTCTATTCTAGTTATATGCTCCTTCTTCCATTTTTTTATATTTGTCGTTTTTTCCTCCTTTATTTGGAGAATAAAGTTGTCAGCTAGACATACCACAAACCTGTTCAATCTCCCACTTGCTGCAGAATTTGTTTTCCAGTTGTTGTCAGGGTAGTTAACTACTCCTGGGTGCCCCACACACCTATTGCAATGTAATTTCTTTCCACTCTAATATTCACCTATTCTCTGCATTTTCACCATTAGCTCAGTTAAAACATTTGACAACTTGATTTCAGGAATCTGAACAGTGTAGAATTAATGCCTGCTTGGTTCTATTATTCTTGACCACTCCTGCTGAAACTACATGTTTGTACAAGACCTGAATGCAACCAAGGCAATGCATCCCTTCTACTTTGCATGATGTATCAAGATGACCTTTAAACAACAATTGGGAGAGGTAGTCAGAACTTCCAGAAAATCAGCTTTTGGGGAAAAGACTTAGATCTACCAGAAAGTCAACTTTTCTTTAACCTGTCAGGAGTGTGAGGACCTAACAAATTTTTATGTCTATTTAAAAGTTTCATGTTTTGTCTGTGCACCATTTATTAAGTGATTAGCTATATCCCTCTAGTATGGAATCAATTATAATTGAAGTATTTTTTAAAAAAATATAGCCTTGATGTGTATGTGTGCTTATACATTCACATATACATTATAACACACACACACACACACACACACACACACACACACACACACGTATGTGTTTATAACATTATACAGCATACAGTTTCTGGGCTGGTCTCAGAATAAAAACAACATGAAACAGAATTCTTGCCAATAAAAGTTAAGCAAGCATTCTCTCTGTTATGCTTTTGGCAGCAGGCAAAAGAGTTTTTATTCGGTCTGCCTTATTGATTTGTTTTTGAATTAGGCTTTAATATGACGGGAGTTATTATTTCTTACTCTTGAAGAAGTTCAAGATTTTAATTATCAGGGTTTTAATGTTTTAATTCTAGCTTCTTATGTTATCTGTATGTAATCTTATGTTAATTAGCTACACTGATTTCTGTGCAACACTTTATATACTTGCTTACAACCAGCATTCCACCAAATGTAGTACTTAATTGCTCTTACTCTCAGGGAAGCCAATATGGAATTAAGAGTCTCATTAGAGGTTACACCGAATGAAGAAAGAATGAAGGGATGGCAGGTAGTTCTTGACTTATGACCACAATTGAACCCAATCGAGCTTGCTTAGCTCCATTGCTAAGCAAGGCAGTTGTTAAGTGAGTTTTGCCCCATTTTATGACCTTTCTTGCTACAGCTGTTGAATTATCACAGTTGCTAAGTTAGAAACATGGCTGTTAAATAATTCTGGCTTCCCCATTGACTTTGCTCGTCAGAAGGTCGCAAAAGGTGATCACATGAACCTGGGACACTGCAACCATCATGAATATATGCTATTATCATGTGACTCTAAGGATGCTGCAACAGTCAAGTGTGAAAAAGATCGTAAAAATTTTTCAGTGCCATTGTAACTTCACTAAACAAATAGTTGTAAATATTTATTTTTTATTTATTTATTTATTTTGTCGCATTTCTATACCGCCCAACTCCCAAGGGACTCTGGGCGGCTTATAACAAAGAATAAAACAATGGGAACAATCCCATAAAAAATGTTAAAAAGAAAAACATTAAAACATTAAAAACTTTAAAAACATTAAGACACATGCACTCCAATTCATGGCCAGGTCTCGCAAGATCATTATAACGAGATCAACGGCCCCAGGCCTGCCGGAAGAGCCAAGTCTTCACCGCTTTGTGGAAGGCCAATAGGGTGGAGGCGGTCCGGACCTCAGGAGGTAATTGGTTCCAGAGAGCCAGGGCAGCCACAGAGAAGGCCCTCCCCCGCGGGCCCGCCAGCCGACATTGTTTAGCTGACGGGACCCGGAGGAGACCAACTCTGTGGGATCTTATTGGTCGCTGGGAGCTATGTGGTAGAAGGCGGTCTCGAAGATAGCCTGGCCCTGAGCCATATAGGGCTTTAAAGGTAATGACCAACTCCTTGAATTGCACCTGGAGACCAATAGGGAGTCAGTGCAACTCGTGGAGAATTGGTGTAATGTGGGTGTATCTAGGTGCACCCACCATAACTCGCGTGGCTGCATTCTGGACCAACTGTAATCTCCGAACACTTTTCAAGGGTAGCCCCATGTAGAGTGCGTTGCAATAATCCAACCGTGAGGTTACAAGGGCATGAGTGACTGTGAGGAGAGCCTCCTGATCCAAGTAGGATCGCAATTGGTGCACCAGGAGAACCTGTGCAAAGGTTCCCCTAGCTACAGCTGTCAGATGTTGTTCCAGTCTCAGCTGTGAGTCTAGAAGGACACCCAAATTGCGAGCCCATTCTGAGGGGGGCACTTTCTCTCCTCCCAGAACCAAGGATGGACAATCAACATAGTCTTTAGGGGGCAATACCTAGAGCCATTCAGTCTTGTCTGGTTTAAGTCTGAGCCTGTTGACTCCCATCCAGATCCTCACAGCCTCCAGGCACCGGCACATCACATCTACCACCTCATTGAACTGACGAGGGGTAGAGATATACAGCTGGGTATCATCAGAATATTGCTGATATACCATCCCGTGTCATCGGATGACAAATATATTTCTAGCTATATAGGAAATCTACAGCAAACTGTAGATTTCTTAGCAACTTCTCAGAACAGTACCCTTAGTGTAATAAGTGAACAGTTCGGAAATAGGCAATACATTGCATCTAATACCTGGTAATGTAATGTAGTGTATATGCTTAACTATATATAGAATGCTATAATATTATGGCATGCTCATGGCACAAGACAGGGCCCTGTATTTTCCGATATGCATGTCAATAATAGAAATAGATTGTGGATATCAGACCTGTAAATAGCCATTCATCTATTTCCCAATTATAAGCAATTATAAGTAAGAATTGCTTCCAAGAGCACTACTACGTAATTTCCTGTCTTTTTTAAGTCAGCTCTATAAATTGGCTAATATAATTCACACATCATCTAACATACAAGTAAATAGGTGAGCATTTCTCAGCATCTTTGTGAAACTGCACATACATACAGAATTTTTATTCACCATCAATTAATCAGCAAGTTACTGATTCTTTCAACTTTGAAAAAAACAGCTCCGTCTGCCTATTTAGCTGTGACGTATTTCAAGGAAGCAACTTGAGGAAACAGATAGAATTTCCCGTAATCTTAGCTTAATCCTGTAAATTATCCTCTCTTTTCTTGACCTGCAGAAACTGATCAAATGAATGTAAAAATGGTTTATTTGCATATGAGTTAGATATCAGAATTCAGGTCTCTTTAATATGCTTTGGTTTACCCTGGTACAAAAGTCATACATATCTTGAAGAATGTTCAGTCTTGAGATTAGACATTTTCAAATGTGCCATTCTTGCAAACAATTGGTGGATCTGCATTGCAGATTGAAGTATGAAGTTATTGGAACGCCCACATTTTATAGAAGCTGAGCTTCTTGAGTTTATCTCAAGTAAATCTCTGGTTTTAATGGTACACACACTTTTTTTCAGCTCTGGGACTGCATTCTTAGGGGCAGGAGCAACATGGCATGCCAGTTGCTAAGCCTTGTATGTCAGCTACTAACATTACTATTGTAGAATCGTGGAAATTGCCTGTGTTGCTGGCTTAAGGAGAAACCATCTGGCAAATTCAGAAGGAGGGACAGTTTCCATGGTGGCAGAGCAGCAGGGCAATAATACAGCTTAAGACAGAAGTCTATAAATTCTTGTGTAATCTGTTTTAGAGGAAAAAAATAAAATTAAAAAATGGCATATAATTGTTCAAATCAATAAAGATACGGGACAATTCTATCCAAACATACTTTCTTGTTGCTGATCAGAGAATAGGATGTTAGTAAGATACTCTACAAAGGTAGAAAGGAAAATGTGTGGGGGGGGAGTGGGGGCCACTAAGGTTTCTACCTCACATAAGGACTATAGCTTCTTGCTTCCATGAAACAGGTTGGACATTTGCTTGACCTGATAGAAATATAAAGAGAAGGCTTTCTCAAGAATGAAAGTATACCATCGATCCATGCCAACTGTTTCCCTAAGACATCCTTGAATGTTGGTGCATACCTTCTCAGTTTCAGATACAACTGGAAGTATCTGCCTTTTAAAGGTCCCACAATTCTTTGAATTAATGCAGGGATGACAAACTCAATTTCATTGAGCGACCCATCAGGGTTGTGTTTGACCTTGGGAGCCAGGGTGGGCGTGGCCAGGGTGGGCATGGCCAGCTCTACGTCATTTGTGTTGGGGGCTCCTGTGGTGGCCCGAGTGCTCTATTAGCGAAAACAGGCTCCTGAGCTCCGTTTTCAGCTATGATGGCCTCCTGCAACCCTCTGCCAGTGAAAACAGAGCTCAGGAGGGCCACACGCAGCCCTCCCAAGCTCTGTTTTTGCTGGCAGAGGCATCGCAGGCTAGCTCTTCATTGTTTCCAGGGCAACCCCGTGGGCCAGTTCGAAGCTCCCTGGGGACCCCAGGCCTTGAGTTTGACACCCCTGGATTAATGTATCACTAGATGTTACCTGTCTTTGTTGGAAGTTTAAAACAGGGAGTGTCTTCCAGCTGCTCCTATCAAGGATGTCAATAGCTGTGAAACTGGAAGGGTGGATGAGCTCAGCACTGGTACTAATGAAATTTGCTGGGATTGTTGGGCCCTGGTAACTGCCTGAAGATCCCAGGTATACTGTAGGCACCAGCTTTAAGAACTATTGTTCCAGCAAATGGACACCTCTTTTCCCCTGATTGCTTCTACTTCTCCCCTTGAAAATTTTTTATTTCTATGTGTGCGATTTGCAATTCTGCAGCAGTGCATAGTATAGAAAGTGTTGGGAAGAGAATTCACCTGACACTTTCAGAACAAAACAAGCCTCTAGCAGTAGTGGGTTTCAAATTTTTTACTACCGGTTCTGTGGGTGTGGCTTGGTGGACGTGGCATGGTTTGGTAGGTGTGGCAGGGGAAGGATACTGTAAAATCTCCATTCCCTCACCAATTCAGGGGAAGGTTACTGCAAAATCTCCATTTCCTCCCGATCAGCTGGGAGTCAGGAAGCAGAGAATAGATGGGGGCAGGCCAGTCGGAGGTGGTATTTACCGGTTCTCTGAACTACTCAAAATTTCCGCTACCGGTTCTCCAGAACTGGTCAGAACCTGCTGAAACCCACCTCTAGCCTCTAGCATTTATGGTCATTAAGAGCATGAAAATATATTGGTAATGACTGTTGGAATCTCAGCAGCCAGGAGTATTTGCATCCATCTTTAGCTCATGAGAATATCAACATCCTGCCATCTGATATTATCAAAGTTAAAAACAATTCCATATCTAAGAATCAATCCCTTTCAACTCAGTGGAGAATATTTTTGAGTAGGCATACCATATATAGGACTAGGATTGACTATATTTTTTGTTTCTGCTAATTTCAATGGGACATAACTCAACTTTTTCTCATTGATTTCAGTGGCATGGAGGTAATTTAGACTACAAATCTAAATATGCTTATTAGCGACCAATAGAAGCAGTCTTCTGAATAAATATGCAAGAGGTGGAACAGCATCTCTAGATCCCATACAGTGGTTTTCACCAGGTTTTTCAAATATTAGTTTACTTCTTTATTACTTTTGGCAATATAACAATTCAGCTCTGAGTTATTCACAATCTTTCTGTGGTGAATATTATTTACTTTAGAAGAGACCAACAGTAAGTCCACTGTAGCAAATTCATTAAAGGACCTCAATGATGAATCAGTGTCTATCTGATCACCCTCCCTCATATATAATATTCAAGGAATATGATTTAAAAATAGACCCAAATCTTAAAAAATGACAAATTTCCCAACTTTCTCATTAATCATAAATTTGCTGAGACCTACAATAATACATGAATTTAGTTTTCTAAGGTGCTGCCACAAATTTTTCTTTATATTTAGAAAATCAGCCAGTATGCTCTCAAGTAGAAGTAAAATGTTTCAAATGATTTTAGTATTTTTAATTGTATTATATTTTCTAAACTTTTTGAATTGTAAGCCACCCAGTCATTGACGGAGATGGGCAGCTACAGAAAACAAACAAACAAACAAATGAAGAAATTCCTGGTGGTCATTGGATACATCCATACAGTTTTCCTGATGCCAGAATCAAAATGGATTGCCATTCTCATAGTCTAGGATGCTTTTTTAAACTTTAGCCTGCAGTTTTGGAATCCCCCCCCCCCCTTTGAAAATAGATCATTTTCAATTTGGAGCCCAAATCTCACTTCTGCTTTATATTCAATTCTTATCTCTCAGACATTTTTTTTCTATCCTGGAATAAATCAATAGGTGAGTGTGAGTTGGATTTTTAAAATCAGAGCCATCTGTTTCCTTGAATTTAGGTTGCTATGATTTTATTTCTCCCAATTGTCTTCTTGGATACAGAAAGCTTTGGAATGGGAACATTCACTATCATTGCACAAGAGTTCCTACAACTTTTTCCACATGTTCTCAGAGCTCCAAAAAGGTGGGACTCCCCGATCTACCCTAACTATAAGGTCTCTGGTAGGGTTTGGTAATTGTGTTTTTATTTATTTAAAATAAATAAAAGATGGGGACTTATGATCTTTTTATTGAGAAAATATGCATATTTTAAAAGGCCAAATATGTTCCACATTACCACACAATTTTCCTTAAACTTTTTCATACCTCTAAATTTCTCTAGCACTATTAAAAAAAAAAAAAAAAAGCAATTGGTTGCCATTTTGAATTTAAAATCTTACTGAAAATGTGGCATACGCCCTAAAATGTGTTTCAAGTGAGTTAAAAGACTCCTCCTCCACCCAATCTAATAGAAAACAGAAAATCCTAGTTCTATATTATATCCTTATTGTACCAATACGGGCCCATTCAAACAACTTTAGATGAAATCATCAATAGATTGCCAGCTTTGATATAGCAGGATATAGATACTTTGGCATTTAGTAGTATACAAGTCAATTTGTGACTTCAGCTACAATTTCTTCGGCCAGCATATGAGTGCTTAAACACAGAGTAATTCTACCTTACCAGGAAAAAGAGAAAGATGGAGAGACAGGAAAATTCTGTGGCAAAGCAAAAATCACATTTTTTGGATTGCAAGAAAACTACACCAGCAGTGTTTCTCAATCTCAGCAATTTTAAGATGTGTGGACTTCAATTCTTAGAATATTGCCTCCTAGGAAAATACTGTTTTAGGGGAATATTGAAAAATCTCTAGAGCAGGGCTGTGAAATTCGCAGCCCGTGGGCCAGATGTGTCACATGCTGGCCACGCCCATGCCAGGTTTAGTGAAAGTCATATGTCATGTGATGACATGACAACGTGAGTTTGACATCCCTGCTCTAGAGACAACTGCCCTACTACATGCATTGCACCCTAAGATCATTTATACAGCTCTTATTTGCTAAATAAGGAGTAAATTTGATTACACCATCTTACCAAGAGAAGGAGAAAGGGCCCTTCACTGGATGTACAATACGTACAGGTAATCTTCAACTTATGAACTGAGTCTGGAATTTCAGTCATTAAATAATGCAGTCATTAAGCAAGTCATCCATTTGAACAGATCTGATTTTATAACCATTTTATACCAGTCGTTAACAGAATCACATGGTCATTAATGTCTAGCTTCCCCAATTTACTTTGCTTGTAGGAAGCCATTTGGGAAGGTCACAAATTGCAATCATGTGACCACAAAATGCTGCAATTGTCATAAATGAAAAAGTCAGGTGCTAAAACCACCCAATTTGCAATAACATGATTGCAGAGGTGATGCAAAAGTCTAAGTTTGGGAATGAGTCGTAAGTCACTTTTTCTGAGGCTGTTGTAACTTTGAGCTATTTATTAAACAAACAGTTGCAAGTCAAGGACTACCACCCAATCCATTAGGAGTGCTTTAATTTGGATTCTTGCATTGAGAAGGGATCGGATTCCATGCCTTATTTTTTTTTTTGAATCCTGCCATCCTCATTTACCATAGTTCTTTTTAATCTTCCTAGTCTCCTTTCACTACATACATCCTACTTGATGCTGTCAGTAAAATGGGTCCAGATGTATCCACAGTATTTGAATGTATAAAGCAACTTACAGGTTTTTACAAGCTGCGAAAACAAAACATTCCCCAACTAAAATTCGTTTTTCCACCCTCCTTCCCCAGTGCAATGGCTTTGCTAAAATTTCTTTTGATGTAAGGGGCCCCAAAGGTTGACTTTGATCATTTCTCTAGTTTCTTCAGAGAAACATATTTTAGAATTCATCCTTATCCACAAATGCCACTATTCTATTTTCTGAATAACTCTAGCTGTCACTTCACACACATTCATTTATTATTATTATTTATTATTTCTTCCATTTTCATGTCCTCCTGGTTTGAGGACATGACTAAATTCTACCATGGAAAATAGTTTTAAATTAGTTACAAACTAAATCCAACCATAGACAATAGTCCTTTTATTGACGTTTGCTAACATTATTAAATTCCTGTGTACTGGGGAGGCAGTTCTTAATTAGCCCTCACCTTACACTCATCAGATTTTAGCTCCAGAACCAATTTTCCTTGACACAACTCCCTCCAAGCATGCATCATGTAGTAACATCTTGTTCCAATCCTCTGACTTTTGAGGTAACTAGGACAGGAAAAAGCAGGAAACAAAATGCATTGTAGGCATTTCTGAAGGACCTTATAAAGAGTTGCAGTGGGCGAATTATGTCACTGCTGACACCATCCAGGTCTCCTGGCTTGACTGAGAATAGTATGTATTTGCAAAGCTGTCCTTTTCTGGTTCTCACAAAACTCCAAAGACACCTAGATTTGTTTACACATTGAGGCATAAGAGAATTTGGTTTTGACTTAGAAAAATCCATACAAACCATTCCAAAGTAAAATTGAAAGACATCGCTTAGAATGAAATATAAATCACTGACTTTGGTTCTGACTTGGAGACATCCCAAAAAATATGCCACTGTGCACTAAACATGCACTATTTTATGTCATGCTAATAAAATATGCTCAAAAGAAACCAAGTCAGTATTAAATGGATGAATATAGTTGTTATATTTTTTATTTAGAAAACAGAATATGATGCTCCAGAATATATACTTAGATAAACTATCTTTTCACAAACATCACGACACATTAAAAATAGGTAGCATCTTGAAAGTAACAGTTATAAACTATTTCTGATTATTGCTGATATACAGATAGTAAGGAGGACAATGGGGAATTTCTGACAGAGGCGAAATGCTCACATCAGTTTTGCGTACTTAATTCCTGCCATTACAAGGAATAAAGTAAATATGAGTGAGGCTTGGAAGAATGAGTAATGTAATACCTCTCAGAATGTAAATGTAAAACCAGAGGAAATCCAGGTTCAACTCCCCATTCACCTATATAGCTCACTTGGAAACCCATGGTAACTTGTATCCTAGGCCAGCTTACAGGCTACTAGCTGGATACTAAGGAAGGGTAGGGTGGTCTGGTGGACTGGAAAGTGAGTGTAAACAGTGAACTTGAATGCCCCTGTTCAAGTCCCTCCCAACCAGGGACCTAGTGGAGATTGTGGTCAGTTACTTTATCACAACTGAGCATCTCTCATAGGTTAATGTTGGGAGGATAAAATGAAAGATGATCTTATGAATACCATCTTGTACTTCTTAGAGAAAAGGTAGGATATAATCATAATAAAAAGTAAAAAAATGAATACTTGACTCTGTACACTAACCTTTGAAAGAAAGGCAAAATACACATAGGCTGTGTTCAACAATAGCTTTGTAACTGAATTCACCCATTTTTGTTTAATGTATTGAATAGTTAACTAATCCAACAGCCTGAATTCGGACAATGCATTAAACCTAAAAATATCTAACAAAATGTAAAACTCCTCAAGCTTGATAATTTGTACAAATGCAGAGACCAAATCTTTAGCTGATCTGGTTATGCAAGCCCAACAATGGAGTGAAAAAGTTCCTCTGAGCATATACAAAATCTTTATAGTGAGCCACATCATGCCGTCCAAAATGGGTTTTGCAAGGCATTCCTTGAAATGTCTGTACAACTTATTAGACACAATAAAGGTGCCTAACAACACTATTCTGTCCGCTGTGAAAAGAAGAGTTACAAGTACACTCCAACACAATTCAAAATAGGGATTCTCTGAAAAAGCACTTTCATCAATGAGAAAGTTGACCTTTGCTTATTTCAGGGACAGCCTCTGAACTCTTCTTAGAAAATAGTTCACAGTGGTTTTGTCCAATCTTCCAAATCTTGGTCTACAGTCCCAGGATTTTCTTGTGGTCTCCCATCCAAATACTAATGAGGGCGGATGCTTTCTTAGCTTTTCCAGATCAGGCAAGTTTTCTAGAGCCTGCCACTTACCCAACTTTCAGCAGGGAAGTTTTTGCAATTAAAGGAAATGGCCTCCTTTCAAATGAGAGGGCACGGCACCTCAGCTTTCCAAGTTTGCGTGCCAACTAGGCCTACCTGGAGTCGCCTCTGGGCCTCTTTCCCTTCCCAGACTCAATAATTACTCTCAACCTTTTGTTATGCACCGACCGGCAGGTTAGCACCTGGCCCGCCCCTCCACCGTACACAAACTCTTACTTACTTGAGGAAGTATCTCTGACCCGTGTGCGTGAGCGCCATCTCCCAGCCGGGAGGAAGCGGCAGCTCATCCGTCACGTCGTAGGACTGCTGGCGGAGGTGGGCATGCTGTTGAGCCGGAGTCGGGGTGGCTCCCGCCCCGGTGCCCAGCTGCAGGGAAGCTGGCGAAGAATGAGAGCGGACGTGGTGGACCCCGACGGCACCGCTGCTAAGCCGGGGTGGGTGGCTGCCCGAGTCGGTGCTCGATTGGCGGGAATGAGATCCCGAATCGGGCTCCTTAAAAAAAGATTCGGGCAGGATCTTTTTTCTCCACGAGCTGGGCTTGGGATTCATGACCGAGTTGAAGAGAGCCTCTAAATCAGTGTCCAGATCCTGGGTGACATGGATCACTTGCTGTCCCGGCGGGGGTGGGACGGCAGCAGGATTCATTTTTCCTACCTCGAGCCAGAAAAGTTTGCCGCGGGGACCTGGCCAAGAGGGAGAGGCAGGGGGGCTAGAAGCAGGAATTAATCAGAGCCGGCAGGCCAGGATTTCTCCTTCTAAAGTTGTCTTGCAGAACTTCCAGCCTCCTTTGCTCCGACCGACCGAGACAAGATTCCCTTGTAGCTACAATCGGTCTGCAGCGAATTAAGTTTCCGAAGCAAAACTCTCTCGACCTTTCTCTCCCACCCCCCCTTTTTGCGAAAAGGCCTCAAGCACCAAATCCAAGGCGGTTATCCCCTCCCTCCCCAAAGTGTCTCTTTATCTCGCAGAATCTCCCAAGAACAGTTGAAGCAAATCCAAGTCAAGCCCCGAAGGAAAGTTATGCAACTCCCCCTCCCCCCTCAGAACTTCGGAGATCTGCTACAAACTCCCCCTAAGAAAACAGCTCCTTTAAAGGACTAAGGAGCGAGATCTTCTCCCGCGGCTGTCACGAAAGGCAGGGAGGAATTCCAAAGAGGGCCTGGGACTCGAAGCAAAGGGGGGGGGGGGGGGAGAAATCCCGCGGGGAAGACCGGTCCGACTTAGAACGCTGAGAAAGCGAACGTTCGGATTTAGAACGTCCCCCTGAAATCTCAGCCGCGCTCTGTTCCAGGCCTGGCGTCCTTCTTCGTCCCCCTCGCGCGTGCAGAGGGCGGCCCGGCTCAGTCACTTTCTACCATTATTTCTCTTGTCTTAAAAGATGGGCGAAGAAGCGACTTTTGCGGGACGGAGGTGTAGTTGGTCCCTTTTTTCTTTTTCTTTACATACCCATCCTGGAGATCTTGAAGGGCTGAGGGCTTCCACGGTGGCGGCGCCGCCGCGATCGACCATACTAAACAAACTTACCCAAAACTCTCAGAGTTAGGGCGGCGCGGAAAGTTTGGCAGCTGCATTATTCATGAGCTCAGCGTCTGGGACCAGTCCGATTACACGGTACACCCACTTGCCAGTTCTCCCTCCCACAGCTCGTTTTAGAGAGCCGGACCCTGCTGGATTTTTTTTCGAATGGGAAACAGGAGCCTCCTGGGGGTGGGCTGAGGGACTTTACGGGAATCTCGGACGGAAATCAAGTAGGGTTATGACTAACAAATCCAGGCAAAACGCGTGCCAGGGCTTCCTCCAGCTGCTCCTTTTGGAGCTTTAGCTAAGAAGTCATCCAGAGCCAGGATGCAACGGATTTAGGACCGAGACAGTCAACTGTCTACATATTCCACTTAGATTGGCTCTTGTGGATGCCAAATCCGCTTTTATACTTCATTGTTTTCAATTGGGGGGGGAAAAAACTTGATTGTATTGCACTGCCAAGCTGTAAAGCGACAAACATTCCCACTAGTCTCTAGCCCTAGTCTCACTATGTCCACTACTCACCCCAAATTTCCACTTTATCTGCATCTTGCTCCCAACCTGAGTGAAACAGAATAGCAGTTACTGGGTTAGTAGGAGCCATGCATCTGAGCAGGCACGACATAAAGCCAACGTAGCATCACGTATAAATACAAAGCAAACAAAACCATAATTAGTATAATGTGTGAATCCAGTCTAAGAAATATCCCTAGTAGATAGATTTAGCTTAGGAGTGAAAAATCTCAAATATTAAACGATGACTTCTGCTGGCCATGCTTACATGGTCAATGGGAACTTGAACAAATAACTACAGAGCCACAGATTTGCCAACGTATTCAGTGTTCCTCAGCTTTCCAGTTCTTACAGGTGACACATCAATAAATACCTCAGCAACACCTTACACATTAAACTGAGTCATCAATGAGCCTTTGGTTGCACTCTAGAAGCTACATTTGTCCTTACAAAAGAGCATGTCTGCCATCATATGTACTTTAATATTCACTTGAGACTTTATGGTTTATCAGAATTCTATTTTTTAAAAAAACCCTGATAAATGAGAGCAAATGGCAACATAGCAATTAAAATACTATTTATTCAGCACTCACAGTAGTTAAGCCTAAATTAGAATCAGATTTAAATATCTGCTCAGCCATGATACTTACCAGATAAGTAAGGATAAACCATAAAAAACCCTAATGAAGCTTAAAACTGGCCAAATTTAACATGCGGAGCAAATAGAATTGATTTGTTTTTAATTGTGATAGGTAAGATGTCTAATAGGAAGGTCAGTACAATTACAGTAGAGGGAAGTCTGACAAATAAAAACAAATATGCAATTATTTTAATTTTATAATTTACCTAGTTCAGGAATATTCAACTGATATTTTTAGGATTGCAACCCTAACAGACTTCCTTAGGAATAACTCTGAGCATTGGAGGGGGGGATTTTAAGTAAATGTATCTATGATTATATTGCTATCCTGTCTTAACCAAGTTAATTTTTAAACAAGTTTTCACTGAAGAGTCATGCTAGTTAAGATGAAGATTATAACCTGGAAAGGCAGTGAGCAGCTTGGGAAACAGACTGGACATATTGCATATTGAGGAACAAGCCTTGTATGTTCTTAGAAAAGGACAGAAATGTTTTCTCCCATATTAAACCCTAAAATCAGTCATCATGTTCAATACCCAAATCAGACTATTAATTTGTTTAACACAAGCCTGTCCAGTATTTGCCAAGTTCTCAGCCCGAGGCCCCTTGATTAACTTTTCTTCTGTATCTGGAGAAGACAGAGACTTTGGGTACCTGGGACTTCTCCATACCAAATATTTAAAATAAACACAAACTAGTGACAACTTCCACTAAAATAATGTATACATTCATGACAATTGTTTTAAAGGATTCATTATTTGCTCTGATTTATACTTTCTCTTCTGTAAGCTCTGTAAGCACATGTGAATATACAAACAAAAGTAACTTGTGTGAACATTCTTGTTTTAATGAAGTAATTTTTAGAATGGATGATTGTAATATTTACACAATATCATTGACAGTTACAGCATGACAAAACGTTCTATTTCATTAACCAGTAATTGCTGAAGAATAATACAGTAACTGTAAGAAACAAGTTTGAAGTCCAAAAACATATAAAATGTTAATATAGGTTTTTTATTTTTAAAGATTGGAAAAAGAAAAAAATGGTCAAAAACCATTGTGTTATACATAGAACAGAAAAGGTCACATAATCAACTATTTATGCATGATTAAAGTTTTTGACAGTTATTCTAACTTGCATCCGGCAATATTATCAATATAGCAGCCAATCTAACTTCAACCGGTAAACATTGTTTTATGTTTTGGAATACTGCTCTGACTGATCCAGATGCACTGCTTCCTATAATTATGCAGATTTACTGTAATGAAAACACTATTTGATGTTGCGCACTATTCGTCTGCAATGATTTGTTTTCATTTCCCCCAACGCTTGCTCCATTTGTTGAATTAGATGGAGCAATGTGGCAGGATCAGTTTGTAGTATTTTTGTCGTTTGATTTTCATTCTCATTAAGGTGTAGCTTCAAAGTTACAGCTGGCTTAATTTGTTGTCTCAGACTTCTGCTGGCAAGCTATTTAAATTGTGAGATGGAAAAAATGATAAATATAAGGATGAATTAAGAGCAGCCATATTCATAGCAGTCATAAAGCAAATGGTTACAAAAATGTAAGTTAGTTACAGTACATACCTCTTTCTTCATTATTACTTTATTCTTCATTATTACTGAATACTCCAGTTTTACTGATTCATTGCAGTTTGAAAATTTCAACCAGAACTAAATATTAGTTTGGGCATTCATTTGTGTACAATATTGTACGCTCAAGAAGGCAGATGTAAAGTAGGGTTTTTGCACATCTGTAGACTATGTTTTTTTCCATTGCCTTACTACAGGTAGTCCTGATTTAGGACAATTGGAAACAGAATTTTCATTGCTAAGCAAGGCAGTTAAGTGAGTCACATCTGATTTTAGATTCTCTATTGCCATATTTGTTAAGATAATTCAGCTTCCCACATTGATCTAGCTCAGTGTTGGCGAACCTTTTTGCCACTGAGTGCTGAAACGGGAGCGCGCATGCACCAGAAACAAGAAGAGCAGCTGCCTAGTGTGCATGTACGCGACAGGAAACATTTCAGCCCATGCATGTGTATCGGCCACCTGATCTTCCGGTTTCTGGTGCGCATGCATATGCAAAGATCAGTTGTCCAGTGTGCATGCGTGTGCTGGAAACTGGAAGGTCATCTTCCCAGTGGCAGATGCGCACTGGGCGGCTGCTCTACCGGTTTCCAGTGCTCCCATATGCTGGCCGGCACACCGGAACCCAGAAGAGCAACGGGCGATGGCTTGTGTGCCGGGAGAGATGGCTCTGCATGCCACTTCCGGCACGTGTGTCATAGACTCGCCATCATGGATCTAGCTTGTCAGAAGCCAGCTGGGAAGATCACAAATGGCAATCACACACTCCTGGGATGGTGCAACTGTCATAAACACATGATGATTGATTGCCAAGCCCCCAAATGTTGGTTACATAACCGTGGCGATGCTGCAATGGTCATAATGCGAAGACTGGCTATAAGTCAGGTTTTTCAAAGCCATGTTAACTGTGAACAGTTGCTAAACAAATGGTTGTAAGTTGAGAACTACCTCTATAGTCCTTGACTTACAACCAATTGGTTAGTGACTGTTTGAGGTTCTAACGGTACTGAAAAAAACCTGACTAATAACAGCTTTCAGACTTTTGACCATTGCAGAAACCCTGTGGACATGTGACCATAATTCAGATGCTTGGTAACTGACATATATTTCAAGGATCATGTGATCACCTTTTTCCTGACAAGCAAAGTCAACAGAGAAGCCAGGTTCACTTAACAACCATGCTACTAAGTTAACAAGTGCCCTGATTCACGTAACTGTGGCAAGAAACATCATAAAATGGGGGCAAAACTCACTTAACTGTCTTGGTCAGCAACAGAAATTTTGAGCTCACTTGTGATTGTAAGTCAAGGACTACCTATACACAGCCTATTCTCCATAGTTATTTGGTTGCTTTAAAACCTCATGGATAACTAAGGCAACCAGAAAATACTGTGATTCCTTTTTCTGGAATCTAACACATTTTTGACATTTAATAAAAAGGCAACTGAATTATTTTATAAAAGTCAAACAATCCAATTTGGGTTATATTAAAAAGTCAATATAACCCAATTGGGTGGAGGGAATGCCTATTAAATCCAAACATCCATTGAATTTGAATTACTTAATTTGTTTCAATTTACTTTGTGTGTGTGTGTTCATTCAAGCCTAGTGCTTTCATGCATGTTCAGGTTCTACAATACTTTTTTTTTCAGATCAATCAAGTGTTGATTTATTGATTATGACAGGAATTCAACAACTAGCTTGTCTCCTAAAAGCCAGCCCTGACATCATGGGCTCTGAGAGAAAGACTGGCTCAAAGTAATCCAGCTGGCTTTTATGTTTAAGGTGGGACTAGAATTCACAGCGTCGTAGTTCCTGGTCTGGTGCCTTAACCACAACACCAAACTGGCTCCTGTGTGAAGCTCTTACACTACCTTTGTAGGAAAGACTTAAATGGGGCCTGTCAATTGGATAATCCCTCCCTCCCAAAACACACCTGCACACTTTTATGGTTTGTGTTATGTTACAATGTTGTAAATATGTTACCCTTGTTCTAATTTCAAGAATGGGCTGCTAAACAGTTTAGTGGCTGATTTTTATTAGACTAGACTGTGTACATAACTTTTTATTATTCTCACTGGAACCTTTAATTTTCTTTAAACTTTCATGAAGCTACTTTGAATAATTTATTACATTACCATTTAAAATGGCCAACGTTTATTCCAAATTTTCTATTGCAAACTAAGAGGCAATTTGAATAAAATTTCAATAATTTGCCTAGAACAGGATATACTATTGCACTAGTAAGCTGGGAATGATGGAAATTTATAGGAGTATTTTCTTAATATGAATAGATTAAAGGTGCAAATTGCATTATCCTAATGAATAAATAGATAACTTATACAGTTCACTTTATTGTATCCTTCTGTGAATAATTATATGACAAAACATATGATTTCATAATGCTGCTACCTTTATCTTCTGGAAAAAACAAATATTTGCTAATTTGAAATCAATAAACAAATTTGGTTCATACTGAAGCTGATATGAATCAGTGAATTCATGCTTGTAATCTTACCTGCACATCCAGTCTCCACTCCAGATTATGATAACTAGGAAACTTTGGTGTTAGTTCACTCAGAATATTCCTGATCTCCTTTCTGTTGTCAAGATAGAGCTGAAGTAATAAGGCATTCAATTCTTCAGGAAATCGTAATACAAGTATTGAATCTTGAAAATCTATTTCAGTTATCTAAAAAGTAGTAAAATGCAGAACATTTAAATTTTCATTTGATTTTATTACATTTTGCCTTGCTCCAAATGTATTTCTTGTTCCAAAGATTACACTTCCCACTATGAAATATGATTGGTCAGTAGAAATCCTCATAGAAAAATTTTAAAATATGCAGATAATCATCAATAAGTGCTTTTAAAGACAATGAAACCTGAATAGGTGGAAGAAGTTAATAACTAAATAGTAAATGCCCCAAAACCAGAGGAATGTTTAAACTTTCATCTGAAACACCACACCTTCGTAGGAGTGACACATTCTTAATTCTCCCCCACAAAACAATCTGAAGTATATGCTTATTTCTCTAAATAGAACACACTGTGTAACCACTTACCATGAGTTTTGAGCTCTCAGTGAGAAGGTATGTTAATCCTTCTACTCCATGCTGAATTGTCTCACTACTAACGTTAAGTTTTCCTAAAAAATGAAAAAGTCCACAGAAATACAACATATAAATGGCCAATAAAGGAAACATCATAAAAATAAATCATAATATAGGGTTGTGAAATAAGCCTTGACCTGAGTGATTTGGAATATTTTATTAAGGACTGTAATAAATTTGGACTTTAATTGTAATTGCAGAAGTTTTAATGAATATAGTAAATTGGAGTTTTCTGCTTGAAGGTAATAAATATAAGGCAAAAGGACTACGGCTCTAGGGCAATTGCAGCTGATCTGGTGGTTTCCCTAATACGTCTGATGAACTTATTAATCTAATTTTTGGCTGGATTTGATGGATATTATTTGATATACAATTACAAAGTCACTCAGGGGTTTTTTTTTATATAAAGAAGTATTTTTTATTTAGGTGGGTAGACGCAAATGAAGACATTCTAAATGCTGTTGGAAGACATGAACATAAGATTAACAACTGGTTTAATCTAGTATGAAGAATTTAAATGTTTGATATAGCTACTAAATGATGTTTTTAGTTGATTTGTTAATATGTACTGATAAACTAATAAGAGGTTTGATTACTGCTTTTTAGCTAGAAAATGTTTTTTTTTTAAGTGTTTTAACTATAATTGGACCTTAATGGTTTAAAAGTGGAGGACGGAAGAGTTTATATAATATTTTATTTTAAATTTGGGGTTTTTGAATGAGGTTTCTTTTTTTTTTTGTTTTCAATGAAAGAAGTTATAAAATATCTTGTTAAACTGTATAGATTTAATAATCTGCTAAGTATGTATTAGTTAAATTGAGTAACGATAGGTTTGATTAGGTAATATTTAACTGTTTTATTAACTGCTGCAATTATAAATGGATACTAATTCTGTTAAATTAGATGGAATAAGAAGAAAGAAGACTTGCTTTCCTTTTATTTACTTGTTTAATGATTATGATAAGTGAGAGATGGAGTTGAATTTAGGGGATTCAAGCTGTATTTTATATTTTGTATTTGCTCTGGGAAGTCGGGGGGTGGTTGGGGAGGGGGGGAAATGTATGTAAAACTTTTAAAACTTTTTCAATAAAAAAAAATAAATCATAATATATAGCTAGAAAACATAATTTAGGTTGAAAATGTAAATATATTTATTAAAAGCAAGCTCTCTTGAATTATTCATGTAAATGATTAACAATGATTGAAAAGAGAGGCAGGAAAAGATCTTCGGTTTGCAATATCAACTGAAATTCCTATGAACGTGTACTAGAGATCAGAACTCTTCTAAATCTAACTCTTCCATTTTTCATGAATGATCAGAAAATAAAATGAATAAGTACATTAGAAAGGCAGGCCTTTGCTGTTTAGAATGCAAACTGCGAATAATTTGCCTATATGTTTTATGTCAAATATTCCAAGCCTATGGAAAACATGCTTGTTTACCATATGTAACATTTCTATAACATGACATATCATGTTTAGATTGCACCCCCTTTTTTCAGAGTATACATTCTTAACTTAAATCCAATTCTGAAACTGCTGCACCAATTCTAATGAAATCTCAATACAAGTGCAGTGGTTTAACAATAGCTGAAAAAAATATTTGAACATGGTTTCTGCTTTTTAAGGAAGTGGAAAAAGAATTTGAACACATTTATCAGAGATACAGCTTTCATTATTTACAGATGTGATTTCAGAATTTCCTTGTTGCTTTACATTTGCAAGCAAGCTTTACTCCATCATATCTGGACCCAGAGTAATAAATTATATAAATAAAATTATATGAACATATTTTTTCAGAAATTATCGATGTAAGCATGCATTAATATTTACTTTTTGCTTTCTAAATTTCTTCGGATTTTCAGCACATTAGAAAGTTGCTTAACAGTTTATTTTGATAATTTCTAATGTCCAATCTGGCTTATCAAACCAGATTCATATTTAAGCACTGATTTAGCAACCAAGAATTACAGGATTAAAACATTTGCACATGTGTACTTTCAGAGGTCTCAGTTGAAGATTGGAATCAGGCCTTTTCTCATTAACATTGACCTTTGTAATTTTACTGTTCTCCTTCAATCGTTTACTGGTTTTTCTTCTATGCTTAACACAGACATTGATATCTGAATTCAAGGCTTATTGGTTTGATGGTGGATGGGAAAGCTAAAAGTTTCCCCCTTTTTTCAATTTTAGGAATTTTAAAGGAGAAAAAGTACCCCTTAAAAACACTCTCCATACTCTAAAACTAAATTGAAACAAATCTTTTTTGTTTCCCTGTAAAAAACAAAAAGGACTTGCTTATTCTGATTTCCCTTCTTCACTTTCATTTCATTTGAACTTAAAAAAAGGTTGTAGTGTCTTCTCTTTATCAATAGGGGAAGTTAACAATAAAACTCCATAGATGAAGAGAATCAGCTATGGTTTATTGTAAGGAAAATTATGTTATTACTCCCTCCCCAATAAAATTTAAACATTAAATAAATCCTAACCTTAACAATAAAAGCTTTAAAATTAACCAAAGGAAAAAATATTTCTTTTGGATGGTGGACTTTACCATACTATACAAAGAAGTTGTATTTAACTTCCTCAACATAGTTTCCTATGCCAATCACCCTGCCGAGTTAGTTTACAATTTTTTGTAATCCCTGATCCTAAACTATTTTGGACCAAGGTACAAATCTTATCCCTAGTTCAAATTAATTGTTTATTGGGTTAACATCATTATTTCTCATCAATAGATAGTATCAATAATAGATGTGTCATCTATTTCTGTTTTATAGCCAGAAAACATACTTACTTGCTGCTCCTTCGTAGACTTTAGGGTTTGTGCCTTTTCTTAAGAACTCAATAGCAATACGACCAAATTCATTGACAACTGAAAAAAGAAACACCATAAGGCAGTGGTTCCCAAACTGTGCGCCGCGGCTCCCTGGGGAGCCGCGCTATCGTCATAAGGGCGCCGCGAAATATTCCGCCCGCTGGGTCTAACGCTGATGCGCCGTTTCTGAAACGTCTAGTGCGCATGCGCAGTTGCAAGTCGGATTGCTAGGGGAGCCGCGAACCGAAAAGGATTGGAAACCTCTGCCATAAGGGAATTATGGCTGGGACAAAGAAGAGCCTCCTTTAAAAGTAATCCATTTGAATACAACATAATTCTATCCACAGCAAATTATGAATCTGCTTCTGAATTTATGGAGGGAAATTTAGAGAGTAATGAATGTAGGCAGAAATGGACAAATAAAAGGAAGTAGCAAAACATTATGGACTGCCAGAACATTAAACCAATTTGCATATTTAACTAGGAGCAACAGCCAAGTAGCAGCAATGGAACAAAGTGCCTAAAACTGCTTTTTCTGAGAAAACCAGAATTCCTCAGAAAGTTATGTTAGAAATATTTGACATATGATAAATGATATTTGTCATGTGATAAAAAGACTATCACACTATTTGGATCACAAAATGACCATGTTTCCTTGAAATGATAAGCCAGCATACTGCCACGACTGCATGTCAGCAGGCATAGCTAGCCGATTTACCTTTAGGTCTGTGGTTTGTTTTCCTTGTCATATGATCCAGGAACTCTTATTCCTCTTAAAAGTACTAATATACCATACTTAAAAATAAAAGTATTATATCATCATTTATGCAGCATTTTGTTTTAATTCTTTGGCTTCCCCAAACCCCAAAAAGATAAAAATAAGCAAAGTAACAAGAAAAAATAGTTTTGGTTTGCTCAAATGTTATATAGATGCAACAAGTCTGTTATTGATTCCAATTATCCCAAAAGATCTATCACTGCAGTTATAATCTAGGAAGGGTGGTTAATTCAAGCATGAATGAAAGTAATAGCAAATAGGATTTTGCAAAACATTTTAAAAAATGAAACTTTCTAACTCCTTTGGGGAACATTAAAGCAGTCATATGGTTTGCAATGTTTGTACTACTGCTGCTTTAAATTACTGATCTTGGCTATCTCTTTATACTTTACTTTACTGGGGTGAAAATACACAGCTGCTTTAGCAGTTCAAAAATAAACGCTGTATGTACATTCCTGCATTTTATAAAGCAATTCTGTATGTTTTACCTAGTCCACTAATGAGAACATAAATTACATGTGGACATAAATCAAATTGTTAAATACTTAATAGTTAGTATAGGTAATATTAATCTGTATATGATTCCACTTATACAAGTTTCTACGATTGGGTATAGAGTTAGCGCTATCAATGTTACATATCAAACTGCATATGAACTGAACCTGGGTGAGGAAGCTTTGGCAGTTTCTGAAGTGCTTCTGGATTGGCAGCCACAAAGTGTTTCCTAATATTACTGTCTACTTAAACTCCAATGTGACCAGGAAAGTCCCTACCTCAAAAATTAAGATGTATCCACAAGAAATCACAAAATGACCCAAACATCACAAGAGATGTGGTGGCACAGTGCTTAGAGTGCAGTACAGCAGGCTACTTCTGCTGGCTGCCTGCAATTTGGCAGTTCAAATATCACCAGGCTCAAAGTTGACTCAGCCTTCCATCCATCCGAGGTGGGTAAAATGAGGACCTAAATTGTTGCGGAAAATATGCTGACTCTGTAAACTGCTTAGAGAGGGCTATAAAGCACTGTAAAGCGGTATATAAATCTAAGTGCTATTGCTATCATACAGAATGCAATATGAACTCAGGTTATACAGTTAATTTGGTTCAATTTACTGAATGAATAAAATTAACTGCAGGCACAGGAACTGCCTCTGCTAGAACATTTGTGATTGCAAACTAGCTACATTAATAATCTGCAATATGAGGATTAGATTAATTTATTTAATCTGAGATAATGATTAGCTTATGCTAAGTAATTGTGCAAATTGGCAGACTTGGCTACGTTCACAGAACGCAGAAGCAGTCACAAACTTGCTAAGATTGATTAGTTAACTTTGTTAACTAGCCACCTGCATGTTACACAAATCCAGGCCATTTAGCTATTCCATTCTTCAATATATTGTATGAACCTAAAAACAGTTTATTTCTAGAAACTGGTTGATCACATTATATAACCACCACTGCCATGCAAGCTCAGTTACTAGTTTGTAAACTATGGATTGTTGCTTAATTTGTTACATGAAACCAGTTAATTATGTTTCATTTACCGTATTTTTCAGTGTATAAGACGCACCTTTTTATCCCCCAAAAGGGGGTGAAAATCTGGGTGCGTCTTATACACTGAATGTAGCCCCGCCCATCCACCGGGCCCCACCCTTCGGCCATTTTCGGCCAGTTCCAGGCGGCGGGGATCTGGGTTGGGACACAGCCTGAGAAACAAACCTCTTCTGGGTGGTCTGGGGGGGGGGAATCCGCCCGGCAGCTTGGGGGAACAAGGCAGGTGCCACAATTTGCGGCTGGTCACCCCTCTGGCCGCCCAGCGGGCAGCTCAGGGCAGACAATGTTTGCGATGACTTCACTCCCCAGCAATGTGAGGAGCCACCGCCGCTGCCTAAACCCTCTCCGCGCCCAGGAGCCAAGCCAAGACGAATGGGAGCTCCTAAAGTAAAACGCCCCTCCTTTCCAGCCACCGCTGCCTGGATTCCCCAATCCAATTTTCAGAGCCGCGTTTCACACCCCATGTTTGGAATCGGGAAGGGGATCTCAGGTCTGCTGCCCGAACCTGTGATCCCCTTCCCGATTCCAAACATGGGGTGTGTGCAGAGACAAAAAAAAGTGTACTGTGTTTCAGGCGGATCTGGCCAGGAGGAAAGAGAAGTTGAGTCTGCTGAGAAAGAGGATGGGGGCACTTGGCTTTGCAATGTGCAGAAAAACACTTTCAGGCAGCAGTGCTACAATCTCCTACCCGCTTACTTCCCAATCCCCGCTGCACATGCAGGGGAACTGGCCGCCCGCCACCTGAAACGTGGCTCTGAAAATTGGATTGGGGAATCCAGGCAGCGGTGGCTGGAAAGGAAGGGCGTTTTACTTTAGGAGCTCCCATTTGTCTCGGCTTGGTTCCTGGGCGCAGAGAGGGCTTAGGCAGCGATGGCAGTGGCTCCTCACATTGTTCGGGAGTGAAGTCAGCACGGCCAGACGGGTGACCAGCCGCAAATCGTGGCACCCGCCTTGTTCCCCAAAGCTGCAGGGCAGATTTCCCCCCCCCCCAGACCATCCCGAAGAGGTTTGTTCCTCAGGCTGTGCTCTGTCCCTCCCCCCAGAGCATGCGAGGGGTCTCTTTGGGGGAAAGCGAGTAGTCCCTGCACCTCTCACTTGCAGGAGGAGGAGGAGGGCAGTGCCACCTTAAATGCTGGTAGCCAGAAGTAAAATACTTTTTTCCTTGTTTTCCTCTCCCAAAATTAAGGTGCGTCTTATACTCCGGTGCGTCTTATACACCGAAAAATACGGTAATTTCTAATCAAACAACATCTTAATCAATTATGTGAAGAAGAAAAATTAAATAACTTGTTTCACTGTAAAAATATTTTAATTGCAAAAAAGCAAAATACAAAATAAAATAACTAAGGCAAAGTCATTCCCAACATAATTTTTGATCAACTGCAAGTTTCACAATTTTTTCTCTTTGAATGTTGGCAAACAGTTACATTTAACAAAGATATTAAGATATATGAGTAAACATCATAGGAATCATTATTTAGATTTATAGTCTGTGCTCTTCATTTAAAAATATTTACATAAACTTTAATATACTTTGATCTTGAAGATACAGAACAAAGTACTCCAGACACTGTATATAGTCTTTTTGGCCTTGAAAGCTATGCAAGATGTTCTGAAGCGGTCTTAGAAAAGCTTTCATATTAAAACTGGAGAATTAACATAGGTCAAATTATAGAGTAAGGTAAAGGTAAAGGTTCCCCTCGCACATATGTGCTAGTCGTTCCCAATTCTAGGGGGCAGTGCTCATTTCCGTTTCAAAGCCGAAGAGCCAGTGCTGTCCGGAGACGTCTCCGTGGTCATGTGCCCAGCATGACTAAACGCCAAAGGTGCACCGAATGCTGTTACCTTCCCACCAATTTCTACTTGCATTTTTTACATGCTTTCCAACTGCTAGGTTGACAGAAGCTGGGACAAGTAGCGGGAGCTCACCTCGTTACGTGGCGCTAGGGATTCGAACCGTTGAACTGCCGACCTTTTGATTGACAAGCTCAGCGTCTTAGCCACTGAGCCACCGCATCCCTAATTATAGCATAGGTTTCTATTATTTCTTGAAACTTAAAGTCAAAATGAATCGTACGTCTTCATAGCAAATAAAGTGAACACATTATGGAAGAGGTTTAACAGAAGGCCATACCCAGGGGTAGGGCGTTCTCTGTGGGTGCTCCCACCCTCTGGAATGAGTTACCTACCGAGCTCCGGACGGTTCCTGATCTCCGCTCCTTCCGTTGGGACCTGAAGACCTGGCTGTTCAAGCAAATAGGCTGACTCTGATTCCGGGTTTTATTATTTATTATTAATTAGTTATTTGGTGTAAAATGGGATTTTATTGTACATGTTTCTTAACTTATGTTCGCCGCCCTGAGTCCTTCGGGAGAAGGGCGGCATATAAATATATGTAATAAATAAATAAATAATAAATACCCCTAGGCATCAATAAAACAATAGTACTAGAATTGTTATGCTTACTCGCAATAAATAATTCTGGGAGTTGAAGTCCACAAGTCTTAAAGCTGCCAAGTTTGAAGACCTCTGCTCTAAGGATATCCAACAGGTGTTTTCAGCTGAGCAAAGGTTATCCAGGGCGCTCTGAGGGTCGCAGCCCTAAATATTCCGATACTCCCCACTGAACATTCCCCAGTAAGCAGGCAACGGCTTCTGTGGGCCTCAACGTATCAGGATGAGTTCCGCGCATCCCATCACGCGCTTTTCCATCTACCCCCGCGGTAGATGGGGGCGGGGGGGGGGGCGAGGAAGGACCAGCGATCCCCGGAGCCGCGCAGGTCCAGAGTGGGCGAGGCCATAAGTAAAGCGAGCGGCAGGCAGCCTTGCAAGCCCCTCGAAGTGCTCCTACCTGAGCTCTCTACTTGGGGAAGGAAGCCCAGGTGTTCTTTGTGCTCTTCCGACAGCACCAGCAGCATCTTCTCCTCTCCTTAGCGCCCTCCACCGATACAAGCAGCACTTCCCAGCTTCGCTACCCGCCGGGCAAAATTTCCCTCCCGGTTAGTGTCACCGAGATAGCGCTCCGCCGAGAAGCAGCTTCCCTCATCAAGGGTTCCCACTCGGAATCGCTGAAGACGAACGCGCTTCCACTCTGTTTATATGGCGTCAGCCCTTATGCAGGATCTGTCCGACTTTAAAGCAAAGTCGAGGCGTTGCTGCTGGTGCTGGTGCTGTTGCCGCCGCCTGCTGGCAAAACTTTTCCCCTCGCTGCCTCTTCTGTATCGTGTATCTTAAAACCACGTTTAAAATATTTTAATGTCGATTTCATATGAAGCCTAACTATACAGAACGTATTGCTAACAGGTTCACTTAAGAGAGTCCTCTTTTGAAAATGTGAAGGGCAGCGTTTTTTGGCGGACGGATAAAGTGTCCTGAATTAAAATCTTTAGCACTAAAATAAGATTTATTGAACACCCCACAATTAGCTGGGTTCATAGCCAGTCAGGGCTATGAATCATATTTTCCAGAGCTTATGACAGGGTCTGCAATTAAAGAATAAACTTGTCATATTTTGTGTTGAAATCTAGCCACCTGCAAAGATATACAAGATATGCTTGTCTCCTCCAAAAAAAGGCAGGAGGGAGAAAAAAGTACGGTATGTAACAATTAATGAAGACATGTTCTTGGTCAGGCTCCTTAAAAATAAACTCAGCAAAGTATTGCATACAAACCCGTCATGTGATGTCCTTCTGGAGTTAGCAATGTCAGACAAAGCAAACAAAAAGCAAAACACATTTAAGATAAAAAAAAGATCATTTAGAGCAATGTGAGCTTGCTTTAAATAAAACCAGATTTTAGTTACACTTCTGATTTACTGGCTCAAATGTGCAAAACTAATATTACATCCTTGTTAATTACCTACCTGCATTTTATTATTTTTCCCATTCCTTCCCCCCATATTTTCTATATTTTAAAAGTATTTGTATTTCTATGCATTTTTGAAATTATATTAGTAATAAATACCTGCTTTTTAAAAGAAATAATCTAATCCACTTCTCTACCCACTGCTGAAATTTATGACCACTGTACATCTCTACCAGTGATCACCAAGTCTATTTAAATACCTCCAAAGAAGGCAATACAAGTGATCCTTGACTTATGACCACAATTGAGTACAAAATTTGTTACTAAGCAAAACAGTTGTTAATTTTTGCCCCATTTTACAATAGAAATAGCAATAGCTCTTAGACTTATATATCAATTCATTGTGCTTTACAGCCCTCTCTAAGCAGTTTAGAGTCAGCATATTGCCTCCAACAATCTAGGTCCTCATTTTACAAACCTAAGAAGGATGGAAGGCTGAGTCAACCTTGAGCCAGTCAGAATCAAACTCCTGGCAGTGAGAATGCAGTGTGCCTGCAACACTGCATTCTAACCCAGTGGTTCCCAAACTGTGCGCTGCGGCTCCCTGGGGAGCCGCGCTATCGTCATAAGGGCGCCGCGAAATATTCCGCCCGCTGGGTCTAACGCTGATGCGCCATTTCTGAAACGTCTAATGCGCATGCGCAGTTGCAAGTCGGATTGCTATGGGAGCCGCGCAGTTGCAAGTCGGATTGCTATGGGAGCCGCGAACCGAAAACGATTGGGAACCTCTGTTCTAACCACTTCGCTACCACGGCTCACAACCTTTCTTGCCATCGTGTTAAATGAATCACTGCAGTTGTTAAGTTAGTAACACGGTTGTTAAATGTATCTGGCTTCCTCATTGACTTTGCTTGTCAGAAGATTGCAAAGGGTGATCATGTCACCCTTGGACACTGCAACTGTCATAAATATGAGTCAGTTGCCAAGTGTCTGAATTTTGATCATCTGACCATGGGGATATTGTAGCTGTTGTGAGAAACAGTCATAAGTCACTTTTTTCAGTGCCGTTATAACTTCGAATGGTCACTAAATGAATTATTTTAAGTTGTGGACTACCTGTGCACAGCATGAAAAGCAATTTGCTTCACAGTTGACTTACTTTTACTATTAGGAATGTTTTCAGGATGGTTAACTGAACTGTACTTCCTTGTGATTTAAATGCATTGTTTATTATCCTGTCATCCAGAACTGAAAAATTATTTTCTGTCATCTTATCTAAAAATGGATATAGTGTTTCCCTGCAGTGCTCTCCAACTCTCGGTATGTACAACTGTTCTCTCCATTATTTAGTTATTTTTCTTTGGATTTGATTGTCAATGTTTTTCCTAAAATCAGCTTAGAATGTAATACAATACTCCAGGTGTTGTCTAACCAATGCAAAATACAAGTAGTCCTTGACTTATAATCACAATTGGGACCGGAACTTCCATCACTAAGTGATGCAGTTGTTAAGTGAATCACCCTTGATTTTAGACCTTTTTTGCTGCTATTGTTAAGCTAATCACCACAGTCCTTAAACAAATCACATGGTTGCTAAACAAATCACACATACACACCCCCGTTGACTTTGCTTGTCAGAAACCTCTTGAAAGGTCACCAGTGGTAATCACACATGGCCTTGGGATGCTGTAATCATTGTAAATACCTGCCACTTGCCAAGTGGCAAAATTTTGATTACATGACTGTGGGGATGTTGTGATGTCATATGTACGAGGACTGGCCACCACTTTTTTCAGCACTGTTGTAACTTCAAATGGTTGTTAAACAAATAGTCATAAGTTGAGGACTATTTGTAAAGAGGACAGTGAGGTATCTTGATCATGACAGTATATTCCCGTTGGTATAGTGCCAGGAGGATTCTTGTCCCTTTGCAGTGGCATCACACTATTTTTAGATTATTTATTGCATGCTGTTCAGAATGGTCCTAATTCTATACCCCTGCATTTGAACTTCCTTCCTTCCTCCCTCCCTCCCTTCTATACAGCTGTTCACTTGTTATACACCAGTGGGTAGCTGATAACCACCCAAAAACTTTGACAAAGTAACAGAATAGCAGTGCAGTGTAGAATTTTTCAAATGCTACGGAGATATTGATATACATACTTCGGTTATGATTGTTTAGCCAGATCTGCATTCTTCCAATTATAGCATATTCCAGTTATATTAAACCCTTAAACAACAATGCATGACCATGGAAGCAATTCACATACGGTAGAACTTCATTCATTAGGTTTAATGGCTGCAAAAAAGGGATAGGATACAAAATCTTGGAAACTGAGTAAGTGAACCTCCAGCTGTCACTTATTAGATTTTCCTTTCCCTCTTGCTGTAAGAGGTCATAGAAATAGCAGTCTTTGTGGCAATAATGTTCCAGCATATCTCGCCTCACCCCTATAACAGCTATACCTTATTGCTTTCCAAGTAGATTCAATTCAATAAATTAGTAGAAAAAGATAATTAAATTAAGACATGACAATAATGATTTAATAAATAGGAACATATGAATTCTAAGAAGTAGCAGAAATACATTTCAAAAGCATCAAAAATGTTTTATAAAGTAGGATCAATTATATCTGACTAATTTGGGAATGGCATTATAGTAAAATTCAGACTTGTCAATCAGTCTTGTTTTCAGATTAGGACGAGAGAGTCCACTCCTCCAATGATAGTACCTTTTTACATGCAAAATATTTTCATCCACTTAATATGTAAACTAAGATCATTTTTAGTATTCAGAGGATTCTTCTGAATACCAACTTCTTTGTCCACCACAATCTTTTTCAAGGTCTCCAATCCATTCCATTTCAGGCCCATTCCTGGAGCTTTAGAAAAATTAGTCTGCTGATTGTCTACAATGTTTCTGTTTAAAGAATCCCCAATAGGAGTCCTCCAAAATGTTCAAAAAATATGTATTAGTGTTTCATATTTATATAAACCAATTGTTATTCTTAATCCTTTTGGAATGTGAATGGCACTTCAATAGCATTGGAAGGATGCTACTGGATTCCCACAGAGGAGAAGATTCCAGGATTCTCAGAATATGTATGAAGATAGTCCAATGCAACTTTGCTTGCCAAGATGCATTGTTTCCGTAAATCTTTTCGATTAGTCTATCTATTATATAGTCTATTTCGTCGGAGTCTAGTTAGTATGTAGGTTTACATATACTTTTTCTAGCTAGGGTTCTTGCAATGTCCAATTGTTGCAGCCAAGGCTTCTCTTTAAATTCACTGCAATAAAAGATATAGACATTTGTTACCTTTGCAGCCACATATAAGGTATCGATTAATTATATATACATGCAAAAGCAAGTGCACCCCAACTGTTCCATCATTTACAAAGTGATAATGTTGAATCTGGACTCCTAGTATGCATTATTAATAGAAAACATACCCTGAAAATAAAGACAAGTACTTGGGAGAAGTCCACTCTGTGATGTTATTTATGCTTGTGTTCAAATGATAGTTGGCTATTGTAATTGCATAGGGTTTGATAAATAGACAGTATATAAAGGTAAAGGTTACCTTCACACCAAAGTGGTACCTATTTATCTATTCACGCTTCCATGCTTTCAAACTGCTAGATGGGCAGGAGCTGGGGCCATTAACAACAGCTCACCCTATCACATACTGGAGCTGTCAGTTTTCCAGCTAACAAGCTCAGTGTCTTTAACTGCTGAGCCATCGCACCCCCTCAATATAATATATGTCTCATAAAAGAAAAAAAGGAAAAATAAATTGTCTGCTAAATTAATGTATTTTTGAATTTGACATACTGCACCGAACAGTAAATTAATCCATCCTGTATTTGATTCCCTAATTTGTTCTCAGAAGCTTCTCCCAACAGAGAATGTTGGAAACGTGACAGAGATGTTGTCTAATGAAGTGGATCAAAAAACATTTTTGCAGGAGAGGACAATCCATACTTTAGTTTTATTTAATAGTTTTTAAAATATATATATTTCACGAGTCTGCAAATCAGCTAAAATCAACTTGCTCAGCCTTGACTTAGACTCCCACTCTTCTCTGATTATAGTTTCCTGAATTTACCACTTGATGGCAGTATCTATTCATCAGAATCTTTATATTTTCAGCAGCTCCTCCAAATGATAATTATAATTGGCAATAATACATGATAATTATAATTGGCAATAATACGTGATGATTAATTATGAAACCCTCCTCACTTCTTTTTAACATCTACATGAAATTGCTGGGATAGGTGACCCATCACATAGATTCTAGTATCATCAGCATGCTAATGATGCCCAGTTATTTACCTTTGCCCCAGGCCGAACAAGTGATGTGGTGAACTCTGTATCATTTGTAAAATGTTTTGAATGCTTCTGTCACACAAAAATGGCTCAAGGCTGGATAGACTGTAGCCTACATGTAGGCCTCTCAGCATTCAGGTTGATGCCCCCTGGCACCCTGAAATCACATTGTCAATTATGGCAACAAATCGCTATTTTTTGCCACAATTTTTCAAGCTCAATTTTGGGAATGAGGCATCTCTTTAAGACTGGGAATGGAAACATAAGGTCTCCATAAGAAGAAGAAAACTTCTGATGCTGCTTTTCAAGTGAATAAAGACTGACACATACCTGGCTATGGCTAAGCAGTAGATTGCATTCTCTCTTGGAGTTCTTCCACAGTATTCTGAAAATGACTCCAGGGAAGGATTTAGCAGGAACTCTACATTAGGTATGGAATAATAGTAAGCTGGTTTGAGGAGAGAATTGGAAGGTAGAGGAACTCTTGCTAAACACATATTTTGGTCCATATATTCTTCATTAAGCCGTGTGTTCTTTTTTCTAGGCTTCCTTTTTTGCCAGTGTCTATCTTTGCTACCTCTCTTCTTTGCGCCTGCCACTGGAGGTAATCTAACATTTTTCGCTTTGAGGTACATATCAGATATGGTCAAATGGTACCGAGATTGCTCGTGTTGAAATCGATTATTTAAATCTGGCAGTGTGCAACCTCTGCTGTTTGCATGTTTGATCATGGCTGAGCAAAAACCTCTGGAGGTCATTTCTGGTTTTGTGAAACCATCCACAAAGACAACATCCCCAACTCGTGTTTTGAAGACTGCAGCAGGGTTGCACTTCTTGACTGGATAGATGTTATTTTGAGATTTAAGAAGCCACAGCTTTAACTTAATATAGATTTTCATGGGCAGAGAGAATGTAGGATAAGAAACCACCGACCATAACTTGGTGACTAAGTACAATACACAATCTTTATGTTTGTGCTGGATACATAGCTGCAATGGAGTTTTCCCTGCAGAATTTTGGCATTCAAGGGATAAGGCACTGAAATTAACAAACGCTTTCAGTATCATAAGCTGGCCTGCTTCTGCAGCTGCATGAACGGGACATTTCATGTTGTCAGAATTACTGTCTTCCTGACACCATTCACGATAAGGATGTACACCAATTGTTTCAGTGGGCTTCACTCCCTTTTTCAAAAGCCAGATTGAAACCTGAAGGTGTCCAAAAAAGGCTGCCATGTAAAGAGCTACTCTCTTTTGATACCTGAAACAATATGTGTGCAAAAAAATAATTAGCCATGTAAAGAATAGTATAGCATTTCCAAAATCACAAGTGTAATCAAAATTACACTACAGAAGCCATTATGCATTTACATACAGTAGTCCCTGATATAATCCAGCACTATGATTGGTAAGTAATGCAACCAGCATTCTGAAATGATCTTGAAAGCCTATTGTAACCAATGCAGCAAAGGCAAAATAGGTGTTATCTTGCAATAGAAGGCTTGACTTTCTTGATTTTAACTTTCACTTTCTTCTCACCTATTCCCTCTATCCTTCAGTTCTTGCCAATGACCATCTTGGAACAAACATTCTAATCTAAAATAAAACTGGATTTTGAAAAGTGTGTGTTGAATATTCATACCTGAGTATTGGTTCTTCCTTTGACAGATAATACTGGATCTTGGGTTTGTTTCCTAGGATACAGCTAGTCAAGAATTCTCTCCATCCATTCCAAACATCCAAACGAAGAGTTGTGCCTGTTAACAGTAAACATTGTCATTTATTTCTGTTTCTATCTTTGTTGGCTATAAGGTACCACTCATTCTCTTCTGAAGTACTATATTTTAATATCTGTAGTAACAGAGAAGCTGAAAATCACATAAACAATAGCAGGAAAAGTGAAATTTAGACTTAGAAAAGAACTTATTTACATAGTATTATGGATGCAATGTAAAATTGAATCAACATTAGTTCAGAAGAATAGCTAAATTATCTAACCATAAACGTCCTTCAAAATGTTAAATTTCATTTGCTTATGACCAGTTGCTTATGTTCTAACATTTTAAAATCGTCAACTACCGTATATACCGGTGTTAGGATTTGAAGACTGAAGAGATAGTAAAATGGCATTGCCAAATATGAAAACCTTATTTCATTTTCTCTCAGTAAAAGTGTAAATATTTCTTATAATATAGTTCTGTATACGTCTACTCAAAAATAGCTTGCTTTAGATTCACTGAGACTCATAAACTGTCTCAGATAAAGAAATCTGGATTAAAATTTTGAGTCACCAAGATAAGATTTGAAGGTCCTGCTTATTAACTAAAAACAGATATAATATGCAAACAGTCTTATACCTATATCTAATTGATAATCGTTCGGAGTATTGCAGTCAAACATCTCCCTGCCCTCTGGAGTCCTGAGACAATAAATGCTACTTGGAAAACCACATTTCAAGGTCACTAAAGTTTTCAGGTCAGAAACCTTTGATGAAAGAAGATAAATCCTTCCCATTATGGGCAATTTTTCATGAGTGACCGGGTTGTAGACATAGAAAATTGGCTTGTCTTCTTCCTGGTGGAGAAAACATCATTAACGAACAAGGAACATAATGTGTATGACATGTCTTCAATAATTTAGTTCCCTTCAGATTTGTTGAACTGCAACACTACATTTCTACAATTGTTGAATTACAAAATTAAAATTCCTAGTCAGAATGTTCAATATTTGGTGGACATTGGTTTGAGAAAGGCAATTTTAAATGAATGTGCAAGAAATCTCCCTCACATATATAGCTAAGGTAGTTAAGGTTTTTCTTACAATTTGTTACAGGAGGTAACAATTTGTTATTAACTGTAATTAAAATAAATTAGATTGTCTTTCCCCCCTTCTGACTACAAATGCAGCCTTAGGCTTGAAAAATGGTGTATATGCTCTGAGAATTAGGTTTAAAATTACACCCTCTTAAGATCAGTTCTGGTAGTCTTTGGATAACTTTAACCTTTTTTTATTCTGGCTTAATTTCCATCTCCAGAATGAGAAGAATTGCTAATATGCTTCTCAGAATGAAAATATACAGAAAAAAATCATATAGAATATTTCCCACAATCAAAAGAGCTAAAACAACGGAAGCGCTTGTTTCTTATGTGGGATCTAAAGCTTGGCTACGCACTTCTGTAATTACTAATGAACTTGTATGAATGCAGTTCCTTTCTAGTCTAATTTTTTTTGCCTGCTTATTTAGAAATTTAAGTCCTGCTGAGTGCAAAGACTAGACTCAGAAGAAGACAGCAGCTCTAATGCTTTTCTTGCTTTTATGTCCTATGTACCAAGTAATGCCATGCCAAGAACAATAATTTTGGCTAACTAACTCCTGAATTGATAAAATAAGCAAGACAGCAGCAATAATTCTTGGTTTCTCAATTTAGTTGCAAGTAATTTTTCCTTCCCTGTTTATATATTAACTTCAAAGAAACAATGAAAATTCCTTATTTTCTTTCCTCTTTGAAGAAAAGGCATTAACATCATGGCACAGCAATTCCTTATTTACATTTTAAAAAATAATGCGCAATTATGGCACATAAGTCACATATCACATTTTCACACTGCACAGTCATGGCATAACCATGATTTATTAAAAGTTCTAGCTTGCATAAAATTATGTATGTATCCTTCTGTTCCTTAAGGAGACAGAAAAGTATGATAGTAATTCATTTTATAAGACCAATAAAACCATGTCCAAAAATAGTTCAAGATTAGTGGGGCAACAGAGAGGTATTGGGGGAAGCAGAAGGAAGTTCACAAGTCATATTAACGAAGTCCCCTCCCATCAGCACTTGGTATGAGCTGTCATAATGACCGCCAAAAAAAGCTGAAATATGTGTTTTATACTTGTTTCTCAATGTTGTACACAAGTACACAATCCCCACTATCATGAGATTTGTGTTGTAATGTCATGATATATACTTCCTCATTTTCTCCCCTCTGTCACCCTCTGACTTGGACCCATTTCATTTCCAGTCCAGCCTCCATCCCACTGGGCTATGTTTAGAATTGTATTCAAACATTGTTTTGAAGGACTGGTTGCAGGGAAGGAGGAAAGATTGTGGAAGATTGTGTTTTGGGTGTGCAGCTTTCTGCCTTACAATACAATCTTGACTCTAACTGAAACCTTTCAGCTGGGCATGAGATTAACACTGTGGAATGAGGAGAGTTTTAAAAAGCTCTAAAAACAGTTAATGGATATCATCATGCTGCACTTAAGGGATGTGAGATTGAGCTATGTTTGTTCATTTTTTTGGAAATCAAAGTAGTAACTTTTGTTTGCTTGGATGATTTACTCTTGCTGCTGCTACCATACTGTATGTGTCTATCAGATTCTACCAAAGACTATTTTATTTGCTGAAGATTCCATTAAACCTGATATACACATCCAGCCACCATTCTCAATCACTCTTATTAGGCATAGTATCATGCTATGTGCCACAGATGCTGATGGAGAAGAACTGGTGAACAAGTCGAATTTTAGAATACATGGCATACTAAGACACACAAAATATATAATTGTTCGTTTGAAAGAATTTCTTAAAACATTTATAAGTTCATTGCAATCATAGTGAGACTAAGGATTCTCATGGTCTATATGCATTCTGCTTTATTATTTGAAGATTACTGTATTTCATTTGAAGATCAGAAACTTCTCACTACTCTTAAGTGACGCTAGCACAAGTTCTATAACAAAGAGAGAGAATTTCTGTATCTGGCAGCCTTTTTGTTCTTTTTAAATCATACCTTGATGACACATTTAATTGAGGAAGAAACTGTAATGCCTACATCAGCAAGCACCCAGTTGTCCTTTAGCACTGCTCCTGCATATATCAGCTCCAAGTATCTCCTGCCTTGTTTGTCTTCAGATAGTGGAACATGAAAATAATCCTTAATAGAAGAAAACAGATTATTTTTTTAATAAAAAAACCATAAACACTAAAAGTTCAAGGTAAACATCCAAGTTATCATTCAATAACCATAGTTGTAGGAATTATGGGTAAAGGATTGGAACTCAATAACAGGGCTATTTAGTCTGTTTTCCTGGCATATAAATGCAGAGTTGGAAAACCCTTTTCTGAATGATGTAAAACAACTATCAAGTGAGTGTGAAACAGTTTCCCTCAACCTGTCACTCTCTATTGCACTAGACCCCAATTCCCAATATCTCAGACAACATCCCATATAGAAGTTAAAGTCCAATGTATTCAGAGGGCAAGGATTTGAAGAAAGCTAATGCAAATATTAAGCTAGATAAATCAGTGATTCATTTTGGTGACTTTCCTATGTCTATAACTAATATAAACATGTCACAGTCTACCATGAGATTAAACACAATTTAAGCAGAGCAAGGTGAAAAGCAACTCTTGCATAGAATGAATGGCAAGTGTCAATATTGCGTTACATAGTGAGAGACTGGTTTACTTTTTAGAAGCTTGAAAGAGAAGAACGTGTACCTTGAGCAAAGGCACATAATAATCATGTATAGCATGCACAGATTTTATTACTAATTTCTTAGAGATGCCAAGAATTGTAGCTCAGCAGTTACAGGGTTCCCTAGCCTTGTTTTACGAAGTGCCTAGCAGTTATAAGTTTGGTTAAGATTTAACATTATTTCAGTACTGCTGTTCCTCTTAGAACAGCCTCTAATAGTTTACCATTAATATAAACTGACAGCAAACTGCACCCCTTACTAGCACTGATGATGTTGCCTAATTTGGGTAATGAAACCTGCAAGAAAACAAGCAAGCTCAAAGAGCACCAAGGACCCCTCAGTTTACCATTAAACCAAAGAGGTTGGCTTAAGATCACTCGATGAGGCAGGATTTTTTATATCAGCTCTATGGCACAGTTATTCCAGTGCTTGATCTTCCCTGATAAATAATATGGTACAAGCAGGGATGTATGCTGCAATAGATAGCTTAGCCTTTTCTGCAGGATAAACTCACCAGGCAGTTTACAATGGATTACAATGGCTGTCAAGAACCCCACCTGCTTACCAGTTCTGCTCTGTCTTCAATATTCTCTGAATAATATTCTAGGACTACGTAATATTTAGCTAAAATCCTGAATCAGTAACAACAAATGATTTCTGCTCTTGCACTGGAATCAATGTGAATGGTCCCATTGTACTTGCAGTGGAAGATGCAGTACGAGATCCTGTACTCTGTTGTTTCTGTGTGGAGCATCTTAGCACCAGGCTCTGTTCTGGTGGTATTAATGGTCTGAATTTTTTTATATGCATTTTGTTTTTAAATCTATGTTGTTTTTTTAACCCAATGGATTCTACTACTTTATAAGTAAAGTTACACAGTAACTGAGTTGTTTTAGTTGCAATCCTATGCCCACAGTCAGGCTTCTCTAAATTCTACTGTGTAGCTACAGTTGATCCTTTGTGATATGATAAATAGTTTTATTGGAGAGAAGAAACTGAGTCTTTAAGAAACAAAAAAATCTGCAATTCACAGCAGTTAAAATGTCTCTCTGTGTCTGTGTGTGTTCTATACTCCAGGATTAAGTCTTTGATTTGTTTTCCTTCTACCTTTTGAGATACTGTGGCATTCTCTTCAAGGTCAGGGAAAGCAGCTGCAGTTAAAGAATGTTTACATAATCATTCTCCCCAGCTTGAAAAGTGTATGGTCCCTTCCTTGCTAGTTTCAGCCCTTATATCTCCTTCATTGGGAATGTCCTTGAATTGAATAGGGTATCATTTATATATATAAAAGCGAAAACCACTCACACATTAATCACGAAATCTCCAGAACTGTAAAGCCTACAAACTTGAAATTTGCCACATATGTTCCTCTTGGCTTCTAGGTGCTCACTAAGAAAGGATTTTTCGAAATGACCATCAGAGCATTAGTATTTCCTATATTATTATTAACACACTCTGATGCTAAGGAGTTGTACTCCCCCTTCCCACCTGAAAAGAAATCTCTTCCACGCTCTGATGCTAAGGAGTTCTACTTCCCCTCCCCAGTCCCCACCTGAAAAGAAATCTGTTCCAAATGCAAAACACAAGCAGAGGAGTTTCACTCTCAGTTTTACTTTCACAGCAGCAAGCAGCTTTGCTACAGAACAGTTGAGATAAGCCACGCCCAGCCTCTTTCCTGTCTCCCTCTTGCTCACACAGCAAATACTGTTTGAGTTTCCAAACACCTCTCAACTCTCTCATACACTGACAGGATGCTAGTCAGATGAATACTGATGGATGCTGTGGGCTGGGACATTCTACTCTCCCTCTCCCCCTGTTCCAACTGCCAATTGCATTATATTAACACACTTTGATGCTACAGAGTTACACATTTTACATTAAGTTTCAGACTCCAAGTGTCAATTTATCAAGCCCGAGCACAAAGTTTCGTAGCGAAGCATGGGTGTCCAGCTAGTTTAGAATAAATGTTAAAAGGAATGCAGCGTGTCCATACTCTTTGTATGTAGCTATTTGCTATGCTATATTAATTCACATTATCATATAAATATGGGTTTAATGGTGTCATAATAAATTATGAAGATGAAAAAGAATGATGTTTTACTTTTCTATTCTTTTCCACCCAACAGAATGTTGGAAAGGGACTGTGTCAAGAGACTCAGGACTTTGTTCATCTGTTTGTATGTTTATCAGCAAGATAACTCTGCAAAAACTGAATACAACATGACAAAGTTTGGAAGGGAAAATCTGAAAAAAAATAATAATAGAGTTTGAAATCAGGCCAAATCAAGATTGGGGTTGCAGAGAAAAACATGTAGGGAGAAAAAAAATCACCCAGTGTATTTCTGTAAGAGAAGCAGTTGGGCAGTTGCTCAGAATGATGCCGACTGTTTCATTCTAAGCCTGCTTTCTCACATGACGCAGAGCTATTATTAAGGAGTTTTTAAAAATCCCAAGTCAAATTCTGCATGCTTTCTCTACCTGGTTTGTGTTCTGCAATTAAAGGAAATAGGACTAAACCAGGGGTTCCCAAACTTGGCAGCTTTAAGACTTGTGGACTTCGACTCCCAGAATTCTCCAGCCAGCTATGCTGGCTGGAGAATTCTGGG
>WNWU01000019.1:18062913-18224896 GCA_012654045.1 Ptyas mucosa | reverse complement strand
TAGCTGGCTGGAGAATTCTGGGAGTTGAAGTCCACAAGTCTTAAAGCTGCCAAGTTTGAAGACCTCTGCTCTATTCCCTTGTTGGTGTTTGCAAGCGCAGGAGCTTCTGTTGCACAGTTCGGGTTGTGCACGATTGAAAAGAGCGTGTGTGTGGGGGGGGGGCTGTTTTCTCCAACTCTTACACACACACACACACCCTCCCTATAAAGTAACTTTAGTTTGACTTTTGCGGCTTGTTTTTCCTCCCTTCCTCCCTCCCTCCCTCCCTCCCGTCTTGGTTTTTGCGGTTTTTTTAGGCGGCTGGGTCGTGTGGACCCCGTCTAGCCCGCGTGGATACGGTTCCCACGAAGCTTTGTCGCAACCTCGTTTCCGCAGCGCCTCGGATTCTCCCATCCATCCAAGGCGCTTGCTTGAACCTTGAGAATCGCCCCGTTTTGGGCTTGCTGGAAGTTCCGTCAGGCGCGAGTTGGGTTCACGCCTATTTTCCCCAAGAAGCAGAAGCTGAACCCAAGTCGCACGCAGTGTGATTCTGGCGTCTTTGTGATGCAGTGGATGCTTGTGATGACATGACCTTTTTTTTTTTCTTTCTCCTTAGGGCCCTGTATTGGGTTTAGCGAGCGCGGGGGGAGCGTTTAATGCGCGCTCTTCAATGGAAAGGGATAGGAAATCATTTACTGCCTCTTTGTTAGTTGTGGCAGCCCGATATTGGGTGGCCTCGAACTCTTCTCCAAACTTTTGGTCACGTTGAATCGAGAACGAATAATAACAATAATAATAAATTCAGTACAGCTTGGATACCGTCATGCAGCTGTTTAGTTATTTGCCTTTAAAGTTTCACGTAGGTTTACATATAGGGAGTGGCTCTGGAAGACGCAATCGCTAATCTGCGTGTTTATTCCAAACAAGGGATTGAATAGTTCCAGAAATACCGTATAAACTGCTGTACAAAAGTTGGAAGTTTAATATCTTGGGGAAAATCTCAGATTAGTTCTACTCCCTGGAGCAAGCTATAATGCAGTTTTCCCCCAACTTGGCTCCTCCAGATTGCTGAGCTCCAAAGGCTAAAGACTTTTTGGACCAAGGGATGGAAGGGTTGGCAGATACGCTGCCCAATCTTGAGGCATACTCCTGATGTTATTGCGTTTGAAAGTCATTTTCTGTCTTCTGTCTCTCTACATGTCATAGTTTGGACCCATAGACTATTAATAAATAGTCTGGGATCAAAAAGTGAGCGGTTGCCTTCTCTCCTGCTTTCTTAAAAGAAGTTTAAATTGTTTCTATATTGTAGTATGTTGCTTATAAATAAGTTATCCCAGTATAGTTATGAAATTTTGTTTAGCTAGCCATTTATACATTCATCTAATCTTTAATAGAAAAAATGTGTAATACTTAAAAGGAGCCCAGGCATTACCAAATGTCTAAGTTTAGCCCTGATAGAAAGGCAGATAAGCAGAAAAGAAAGAAGGGTTTTTCTTATTAAGTGCTGCTGTTTTAAATATAACTCTTAATAAGAAAACCTTTCTTTCTTTCTGCCTTTCTATCAGGCTAAGCTTAGAAATTTGGTAATATTTATTCAGTTTTTATCACCACTAAAATGGGATGGATTTTACCACTGAAACTATAGTGCTGGAAATGTTGAATTTGAATGCTGTTATATAATAAATCAAAATAATATGGTACTTTTTGTGCAGAACAACTTCCACTGGAGTTTGAGAGAAGTTTATATTCCTTTAAGAAATGCTTCAAAATTCTACTCTCTTTGCACACAATCATTGTGATAAAAATTTGATATATTATCAATGTAATATGTTAAAACAATTATTTGTTTGTGTTGGTGACAATTAAGGTTTTGAACACTCTTGTCACTCCTTGCCCTGCCTAATAAGATGCTGTTAACTCCCCAGCTCATTAATTAGGCTCATTAGCCTTATATTTGTGTGTGTGTGTGTGTGTGTGTGTGTGTGTGTGTGTGTGTATATATATATATATATATATATGACAATACTAGCAATTTAATTGTCATAAAATGTGGAAACCTAGTTATCTGATCCTACTACATAGAAGGTAACAGTCTACTTTACAAATGTTCTCCTGTATGTATACGTACAGGATACATTTGTGTGACATAGAAGCTAGGAATATAATTCACTTGTACAGCTTGATTTAGAATAGGATTTAATATTCTTTATGAAGTAGTTTAATATTTACTATGCAATACATGCATACCAAAAACCAGAGTGTTGGCTCATGGGAGAACAATAGAATGCAGTACAAAAAAGGAAATAATAATTGGGATCTATTATATACCTGAAATGGGCCATCCTAGTAGATCCCATGTCCTTGCAGAGATCCTGGATTCACATTTTACTTATTTATTTGATTTCTTAGAGCATTCCATCTCAATAAGTGACTCTGGATGACATACATAATAAAATATAAAAAACAATTACAAACTACCGTATTTTCTGGCATATAAGACTACTTTTTAACACAGGAATATCCTCTCAAAAGTCGGGGGTCGTCTTATACGCCGGGTATAAGCCTATTGACGCTCCAACTTCCCCAGCTGACCCCCAGTGATGGTGAGCCCCAACTGTCACTCGAGTTGAATTGGTATGGCAAGGGTCTTGAAAGAGGAGCTAGAGAAAGGCAAAGAGATCTGTGTTTCTCTTTTTACTGTGGAGTATCAGGGCATATTGCCAGGACCTACATAGTGAGAAAACCAGCAGCGGGAACTAGAGCATCTGAACAACCTGCCAGCAAGTACCTACTCTCATCCACAGGTGCTCACCAGTGAAACGTCACTAGCCTCCATCATGAGAGCTCACAGGAGGGAACCAGCCAGCAAATAAAGAGAGCTCAAGACAAAGGGGGTAAGAATGTTTTCTTACTCTTGTCACTATAGCCTTAGAATTGGGATAAAAGGGGCAAATAAAAGCTTTCATCTCATCACAAACTTTATAGATGAAGAGGTGGTGCAAAAATTGCAGTAAAACTATCAAGATTTGTAGAAGAAGAGATTGTAGATGGCCTGACTGCTCTAGTGCATCCCAATTGTAGTGCAGCTGGCAATTGACATGGGATTCTTGCCCTTTTACATAACAGCTTCCTTGCAAGTGCCTGTGGTGCAGTTCCATAAATCATGAGTGGATTGGACGACTCGAGAAATCTCCTTTCCCTCTCCATTGAGCAACTACTTCCATGCTCTCCTTGGTGTTTATAGTGAGCATCCAGCCAGAGTATGGAATACCTACTAAACATGCTGATTTTGCAGATGACTTTGGAGAGCAGGAGGAGGCCCCTACACTTCCTCACAGGGGCTGTGATTGCACAATTGAGCTAAAACCTGGAGCAAAAATCCCAGGCAAAAGACATTATCCCATGTATACCAAACAGCTTAGTGTTTTAAAGGAATATCTTGAAGGTCTGCTAAATCTCTTTTTAAGATTTCCCCCTATTACCGAGGTTTTTGTTTCTTTTTCAAACAATATCAATACTTAAAACTGATAAATTAATCAAAGAATGGCAAAAAGGTATAAATACTTTTGTCTGGGCAGGGAAAAAACCTCGAGTTAAACAAAGAATAATGCAGGATTCTCGGGAAAGAGGAGGACTTAAAATGCCCAATTTAGGGCTATATTATGAGGCAGCTGTACTATCACTAGTCAATGATTGGATTAATTTAACAGAGGACAGGATATTGAATGTGGAAGGGTATGGTCTGGTTTTTGGCTGGCATGCATATTTATTGTATGACAAAAAGGTAGATAATACTTTTAAAAGCCATATATTGAGAAGTTCTTTGTTACATGTATGGAAAAAGTATAGTTATAAACTAAATGATAAAATCCCGATTTGGGCGATACCTAGACATACAATTGAAAATATAAATATAGAACAAAAGCAAGATGGGATTTCTTATGAGCAACTTTTGGATAAGGAAGGATATGGGTATCAATTAAAAACTATTCAACAATTAAAAGAACAAGGAATAATTAAAACCTGGTTTCAATATGGCCAGCTACAGGACAGATGGAAAGAGGACCAAAAGAAGGGTATTTTGCAGCATGAAGAGAATTTGATTAAGCAGATAAGAGATCAGAGCCAAATGCATATAAAAAGGTTATATAATGTATTGTTGGAAATAGATTCTGAGACAGAATTAGTTAAGGATTGTATGATAAAGTGGGCACAAAATATAGGGGAAACAATAACGTTGGATACATGGGAAACTATATGGGTTAGAAATGTAAAATTTACACAGGCTCAAAATTTGAGAGAAAATTTTTACAAAATGTTTTATAGATGGCATTTAGATCCCAAAAAATTAGCTTGTATGTATCCGAATATTCAGCCCAAATGTTGGAGATGTGGAAGTCAGGATGCCACTTATTATCATATATGGTGGACCTGTAATAAAATTAAGGCATTCTGGATAAAAATTTGGTGGATAATTCAAAATATATTAAAGAAAAAGATTAAATTCACGCCACAGTTTTTCTTGTTAGGTATTATAACAGATTGTACTGGAATAGAAATAAAGTTGATTTTAAATTTAATAACAGCGGCAAGACTACTGGTGGCACAATACTGGAAGAAACAAGATGTACCTACAATTCAAGAATGGACATTAAAAGTAGTGCATTTGGCAGAAATGGCAAAGATTTCTGCATATCTCAAAGACTATTCAAATGAAAGATATATAAAGGAGTGGAAAAGATGGATAGATTATATTCAGAACAAATATTGTAATAAGAAATTTCAATTAGCTTATGAATGAAATATTTTGTAGAAATTGTTATATTAAGTAGAATAGTGTTGTTTTATTATTAGGAATTAAAGATCAAGGTTAATAATGTTTTATTATATTGTTAGCTAATTTTAGTTTTATGTTTGTACTTGTAATACCCTGAGCTAATCCTGGGAAGTCAGGGGGGGAAGGGGGAGGGTTGGGAAGGGGGGGTTGGGGGAGAAGAGGGGGAGGGAGGGAGGAGGGATAGGGAGGGGGGAAAATTTTTTTCTTTGTAATTTGTAAAACTTTTTAATAAAAAAAAAAGATTTCCCCCTAAGTCCCTAGCCTCTGCTCCAGTCTTTTTCATTGCAAAGAAACGTAAAAGTGCACACCATCCATGATTACAAGGAACTTAGTAAGGACATGATCTGGGATCATTATCCACTTCCTGTAATATCAGACCTGTTAGACCAGCTGCAGAATGTCTATATCTTTAGACATGTTTACAATCTCAATCAGGTAAAAGAGGAACATGAGTATCTTGACTGCCTTCAATATAAGTTATGGAAGTTTGAATATATTGCATTGTTATTTGAACTAGCAAATTATGGAGCACTATTTTGCAGATTAATGAATCATGTTTGGAATACTTTTAAAAAAAGAAGTCAATATTTAAATATCAAGAGAAAAGCTATGGTCTCCAGCTTTGTCTTAATTTTCAACAGGCCCTCAGAATCTCTGTAGTGTTTAGTTCTGTGACGGTCTGCCTAGATAAATGAAATATTAATAAGGAAAGGCTCAAGAGATTCTCGCCAACTTGCTTTTGGGTAAGTGCATCTTTTGTGACTAATCAAGAAAGCTGTTTTGTCAGGGCAGTTCGTAAGTGCGCCCAAATTAACTTTTCAGAATTCTTAATATGCCTATGGGACAAAGATTATGGAATCTAGGCTGTAATTAGATAAACCTGTCAGGTTTCCCAATATGGGATAGGCAGTAAAATAAGATGTTACTTTATAGCTTAGATCACCATCTTGGCTTGGTTTGGGAGAAAACACATACAAGATTAAGTGGTGGCTGACAGATTCCTAGTTGTTAAAACTGATTTACAAGGATTGATAGTGAAGATGGTATTTGGTTAGATCTAGTTAGGACTCTACTTTATTGTTATAGGATATAATAACAGGTTTTTGAAAGACTCCCTCTGTCTCCCTTCTCACAAAACAGAATAAAACTGAGTTTACCTTGAGTTTGTTTCACACCTCATCTCTCCAGGATTGAGCTGATATTTACTGAGTAGTTCTTGGATTTCTTCTTCAGGGTTATTGCTGAACACTTACAGGTGTGATGAGTAGATAGGAAGGGGGTTATATAGCTTGTTGATAGAATGCTTTGCAGAAGCATTCTTGGTGTTTGAATTGGTCCATCGCTTTAGTGGAATGTGGTTTCTGGTGGGTGATGGAATCCTTTGACTTGGAAAAGGGGAACAAAATTTGGGAATGATTAGGGGTAAGTGTGCAGGCAATGATATGGTGATGGCAAGCATGGAGATTTATGATAGGAAATTAATGTGTGCTCTCAAAGAACCTTATGCTTAGTACTGATGCCACATTCCAGCCTCTGCACTTGGTCCCAAGGCCTGGTCATTGAAGTAGAGTTCCAGATGCTGCAACCAAATGCAAAGTTAATCTGTGATAAGATTGTGAGAGGGCTGACTTGGTATGTATTATCAACCTTGCTTTCTATAGCAGCAAAAAAAGAAAAAGAAAAGAAAAGGGAATCCAATTGGGCAAAGGTAAGAACATTTATTAGGGATTAGCATGTGGCAAAACAACTTGTTACTTCACTTTTATTGCTACCCAAATAGCCAGCTAGAGCATTATATTGAGCAAGGAGCAAAGACATAGTATTTGTATGCCTTTAATCACACTTGTGATTGACTTTTTTTTTAGCAAGTCAGGATGAGAATGGTGTCTAGCTATTCTTGGTCTTTCGGCAGCTTTTGATATTGTTGATCTTGGTATCCTTCTAATTGGTTTAGGAGGTTTGGGATGGGGTGCGCTTCTCTTCAGCGGTTGCCTTTCTTTGAGGCGGGTTCCAATGGATGTTGGGAGGGGTAAGAGATTGGGCCATGAACCATTTCCCCCCCCCCCTCCTATTTAATACCCACATGAAGCTATGAGACCATCTGTTGGCAAGGGATTAATTGTTATCAGTATTTGTTCATTTCTTTCTTTTCTGATATTATTTTTATAAATAACTCATGGCAGACAACATATCCAGCACACCTCCTCCTCCTATTTTCCCCATAATGACAGTATGCTGATGAGACTCAGTTATATAACTGTAGTCTAGGTCATTCAGTGCCTGGCAGCTGACTGGATGAGATGAAACAGGTTTGGACTCAAACTATTGTAGAGAATAAGAAAGATGACCTTCACAGAAACTAGGTGTTCACCACCACCTAGTCACTCACCCCATTTCTGGAGAGTGTCTTTTGTTAACTCCAGGTGTAATAGCATTCTCCTAGACCGAAGGCCAGAGCCAAGAGGGCCTTTGCTTAAATCCATGATGTGCATCAATTATGCCTATTCTTAGATTGAGCGATTCTGCTCATGATCAGTCGTATTTTAATTATTTTAGTCAACTTCCAGTTGAATGGCTGTAATGAACTCTACACAAGGGTACCATTTTTTTTTTAAGCATTTGGAAGCTGCAACTTATCCAGAATATAGCGGTGTGGCCCATTTTGGGTGCATCATGTTATGCTCATGTAACACCACTGCTATGTGGGCTGCTCTGACTTTCAATAGGTTTTTAGGTGGTAGTTACCACTTTTAAAGCATAGGGCCAGGATACTTGGTGGACTGCTTGTCTTTCCCTGTTCTAACTGATTTGAAAAGATGGCCATGTATCAGATCCCTTCTGTGAAACAATGTTATGAGACCTAAAAGGTATGCCTTTTCTATCTCAGTGCCTGCCTTGTGGAACATTCCCACTGCTGAGGTTCAGAAGGCCCCCCAACCCTATTGGCCTTTCATATTTTCTTAAAAAGGGTGTCATGATGATAGTGGAATCCAATGTATGTGTTTTGCTCTGTGATGATTGAAAAATCGGTTGTTTTAGCGGGAGTCTTTTATTGTTATTGTTGCTGTTTTTTAATGTGCTTGTTTTTATTAGTTTTTAGCCACTTAGAATTATTTAATTAAGATGGGTAGCAATGTGCATTTGTAAAATAAATGCATCTCGGCTACATTAGAATGCTTATTCCACCCAAAGCCATATGTAACACATGATTGCCCTCTCACTGCCCGTGCAAAGATATACTTTTAGGGATTTAAACATAGGTTTCTTCTTACCTTCATGAATTGACTGATCCTTGGCATAAATACTTGGTGGTCTGCACAGTTTCTGCATGCTTGCATAGTGACCATCTCTGGCCTGGAAATCTTTGGTTCCCACCTTGACAACCTTAGCCTTTACAAAATCTGTGATAAGATTTTCCCTATAATTCAGGAATAGTAACATGCAGGTAGTCCTCGTTTAATGGCCACAACTGTTACCTGCAGTTCTGTCATTAAGCAAAGGGGTTGCTAACTGACACCATGACTGCTCTTCTGATCTTGCTTCAACTTTTCTTTGCTTTACAGGCCTGCAAAGACCATAAATGTGAGGATTGGTCACAACATTACTTTTTTATCACCATCATAACTGTAAATAGTCGTTAAACCAGGGTTACATTTACTGCACTGTTATTTGTGATATCTAATGCAATCATACTTCATGATTGTAAAGATAGAGTTATGATACTATTAAGTAAAATAATAAAGTAGCTGTTTTTACCTTTAAATCTAAAATCACCCTGTGCTTCTTAAAATACCCCTTGTCAATAGCTTCTTAGACTGTGTGCTATTTATTTAACAACCGGATATTTAGCTTGCTTTTATAACTTGTGGCTATAATTGGATCACCTTAAAGCATTTCTTATACTTTAGTAATGACATGTTTCAATTAGATCAGAGTGTGAATGCTTTTACAACAACATCAATTAACAATGGTTGAGGCTGCATGAAGAGCAAGAGCCAGAACCTTGTATCTCCTTCAACACCAAAGGGGTAAAAGGGGAAGTAAAGAAGAAGGAGAAATCAATGCTTTTTTCATATCCCGATTCTCTTTTTTGTTCTTTTCAGGAATTTCATTAAGATGCTGCTATCAATAGGAATGTTAATGTTGTCTGCCACTCAGATTTATACTATTCTCACTGTTCAGCTGTTTGCTTTTTTAAACCTATTGCCTGTAGAAGCCGATATCTTAGCGGTAAGTTTTATAATTACTTTATAGCATAAAATATTCTTCAAAAATGGTACCCAATTCTTTAAACCTAGGTTAGTTGCATGTTAGATACAGACTCAAGTATTTCACCAGATCCTATGGCTAAATTTTCATAGCACATACCCTAACTTACATTTTCCACTGGTCTGCACTATCTCAACTATCTATAACATCTACTACCTCATGATTTCATCTTGCTTCCCATTAAGCAATAATCTTTTATATTGCTTGTTTTTTCCCTTGTCTTTCCCGCCTTCTTGCATTTCCTTTTATGAACCTCCTTGCCTTCATAAAAAAATAAAATCCTGTGCCCATCTTTTGAATCTGATATGATTTCACTCATTTGCAGAATGGCTCTATCCCATTTAGCATTTAACCTTAATGCGTTATTCAAAGGTCATTGTGGCTCTCGGTTCAATTTTGCTTTGCCAAAGCCTTGTTCCACAGATGCACAAACTTGTCAATGGCCAAATACAGTTTTAGCAAAATGAGTTGAGGGCCTCTTTGCTACTAGGACAAAGTAGAAACTCTGCTTGCTTACAGCAGGTGAATGTATCCACAGAAAAGCACACACATACATTTTTGTTCAACTCATTCGCTATTTTTCATAAATTGCCTTCCATCTTCTCCCAACTTAAGTCTTAAAAGCACTAAGTTAATTGTAACTTATGACCAACAGATGATATATGAGTAATGAGTTGGGGAGCCACACAGGGATCAATCTGTTGGTCAAAGTGTGCACCCATATTTTACCAAGCAACCTCTGCAGAAGTCTTTTTCTCTAATACCTTTTATCTCAGAAGAATCTCTATTGCTCCTTTCTATGGTTTGTTTTTTCAATGCCTGCTATGTAAGCCAAGTCTTAGTACAGAATATATTTAATAAAATATTTTCAGTATGTCTCAACAAAAAATAGTGCTTAGATTTCTCCATGTTTCATTTATTCTCCACTGATAAGTTTTCAGTGCTGTAAATGCACTGTAAGTAACAATTTTAACTTGCTCTAGTTTATGTTTAAGTTAGTTTCATATTGAAAAAGTCATATATAAAATTTAAGTAAGTTTTATATGATTGTTAATTCCCTTTTTTTGGTGTAGTAAACAGAATAGAAGCAAAAAGCTGACTGAATTTCTAAATGTTTTTCCTCCCTTCCTGGCACTTTCTGACTCTGACTTTCCATAAAAGGAAACTAGTTTACAGTTATTCATGGATTTGGTTTAAACATCAGTTCTTAATAGATAAAAGCAAAATGGATCTTATATTTGGGCTACTTCAAAATTTCAAAATTAGAAGTGTCTTGATCTGTATTTTGTAACAATCCTCTTGCAAAGATTGTTGTTTAACTCAAGAGTATGTATTTGAATTCTACTATGCAATTATGCAATTATATTGTATATGGCTAATTTTGTAGTTTAATACATGATATATGTTTTTGTGTTTCTTATGTATTATAGTTTAATTTTGAAAATGCAACACAGACATTTGATGACTTACCAGCAAGATTTGGTTATAGGTTGCCTACTGAAGGTTTGAAGGTAAGAAGTAATAATTTGAAACAGATTATTAAATGGTAATTTACCTGATGGTAATTTACTGACTATACAAATTGTCACTTGCTGTTGAAAGAGAAATTTGGGAATTCTTGTTTAAACAAACATTAAGTTCTTGCCATTTGAAATACTAATTGTGCGCTTTGAGGTAATGTAACCTAATCCATCTATAACTGAGTGCCTCATCTTTTAATCTTAACTATTTTGTTAGATCTCTGTATTAATGAACATCTTCAGCATATTTGTGTTAAATTTTGATTCTCTGACTGGATTGTTGCTTTGAGCGCAGATCATCATAGTAAAAGGAAAAATAATAAGCCCCTGTATATTTTACAATTTTCTCTAATGTCCCATAATCTCCATCACCTTGCCTTTGTGAGTAAGCAGTCTAACTGTTCCAGCTATAGAAGAGACCTTGATAACACAATGCCTGTTATAATGTTTTACATAACTACTTTTCAAATCAGAAACTAGGTTCTGAATGTAAGTCTATTGATTAGGAATTCTCAACTCCTGTGCAGTGTCTTCAGAGCTGTACTGAGCATTGGTTCAATATATATTCCGGTGATATTCCTATCAAATATCATATTCTCAACTAACAACAAATAATGCATCTAATTTTCTGTTGCACTTTTTCTCTTGGTTTGAATAGAACAGTTAATTATTATACAGTCTGCACTATCTTACTTTGATAACAGCTGCAAAGGTAGTATTGCTTAGAATAAACAGCTTGAGAATTCTGTCATCTAAATTGCCAATGTACAGTCAAAACATGCTTGTTTTTAGAAGCATTTGGTTCTTTATAGGCCATAATATGCAATAGCAGTAGCATAGCAATAGCATTTAGACTTATATACTGCTTCACAGAGCTTTACAGCCCTCTCTAAGTGGTTTACAGAGTCAGCATATTGCCCCCAACAATCTTGGTCCTCATTTTACTGACCTTGGAAGGATGGAAGGCTGAGTCAACCTTGAGCTTATGAGATTTGAACTGCCAAATTGCAGGCAGCTAGCAGTCAGCAGAAGTAGCCTGCAGTACTGCATTTAACAACTGCACCACGCAGCTCAGTAGCTATGCCAAGATCAAAAGGAATTGCAGAATGTTGTACCTATATTTTCTAGAGTGATGTATTCTGAGAATGCTTTGGTTTCTTTTGGTATTGACTGAGATCCTTGTCACTTGTCTTCAAAAGTAATTGCAAGAAAATTGGCAAATTAGCATCTCAAGGTAAATATAATGTTTTAGTTGTCAGGCTGTATTTCAGCTAATACTGTAAAATGCATCAGAAAATTTGTTAGCTTGTACCAAAGAGTTCTTGAATTATTGTCTATAGGCCATCTCTTGGAACATGAGAAAATATTCTCTTGGTTCATGGAGAGAAAATCTGTGTGGTCAGTAGGAATCGAAAACCACTTGATGGCACATAAATAATCAGTCAATCAAGGGAACATTGCCTTGTATCAATGAAAGGACTTGCACATCTCAGTGACATTCAGCTATACCATTAGAGTTGTATACTTTCAAAAGAGTACCCATGAGTCATTGAAAATGGAACAGATAGAATACAATCCATTTGAAAAAATGGGAAACCACAGCAGAATTCTACCAAGAAAACCACATAGATTTTCAAGGCCAGGACAATGTCAATATGGTACTGAAAGATGAGTCCCATAGGTTAAGAATGAACATTCAGTGAGAAAGTATTCCGCTGCAAAGAACAAAGGACAAATAGGAATAGCTTTTATGTTGGTGATGTGCCTGGATTCAAATTAAAAGAACATCCAGCTGTTGATGTCAAAACCATGAATTAAGGCGAACGTCAGACAGAAGTATCAGGATTCACCACATTGACATTCTAGGATCAGCAAAAACATCCTCAAATGATATTATATTATAGAAGAATGGAGTGCTGAAATTGGAGTCAAATAGCATCTGCACTAACAGGAAAAACAGTGTTTTGCCAAATTTTAGCAGTTTATAGCAAAATGCATTAGAAATCAACAAGATGAATACATTTGTCACAGGATGGGCAATACTGGAATCAAATTAAGTATGTAATATGCAAGCAAGAATGGAGTAACTCTTCAGATATCAAAAATGAGGCCTGGGGCTGAATGTGGTTCAGATCATGAAATAATTCTTAGAAAACTAAAAAAAAACCAAAACTGGTCAATAAGATAAATCTTATCAGTAGTCTGCATGGTAATGAAGATAAAGAATAGAGTTAGACTTGATAAATAGAGTGCTTGAAGAACTATGTTTTGAAATTAATGACATCATTAAAGATGAGATAAACAAAATTACCTTAAATGGGAAAAAAACAAAAAGAAGATGAAATGTCTTTGCCAGTATAGTGAAAAGAGCTGGCAAAAGATGGAAGGTGATAATGAAAATTTACCAAACCGAACGCTAAGTTCCAAAGAGGAGCAAGAGGTAAGGAAGTATATTTACATAAGCAGTGCAAAGAAATTGAGGATAATTGTTCTGGAAGTACAAATTATTTAACAGGCTTACATAAATTGGTACAAATTTCATGCAAAGAAGAAACACTGTAAAAGGCAAAGAAGACAATCTATTGAAGAAAAAAGATATAAGGAACTGATGGTAGAAATATATGGAAAAATTGTATGAGAGCATCCCCATTGGTGAGATATTCTCTCCCTCTCTCTGCCCCCCCCACCCTTGTTTGTTTTTTGAACTAGAGTCAGGGATCTGGAAAATGAAGTGAAATGGACTAGGAAATATTGCTAACAATGAGTTGTGAGATTTGATGAAATATCAGTCAACTATTTAAAGCTCATTTTATTTTCTTATTGATTAAATTTATATGCCACCCATCTTCTGGCTCAAGGTAACTTTAAAATGATCTGGTTGAAATGCTAACAGTTTGTTGATTGTAGACTGATACGGGGAAAAAATATTCCAATATTAAAAAGAACAGTGTTAAAGAATGCTCAAAGCACAAATTGCATTTATCTCACATGGCAGTAAGAAAATGCTCAATTTTTTTTCCTATCCGGGCTTTAGCATGCACAGAAAGAGCCACAAGATGTTTAAGTTGGATTCAGAAGAGGCAGAAGCATCTGATATTATATTGCAAACATCTGATGGATAATGGAAAAGATGAGCGTTTCAAGCATACATTTTTTTGCTTTATTAATTATATAACTGCTTTTAACTGTACAAACCACAACAAAAAACCTTAAAAACACTGGATCACCTCATCTACCTGTTGAATAATTTATGTGATCATCAGGAAATAACTGTTAGAAGGAATATGGAGCAGCTACATTGTTCAAGATTGGAAAAGGAGTAGGCCAAGATTGTATGCTGTGGTTTCTTAAAAAAAATAATGTTTATGCAGAGTGCTTTGAGTAGAAAAAACAGAAACTGGAATTAAGGTTGCTGGGACAAACAGCAGCAACCTCAGATATGCTAATGATGCCATTTCGATGGCTAAAAGGAAAGTGGAAGTAACTACAATAAGTTACTCATATTGAAAGTAAAAGAGCACAAAAGCCAGTCTGCTGGTCAATATTTCTTTTTTTAAAAAAGATTCTGTCAACAAGCAATGACAGCCCAATGTGAACAGACAATAAAGAAACTGAAGTAATAACAGACTTCATTTTCCTAGGCTCAAAGATTCACAGTGGTATTCATAAAATAAAGTGACATCTGCTATGGAAAACTAGGCAAAATGTTAAAGTGCAAAGATATCACACCAACAGCAAAAGTATGTTTTGTCAAGACGACGGTTTTTTTAGATGAAACATGTACTTTAGAATAGAATAACAGAGTTGGAAGGGACCTTGGAGGTCTTCTAGTCCAACCCCCTGCCCAGGCAGGAAACCCTACACCACTTCAGAGAAATGGTTATCCAATATCTTCTTAAAAATTTCCAGTATTGGGGCATTCACAACTTCTGCAGGCAAATTGTTCCACTTATTAATTGTTCTGACTGTCAGGAAATTTCTCCTTAGTTCTAAATTGCTTCCCTCCTTGATTAGTTTCCACCCATTGGTTCTTGTTCTACCCTCAGGTGCTTTGAAGAATAGTTTGACTCCTTCTTTATGGCAACCCCTGAGATATTGGAACACTGCTATCATGTCTCCCCTAGTCCTTCTCTTCATCAAACTAGACATACCCGTTCCTGCAACCGTTCTTCATATGTTTTAGCCTCCCCTAATCATCTTTGTTGCTCTTCTCTGCGCTCTTTCTAGAGTCTCCACATCTTTTTTACATCATCCAAAACTGAATGCAATATTCCAAGTGTGGCCTTACCAAGCCATTATAAAGTGGTATTAACACGTCACGTGATCTTGATTCTATTCCTCTGTTTATGTAGCCCAGAACTGTTTTGGCTTTTTTGGCAGCTGCTGCACACTGCACAAATCAATGATTCCTTTAAGCAGCCCTGGCAAAAAGTTTCTCTCTCACTGCAGGCTAATAAGTCTGTTCGGCAAGGAGATGAATAGTTGTCTGCCACATCTATTAATCTCTGCCCCCTGCCTTTTATTCTCAGAGCTAGGTTGGGGCTTCACTAGCAGCGGTAGCTCTTCCTTCCCAAGGATCAGCCCACAGATTTCCACTGCTCTCCTCTCCTCTGCCTTCTGCACATCCACATGTCAGGCACTGGACCCAGTTTTTCCTCTTCCTCATTAGCCACCTCCAGATCTGGGGGCTGTTGACTCTCCATTTGAGGGCTGATGGATGACCTAGGCTCCGCTTCTGTCTGTCTGACAGAAAACAAGATGGAGAAATACTGTTATTGAGCTAGCAAGAATTGAAAGGAGAACTAATTAATAGACAATCCTGGTGAACTGATGTCCATTGTGTCACAGAAGCAACTAAATAATTAGCAATTACATATTAGGGGTATAATTAAATACACGTGAAAGGTAGGCACATTTGAAATGTATTATCGGACGAGTTGAATCCTTTGTCTCAACAATTAGGCAATAGAAAGTTAAAGTTCACTTAATGACTGTGGCAAAAAGGGTGATAAAATTGGGAGAAACTCACTTAATGACTGCATCATTTAGTGATAGAAGTTCTGGTTCCAGTTGTGGTTGTAAGTTGAGGACTACCTATAAAGAGGCCATTTCTCAAGAGATAAATTTAAAATGAAGATTTAAAAAAATTCTTATTCTGCTCCTGGTGAAAGTACCTAAAATGCATTAATGAAAATGCACTTAAAATACTATAAAATTGGCAGGCTGCAACAAAGCTTTTTAATATATGCTTAAACTTAAAACTTTTATACCTATCTGTGTATTTAAGTACATGCTTAAGTGGTTTGCTGGATCAATGCCCATGTGAAGTAGAGTTGAAAGCATAGCTTAGTTACCCTTGAAAGTTGTCATTATAAGTTATACTGTACCTTGACATTTGATTAATTTTAATTTGTATTGGACTTTAGGATATTAGGATTCTGATTTCGTCCTTACCTGGCAAAGGATGCTGATAACAGTAATGTCATCTTTGCCCCATTAAAATTTTTGACTGACTTACTTAGATGAAACTTCCATCATTTTTCTTATCCCAAAGAGAAGAATTTAAAATAGGCAATCATAAGTAAATTGAACTAATTGCCATGTTTTGTCTTAGAAGTTTTATAATTTAGATTTTAAAATGTTGGTGTAGTTCTGCAAAACAGATAGGACGAGTTCTCTTCTATTGTGCTGCATGAAGGAATCTTTAGAAGAGCATCCCTTCCCAGCAACTGGTACTAGAGATTAAATAATACTAGTGCTTATTTGGAGAATCACACAGTTGGTAAGTGTTGCAAGGGCAGTTTCCTGGCCACGGCAGTTTGCATTATGAACATCCTGTAATTGATAGCGCAGTGAAGGCAGCTGTATAGTACAGGAATATTGAGTGTTCTCCTTCCAGCACAATATTTTTTCTTTCCCAACCAAGAGTACAGAGAGTGTACAGCAGATTTGTCAAATGGCTTTCTCTGTTTCTGCTGCTCTCTTTCCAAACTGGGTCATACTGTAAGAAATTATCTCCCAAGAGCTGAAATTCCATAATAGCATAAGCCAGAGCTACTGCCTTTTTTAAAAAAAACCTAATGCCAGCTAACCACCTAAAACTATCCACTAGAGGGTATCATAGCAACTTCTGTGAAATAAAACCAATTCAGATATTTTGAATGGGATGTAATATTTATATTACCTTCTTAGACTGCATATATTTGGCTGATGTATTTTAGATGTCAGTATAATATGTTAATTGTATTACCGGTAATTATCAATATACTAATGACATTCAGGTATACATTACAGGCCAGGCCAGGCTAAAGATTATTTGAAGGTATAGAATTGTTACTTAGAATTTGGAGGGAATAGATGGGGTAAAACAAGCTCAGATTAAATCCTAGCAAAGTGGAAGTACTGTACTTTCAGGAACTGCTAGCTCTGATTCAATTACAGTGGTAGCTCTGGGCCAAGCTCCCTTCCTTCCTCAAAAGTAACTCAGTCCTCCTTGACTTGTGGCTCCTGCCCTTCCCTGCCCATGAAATCCTGATGACAATCAACCATACTCTCATTGTATACTTCCAGTTCTGCAATATACTATAAATTAGGGTGCTATTGAAGGAAATTGAGAAACTGCAATTGATAGAGCCCACAGCAATCAAGCATTTACAGAGTCATACTTACTCTTTGGTTGCTGCACTGGTTATCTATAAAGTTCCAAGCTCAGTCTAAACTGTTGTAAAGTTGTTGTATGGTGCAGCACTGGGTAATTGGAGGGACTGGTTAGTTCAGAATGATTTTTCCTGGTCTGTGACTTGTCACCAGGTGAGTTATTGTGCAAGTTTACTAGCCTGATTGTGGGAGGAGGCATGGTCGCAATCTTTCTTCAGGCTTTGGAATACCTTCCTTGCAAAGAAATGTCATTATCTTTCTGCAGTCATCAAAATTACTTTATTCGTAATGGATATGGGACCTGCACTGCTATTTTATAGTTCCTGTTAATTATATTACATTTTTATTTATACTGCACAACCAACCAGAAAAAAAACTTGTTAATTTTGCCAGGTTATGTCAAGACGCTAATCGTATCTTTTGAAATTGGTTTTCAGGGCTTCCTAATAAATTCAAAACCTGAGAATGCCTGTGAGCCTATAATTCCTCCACCTCTGAAGGATAACTCATCCCGTGAATTCATTGTATTAATCAGAAGACTTGATTGCAATTTTGATATAAAGGTAAGCAACCTTTCATGTCTTCAATTCAGACATTGTATTGGAGTTTCTGAAGCTTCAAAATTATGTTTAAATACAATGCTTGAAAAGAGTCGCACTGTTGAGTCCATATGCATAAATCAAATTTGGGTAAGTTGCCCCCCAAATTTCTTCTTGCTGAAGATTGTTGGAATATGTCTCATTATTTTGAGATGGGTAATACCTTGAAAACTAGTAGACAATGCAATTTAAAATACACAGAAACCCACTCTAAAAAAGACAGAAAATCATTCTCTCTTTTTTCTATTTTTCTCTAGACAAAGTAGCATTCAGGTTGCCAGAAAATGTTAAATTTCCCCCCAAAACTTTGCCATACTTTTAATTAACTGGTTTTGGGGCGATCCCCGAATTTCTCTTATATGTCAAGCATTATGGGAGGAAACTCCTTTTTTTGGGAGTTTTCTTCTGCAATCACTTAATGTGCAATATTTGAATGTCTTTAATGCAGGGCTTGCAACTTTTTTTCCTTGTGGGTGCCAGCAACCTGTACTGCATACTTTTGTAAAGAAATAACGTTCTTCATGTTTTCAGAAGTGTAAAACTTGGCACCAGGCTTTGTTCCGGAATGCAACTGCTTCATTGCTTTGGTCTTCTTGAGACAGAATTTAAACTACAGTAAAATGCAGCTGCCTAGAAATAAGAGAATTTAGGGGCTTCATAACTTACACATTAAAATATAGAATTTAGATAGAATTTAAAACAGCTGGTTCATGCTGAACATGCACATGGCTTTCTGAGATTAGTGAAAAGAGATGGTGAAGGTGATATATTCTTAAAATTAATACATTTGCCAGTCCTAGGCTTATTAGAGGCTCCCTGTGCACGGTCACTCAGGCACTCGTCACTTCCCGCCTGCAATGCTCTCTACATGGGGCTCCCCTTGGGATGCACCCGGAGGCTCCAGTTAGTCCAGAATGCGGCCGCGCGGGGGATTATGGGAGCGACGGGGCACTCCCATGTGACACCTCTCCTGCGCGAGCTGCACTGGCTTCCAGTGGTCTTCGGGTGCGCTTCAAGGTGTTGGTGACCACCTTTAAAGCGCTCCATGGCTTAGGGCCGGGGTATCTATGAGACCGCCTTCTGCCGCCAATAGCCTCCCACCAGCTAGTTCGCTTGCACAGAGAGGGCGTCCTCAGGGTGCCGTTGGCCAGACAATGTAGGCCAGCGACCCCCAGGGGAGAGCGTTCTCTGTGGCAGCATCTGTCCTCTGGAACGACCTACCCCCAGAGATACACACGATACCAGACCTCCAGACTTTTCGTCGGGCCCTGAAAATGCATTTATTCCATCAAGCTGGGTTGGCTTGATCCCATCCTCTCGGTTTTAATTGAAATTGGTTTTAACTGGGTTGTTTTAAATTGTTGGGCTGAAAGTATTTAATGTCTTTTAAACTGTTTTTTAAATTTTATATGTCATGTTTTATCTCGGCTGTTCACTGCCCTGAGTCCTGTTGGAGAAGGCCGGTATAAAAATCAATCAATCAATCAATCAATCAATCAATCAAATAAATAAATAAATAAATAAATATTTTCCCCTCCCCAATTTTACTTTCCTGTTTCAAGTAAAAATAATCCAGGATCTGAAATTATGTTTAATTCCAATTTTTCTAACCATTTCCAAGCATATCACAAGTCCTAACACGTAGAGGTGTGGCTTGGACAAAATCTATTGTTGTGGTTTATAAACTAAAGTGTAAAAAGAAAAATGGCAAGTGTTGTAAAATGTAGGTGCATAGACAGTATGTTCATATGATTGAGGGCACCTTGTATGTGCCATTCACATATTTCAGAGCAGTGCTAATAAAATAGCAAGCTGGCAGATGACTAGTAATGTTGTTAAAAAAGTGGAATGCAAAAAGAGAATGTACTCCCACCACAGTTAATAGGGTGCCCTACTGAACACAATAGTTGTATGAGCATAATTAAAAGTGCATTTTTGTCTTGGTTTTTATTTAAATAGCAGTGCTCAGGAATTCTGAACAGCCTGGAGGTGGGATGGGAGAGCTGAACTCTACAAATGCAAAAGAGAATATTTGCAGAAGTTTGCTCTTCCCCAATGGCTGCTGTTTACACATATGTTAAATTGCATTAAATTGCATTCAGGATTGTAACTTCATCTGACTGCTAGAGGAGAACGATTTTGAATATTTTTAGAAACTTTTAACACTTAAGAAAACAATAGCAATTGAGGGAAAATTCTGAACTTGCCTAATGCCCATACTATTTTACCTGAATGATTCTTTTGTTTCCTTACTATCTCAAGCAGTGTAGTCAAAATTCTTACTGCTAGATCTACTGAATGTATAAGGTGGTCTTAATACAGTATATGAAAACCATGCTTTTCTCCAATAAATATATATTCGTGTTTGTAATACTGTAATACTTTTGCTTAGGAGAAATTGCATGAATTGCAGTGAATTGTCATGGCCAGAAGAATTTTTGATATAGCTTAGCTTTATGTTCTAAAGCAGTTGGCTTGTTACATAGAAATCAGATAGTATAGTTTGAAATAAATTCTGATCACTTCCCAAGCTGCAAACTTTGGTAGTTTCATTCACTATCCCTATTATCTGTTTTAAATTGCAATTGCCATGTGCAAGCTGTTTTTATATTGAATACTGAAATTAATGCTGGTAAAGTATTTCTTTTGATTGACAACAGTAGAATAAGGAACAAGCCTTATGGATTATAGGAAGTGTAGGACTTCTAAACTGTGATTTAGTCTAAGGAGCCTGAGTGGCGTAGGAGGCTAATGCCTCCTACAAGGCAGCATTTAACATCCAGCTGCCTGCAATTACTGTAAGTTCGAATCTCACCAGGCTCAAGGTTGACTCAGCCTTCCATCCTTTCTAAGGTGGGTAAAATGAGGACCCGGTTTGTGGGGGCAATAAGCTGATTTTGTATAAAATATACAAAAGTATGAAGGCTATTGCTTAACACATTGTAAGCCGCCCTGAGTCTCCGGAGAAGGGCGGCATATAAATAAGAATTAAAAAAAGAATAATAATGTGGGAGGCAGCTTTGTAAATTATATTCAGGACTCTTTGGATCTAATAAAATGTTTACTGAGGAAGAGGAACTAAACAGCATCCTAATCAAATGTTAAATAATCTGTTTTATTTATTTATGAAATTATGTGTAATGAACAACATATACAGTTTATGAAAATTTGCAAATGACAATTTGTAATTGAAATCTTCAATACGTCTGCATTAAACTTGGGTACTATAGTAATTATCCAAAACAGACATGGTTACTAGGGAATAAATCTTATTGAATTGCTTGATAAGACTTACTTCAGAATAAATAAGTTTGGGAATGTTTTGCACATAGTCATTGCCTGTCCAATGGCAGACCTTTGTTTTAAGATTTAGGAGCAAGGCCTTCCCTCCTTGCTTCTGTGACACTGAACAAATATATAAATAAAGATATTGGCCATCTCACATTACCTTTTGAAACTCAAAGAGTGACCTTTGGGCTTTTTGCAGACTGCTGATGACAAACTTGAGACTTGAGCAAGCACAATTCCTATAACTGTTTTTGCTGCACGACAAGTAATACTCCCTTAAATCTAGTATTAAAAGAAATGGCATGGGTATGGGGAAGAGGTCAAGAAAGTATTGCCTAGGAACATACACTAAATCTTGTGTAGGATAATTTAGAATCGCTCAGATTTACTTTTAGATAAAATTGTGTAAAATTGTAAACATAAATGATTGGTTATCTTTATGGACTTTAGCTAACTTGACCTTCTCCCTCTCAAATGTACTAATTTTGAAAGCACATGGTAAGATTGCTTGAAACATTTCTGGAACAAGCCATTAATTGGGTAACTACTGTAGTGTTGTCATGGTTTAAAGTGGACTTCTTGCACCCATTAAGAACAGCAAACAGTCATATGAAAACTGTAAGCTAAAGATACACAATTTCTGTAACTTTACAGACTTATCTGAATGGCTGATATCCAGAGGTGGTATTCAGCACCTCTGACCAGTTCTGGAGAACTGGTAGTGGAAATTTTGAGTAGTTTGAAGAACCAGTAAATACCACTTCTGACTGGCCCCGCCCCCATCTATTCTCTGCCTCCCGAGTCCCAGCTGATCGTAAGGAAATGGGGATTTTGCAGTAACCTTCCCCTGGAGTGCGGTGGGAATGGAGATTTTACAGTATTTTTCCCCTGCCACGCCCACAGAACCGGTAGTAAAAATTTTTGAATGCCACCACTGCTCATATCTTATATAAACTTGTCTGAGTTTCTCTCCCATTGAAGAGAAACCAGATCTAGAAAGAGATATTGTTAAGGTTTGGTTGTCCTTTAAAGCATCTTATTACCCTTTGAGACAGTGCTTGTGGATGAATCAGTGCAAAATTTAAATAGTATTGGATGTGTAGAATTAACTATGGAAATATTTGCTTTCTTTCAATATTGAGCATGATCTAGTGAACCCAGGATGGGACTGTGAAACCAGTCAAGTTTCAGGATCCTATTACATTCTGGATTAAATTGTAAAATAAAAAAGCTGATGTTGGAAACAGCTAATTTGTCTTTTGTAGAAAACACTGAAGTTGCTTGGGGCAAAAAGAGGTTTCAGCGGTATTCCTACATATAAATATAGGTAAATGGGAAAAAGTATTGTGCTCAGTGGTACTACATTTATCAAAGTTCCAATATCAAGAGTCATTGTCAGCAGGGTGCCGAAAGGCAAGATATATATCACCCACATTTGTACAGTTTGTATCATATAAGAACAGTACGCAAATAAAACAAGTTAGTTCAAGATGACAATAATTTTACAAAGCATATATAGATGGGTGGCAGGAATAAATAATGTCATATCTCTAACGAGTACTTATTACAAGTGTGTTTGGCATACAGGTTTTGAATGCACAGAAAGCTGGGTTTAAGGCAGCAATTGTTCACAATGTTGACTCTGATGACCTCATTAGCATGGGATCTCAAGACAGTAAGTACAGGTATTAATTCTCTCCTGTTTGAAAACTATTCTGTTTCTCAGTGGTGATGGCATATCATCTTTTTGTTCCCACTAAGAATTCCAACAAAAGAAAAATTTTCTTTTTTTAATATGAATTTCATAGACACATCATTACAATCAAATGAGAGGAACACAGATGTATTATGCCAAGTACACAAAGATGCTCTTCTATCTTTTAGCCTTTGAATACAGATAGTTTACTTAACGTTAATTAAGACTGGAATTGGGACTGGCATTTCCTTCACTAAGCAATGTGGTCATAATGCACAATGTCACGTGACTGCGCTGATACAGCAGTTCCAGCAATCCCCAGTTACTATTGGTAAATGAATCTCTGTCAGTCACTGAGGACCTCACATGACTGCAACTTTCAATTTCATGATGGTTCCTCCATTCATTTTGTTTGTGGGAAGCTCTCAGGGAATGTAGCAAATTATAATTAACAATGGAATGCTGTGACAGTCAGAAATCCATGCTGGTTGCCAAACTCTGCGATCACAATCATGTGACCATGGAGACGCTGTGATGGCCGGAACTTTGAGCACTGGTTGTAAGTACCACTCATTCAGCACCGTTGTAAATTTGAATGGTTGCTGAATGAGTGGTCATTAACTGAGGGCCACCTGGGTGAGATCAGTTGTAAAGAAACTGCAGTTCCAAAAACACAAACCTGTAACTGGGACAGATTTGAAAATCTGTCATATGCCATGACAAATAGAAGGTTTAATGTGGGAAAAATGCCCAATTAAGTAAGGAATCAAAACATTTAGAGAAGGCAGGCCTTTACTCCCTCCACTGTGTCCCCACAGACCTTCCTCCCCACACACTCACCAGGTCCTCAAAGGGCTTGGGCTCCTCCCCTCCCCCATCACACAATTATGTTTTTTAAACTTATTATTATTAATCATATTTCTATGCCGCCTACTCTCCGAAGACTCTGGGTGGCTTACAACAATTGACAGTATACTAAATAGCATATTGCCCCCAACAATCTGGGTCCTCATTTTACCCACCTTGAAAGGATGGAAGGCTGAGTCAACCTTGAGCCGGTGAGATTTGATCCGCTGATCTGCTGAACTAGCAGTCAGCTGAAGTAGCTGCAGTACTGCACTCTAACCACTGCGCCACCTCAGCTCTGGACCTCATATTGGGGAAGGAAGGCAGATCATTCCATCCCTTAGTGCCCCTGGGCTGCATGGCTGGGTCCTGAAAGTGGCTACCATATTCAGAGCAGCTTCAATTCCTTGTAGTTGCACTAAAATGGCAGCCACTTATTATGTGGTTATGCTGCCCAGCGATGAAGCGATCGGCTTTGCTTCAGCACTTTCTGCAGCACTATGTAGACCATTTTAGGGAAAAAGCATATTGCTTCATTGCCGAGATGGGTAGCACATAAATTTAATAAATAAATAAATATCACAGTTGGACTAGTGATTACTAGTTATCGTCTTTTTTTTAAAAAACAGTTGAAATTTTAAAGAAGATTGATATTCCATCAGTTTTCATTGGCGAAACATCTGCGAAATCTCTTAAAGAAGAATTTACTTTCGAAAAAGGGTATGTATAAGATACCTCACAAACTTTCTATTTACTATGGTGATATACAGAACGAAAGATTCAGTTTGAGTGTAAGGATATTATGTTTTGTTCGCTTTTGATGCTGAAATGGCCAAACATTTAAATATCTTCTCATATTTCAAAACTTTTTATTTAATTGTGAAAGTTGTACAAAATTTGTAGACATAAAGTGTTCAAATTTTAAACAAATTTATGCAAGGATTTTATGTTAGCTACCTTCTAAAGTTAGACGATTTTATTTAAAAATTATGCTGGCTTTTTTGGGCAATGTATGTGAACATATATAAAAGTGATCTGTGTAAATTTAAAACTTCAAAGAAATATAAAACGAAATGTAACAGTCAAGTATCTTAGCAGAAGAGGAATGAAGTATTTTTAGACTTCCTTTTTTATCATATGCAATATTACAGATATTCTTCTCTGTACATCTTTTTAAGTAGAATTTTTACAATAAATTGTTTTTCCTTTCTTTCATAGAGGCCATATTGTGCTAATTCCAGAGTTCAGCCTTCCTTTGGAATATTATCTAATCCCATTCTTAATAATTGTGGGAATCTGTCTCATCCTTATAGTTATATTCATGGTAGGTATAATCTTTTCTCATTATGTTATTTTAAGATTTTCTCTACATATATAAACACATTTTTTTATTGTTGAAGTCAGTTTATTTTAATGTTTATTGTTTAGTGTATGCCTTTATGAAAGATATTGCAGGCATTATGTAAACAGTACATTAGAATCTAATGTACAAAAAGCTGTTTAGGTCTTCACTCCAATTGATGTTTCCACAGATTCATCAGTTTAAGAAGAGCTTCCTTATGGATAGTATTTATATTCAACTTAATATGAATATAAATCCTCCTGCATACCACATGCAAAATTTCATGTGCAAATACTATAAACCCAAACTTTAATTAAAATATGCTTGTTGCTTCTGATGGCATATGAAGCTTATAGTTTTTGTCACAATACTTTTTCATGGTTTGTTTTAGGAATTGGAGTAGACTAGATGTTGAATATCATAGTAGAATATAGAAGCAAATGAAAGGTTAAAATCCTTTTTATGTTGCAGGTTAAGGAATTATAATACCAGATATTTTCAAATGTATCTGGAATATAAGAATTTTATTATGCAAGTTAAATGAATCAGATTTTCTTCGTTAAGAATTTTATTTATTTTTTGTGTCCGGTAGATCATTTTTTGTGAAAATTCATGCATTTCTTTTATATAAGCAAGTGAACAAAAAATAGCTAGTACTTAGAATAAAATATAATTTTTGGTATACTGCAAATTTATTAAAATAGTACTAGCTACATGAAGTTGAACTGGGAAGGATGTTTTTCTCTGGAAATAAATTTTATTTTCATATCTAAAAAATAATCAAGGATAATATGGATAGTACTTCAAAAATTAAATAAACAGCAAATTGCTGCAAAAGGAAGATTTCATGCTTATTTATGGATTATGGTTTTAGTCATCCCTGTATCCTCATGTTAGTGACTAGTTTAGCTTTTCAGAATCTACTATCTCTTGAAACAGCTGGCAATGTAGAAAAACCCTCAAATGCTTGCGGTGATATAGGGTTTAGCAAATTGTGTGTGACTGCATATATGACTGTTCAAAGAATGGGTTATAAATGGGCAACTTTTTTCTCTTTGGACTTTCTGCATCCTACTTTTGAATGATTGCTAAGTTCAATTTTAGGTAGTAGGGCAGGTGCCCATCTTGACAGGACAAATGATAGCAAACCATAGACTCACACACTGACATCCAATTGGTAATGTTAAAAGAAATGCTTTTGAATTCAGTTGTTATGGAGTTTTCTGAGCATGGGAATGAAAATTTGAAAAACTTTCAAAAGAAAACCAGATGGACATTCTGTTCTTATGCATTAAAGAGCAGTAAAGAACTCACTGATGTGGATTGGGATGGAGTGAGGGCTAAGTATACCTAATATGACAGTCAGTTTCCAAGATTTTGTAATGAAACGCCCTTTTTTCCTTTCAATAAGCTTGGCTAATGAGACTTTATGAGAATCTAGCATTGTTGTTTAGTGATAAGAGTGTTAATGTCACTGTAAAGGGCCGTTGGTCCTACCTGAGACTCCCATTTTCTGTTGGTGTTGAGAGTTTTCAACTCAGTCTATAGAGCTACAGGACAAGAGTGATACCATGCCTGGAGTCTCGAGACACCATACAGGAAAATGTTTTTATACCAAGATTCCAGTTACTTCCCCTGTTTAATTACTTTCTCCATATAGGTAAGGATTAGGTCCCGCAGAACAAAACCCGTGTTGCTGCTGCATTCTGAGAAATGAAGTTAGAGAGGAGAGGACAGGATTTTTTTTGCAATCTGATTCTTGTTAAAATTACATTTCACATGCTTATTTGAAATTTTAGCCATCTGATCAGAATGTTTTTTAATTGCCTTCTACCTGTCCAGGCATAATAGTGACATTTTTTTGTTTTTCACTTTCCTGTTCCTAGCCAAATATTGTATATTTAATGAATTTCTATATTCTGATTCATGAATTTCTGGGCAAACGTATTTTGCTTATGCATAGTGCAGTATCTCTTCCCTTTGTGTTGTTTCTTTTAAATGAGTTATATCCTATAGTAGGAATGGGTACATATTGGTGATTTAAAGAGTCTTGGCAGCTGTCTATCAATCTTAGATACAGGGACTTGCAATGTGCCTCCCCCAAGGCTATATCATGTCTTCCACGTAGCCTTTGTTTCTCTCAGCAGGAATCATTAATCACCGTAGTGCTCTTGTTCCTCAAAGTAGATTTTGGGTTCCTTCAACTTGTGAGGGACTGTTTTAAGCGCGGTTCTGTGAAACTAGTAGATCTTTTCTTGGTCTAAATAACAGAGGAGCCATATGGAAAACTTTCATTCCATTCACATAGAATGTAGAAGTATGAAATAACTATTGTAGAAACATAGAGAGGTTAGGAAACCTCATAGGCATTAGTACTGTTTGATATGGGATTCTGAAATGACTGTAAATAGGGATGAAGTATCTGATTTCAATATTAGCATATCAGAATGGACCAGAAGGTAACAAAAATCTTCTCTTAGGATACAGATTTTACTTACTCTTTGAGCTGTAGGTTGATAATCACAAGGAGCCTGACTTTGAAAGATCCAAAGCACCCAATAGTTAAATGACTTGACCATTAATGAAGAATTATTGTTAGTCTCCATGAAGGAATAAATGCATGTACAGGAGAAAACAAATTCTGATACAAATTTACTTCTCACACACTTATGGTAGGTATGAGGCTTTCTTGATTTTCAGAACACATCTGTGTTAAAATTCAAGAGATGTAGTTGTATCTTATCCATGCTGCCAAATGCAGAAGCTGGAGGCTGAAATGGAGCATCAGCATTCATATTTTTCCATATGAAAAGAAAATAGGAGCAGTTAGAGAGAGGAAGATTGCTCATGACAGGAGAAAGAGTGTGGCAAACGTGCCAGGGAACAATTAGGATTGCAGTCATTCACACTCATTTAAACATCCTGGCTGCAAGCGGAATCTATCAGAATGCTTAGTGGAGATTTTCTGTGCAAATATCCTAGTAATGCATCCCGTTTCAACATGACATCATGTCCCACCTAGAACATAACCATAAAAGAGTTTTGTGCCAGGAATCAAATAACTGGCCTTTAGTGTAGAAGTGGTGCCAGGCAATGACCAGCTGAATCTGCTTGCTATAATGGATGTAACCCTATTTGTATACCACCAACTTGTTGCAGTTTACATAGATTCAAAGAATAACAAAACTATAAAATCTTCATTACAACTTATTACTAAAACTGTAATAAAACTATTTTTCTACCAATTTATAAAAATCGAATATAAAAAGCAAGCAGACCTTTATGGTAGACTTTGTAAGATTATCCCTAGCAGACAGTTGTTGGGTTAAAGGTTTATTGAACTTCTGTGAATCAAGGTGGCTCCCATATCACCATATACTGTATTTTCTGCTCCATAAGACACTCCCGACCATAAGACACACCTAGGTTTAGAGGAGGAAAACAAGGGGGGAAAAAATCTGCCTCTGCTTCCCAGCGTCCATGCAGTATTCATCTGGCTAGCGTCCTTGCAGCAAACAGCCTGCCTCCTCTGTGTCTGCTGCCTCCACCTGGGAATGCTGGAGCCTTCGCCTCTGAGCAGCTGATTGGTGGTTGGATCAGCCTCCTGGAATACCGCTAATCAGCTGTTCCAGGCAGCAGGGATCACTGCCGCCGTTCGCCCCTGCTGCCTGTTGTCCATAAGACACAAAGATATTTCCACCCACTTTTGAGAGGAAAAAAGTACGTCTTATGGAGCAAAAAATATAGTAATAGAAAAACAAAAATGAAACAATTTCAAGATCTAAAAAAATGATCTGAAATTCTGTGTGTCTGTTGCACATCTTTGGGAACAGTAGAAGTAGGTGTTACAGTGTTACAGTTACTAAATGTTTTTCTTAGCAGTTCATAACTGCTGAAAGTTTAAGCATTATCATATTACGTTAACTGAGGATTTGGATAAGAATTTACATGTAGGAGTCTTACTGTTGTATTTTATAAATAGTTTTATTATACTTCCTTCTTTAGGTAACTCAAAATAAATTGAGTAGTCCTATACTTTTCTTATTTTATTTTTCCCTGTCTTTCAAGATAACAAAATTTGTTCAGGACAGACACAGAGCAAGAAGGAATCGTCTTCAAAAGGATCAGCTTAAGAAGCTTCCAGTACATAAATTCAAGAAAGGTAAGTGAAATGTTTTAGAACTTTTAAAATAATCTGTACCCTGACCAGTTTTAAACACTGTGTTACAGCTGCAGAAAACAATTGGATAATGTTTCACACACTGAAAAACTCTAATGCTTTCAACATGGATAGCTTTATAAGATTGCTATGCAAAGCTCTTGACCAAAGTCTGGAGTAGACAAGAGCAGAACACATATTGGAGGAATGAAAAATATGGTTGTTCCTTCCAGCCCCCAACCCAACTTCCTCAATTAAAAACTGCTCTATAGAAGTCACATAGAAAGAAGCACTTTGGTGGGCAGCTGGGAAAGGCACAAATCAGCAAAAAATAGTCTTTTTTATTTTCCAGTGGGAACAGTTTATTATATTCTACTTTCTGTATTTAATCCCCAAGCTTTCTATTTAAACCACCAACTAACAGGAGCACTAAAATAGTCCTTTGTAGCCAGTGTGAAGATCTGCTAGTAATCTGAATTTTTGATTTACAAACTAATGAGTCTTTGATGTATTACTGGAATTGATTAAGTCTCCTTAATAATTACTTAGAATGTAGCTCCATGATGTAAGAAAGCAGGATGTAAATATACCACAAATAAAACATAAAAATGTTTCAAGATAAATATTGTAATTTCAAGAAAGAGGATAATGGATTTTTCTTTATTCTATGGCTTATAACAGCTTAATTCAATGAAATTTGCCCTCCTACATTATATGAATCATATAAATAGCTTACAAAACCAGTTATTTGTCAGCAGTCGTGCAATAACAGCTCTTAGAAGAAATAAAGTAGTTCTTCTGTATTTCAAGTACAGAATGATATCTTCTACTCAGGACATTAAAGGTTTTTGATGTTTGCTGTCAAAAAGAGAAAATAAGCTTGCTGTATACGCTGTATCTGTTTTCCCCCAGTGCTTTGACAACTGTTTGGGATTCTGATTTGCAGAATTTCCAGCTAGTATGCCAGCAGTTTCAAAGAATATGCTTCCACATATCTGAAGAACATCTTATTGAGAAAGTGTATACTGTATTAAGTTGTCAGAAATCATTCATTAAAACAACTGGATAGGATCTTTTCTTTGACATGTGCTTGAACTGAATTTTCCCGTTGTATTTTGTAATTTTTCTTCTGTTCAGGGAGGAGTGAGGATGTTAGTTTTTGAGGGTTTTTGCTTTACAACATGGCATAATTCAGTGGACCATTTATTGCATTAAAGCTATAACTGCATAATGCCACTATCAACAGAAAGAATATATAAGGCATTATATGAGTTCAAGGCAAAACTCCAGCCTGCATGTTGTTTGCCCTTGATAAATATCTTGCATTATTCATGATATTGTCAGTAGTACTACTGCAAAGCAGTTATTTGGTTGAAAGTGCATTTGACATGATGTGCAAAATTAATTTCTTCTAAGATAATGAAATTCACTATGGAAAGCTGAGTGATCTTTGCTGAATAGTTTTATTTCACTGGGCTTAAAATGGACTATAAAGGACTCTAAACCTTAACCTAACAGGCTAAGGTTTCCTTTTTCTTCCCTTTTCTCCCCCCCCCCCTTCCCCTTCCCGCTTTTCAACAAATACATAAGTACAGTAGCAGAACTGAGCCTTACACATCCTAGGTCCAATTCCTGAGTCAGGGTGGCAGCTTGGCAATTCTCATAGCCACTTCCTGTCTTCCAGAATGATACCTTTACCTGTTCTCCTCCACATGACCCAGCATATAAAAGAGATAGGGCTCCCATCACCTGGGAACAAGGAAAAGGGGAGGAATGATAAAAGAAAATGAATGGCATAATACCACCTCTTCTGACTTTATAGGCCTGTGGTAACCACCTCTACTTTTATGTAAGGAGATTAATCTTACAAGAAATAAATAGAATCAAAAGTCTCTTTTAAAATGAGTGAACGGTAATATTCCCTTTAACTTTAAGTAGCTACAGCAAAATGGAGGAAAGAACATAAGCATTAAAAATATAGGCAGGATTTCAGGATAATTTCCAATAGAAAAATGGAGTGGCAACTATTAAAACTATACATTAACTGTAAGATTAGCTTGGTCTTTTCTCTAAGATGTACAACTACTGAGCTTGCATAGAGAAAATTTACATCAAAGACAATAAACTAGATTAAGATTGTACACAGCCACAGTAATCTTATGCAGTATTACTAGCTCTCAATTATGAGGTCAGTTTAGTGTACAGGTAGCCTTCAACTACCATGACAATTGGAATTGGAATTTCTGTTGCTAATTTAAAGTATGACTACACTGCTTAGCAATGGCAATTCCTGCCGTCCTAGTTGCATTGAATTCTTACATTGCATTTAATTCATGGGATACATATGCACATATGCTACCTTTGTTTATAGTGCCCTAATGAGATAAAAATTGTACCTGTTTCAAGTGATTACATGTTGTTTGTTTCATTGCAACTTTAAGTTGAAAAGTGCCCATGGACTCACATCATCAAACATTTAAATAGCTGCTGCTTGTTGACTTCTTACACTGCTACTTCACATCCTAATTTAGAGAGCCACCATGCTATTTTCCTTTCAGATATAGACAGCAGTTAAAATGGGAGCCTTTGGCAGTCAATGGAGAAGTCCCTCTATTGATATTCTTTGGAGATAATTCTACCTTTTTGTCCTTACAAAATGGACATAAAATTAGAGTCAATGTCGGGGTGAATTTTTCACTACCAGTTCTGTGGGTGTGGCTTGATGGGCGTGGCAGGGGAAAGGATACTGCAAAATCACCATTCCCACCCCACTCCAGGGGAAGGATACTGCAAAATCTCCATTCCCTCCCCTCCTGGGGGAAGGATATTGCAAAATCTTCATTCCCTCCCCACTCTGGGGCCAGCCAGAGGTGGTATTTGCTGGTTCTCAGAACTACTTAAAATTTCCGCTACTGGTTCTCCAGAATCTGTTAGAACTTGCTGGATTTCACCCCTGGTCAATGCCCATGGACACTAAAGTTGCCATAGGGGTCACTGTAGAGTTCTATGCCAAGAACTCTTCTTATCATCATTCAAAATTTTGGTATTATTTATTTATTTATTTATGTTTATAGAAATATAATTTACATATACATACTAATTTTTCTGGCCTTCATTTAATTACTTTTAATAGAAGCAACCCCACAAATGGAAGTAATTTGCATGATACAGCTTCCTTTCTGTAACTGTATATTTTGTAGTGCAGCAGTTTAGGTATTTTTCTCTATAGATATTTATTATTTAGCTGAGGCAATTTGTTTCATATTATAAAGAAGGAAATCGTCCCGGACAACTGAAGAATCATTCTCACCAAGTTGTAATTAAATACAGCTACTCTATCTAATCAACCTTTGTGTGGTTGCTGCTTTGGCTGCTGAAAAGGAGAAAATTGCAGAGCTGTTCTTGTAGGGAACCACCTAGACTGCTGGAAAGGAAGCTTGTTGTGGCTACTTTGCCCTTTCCTCGCTGTAGAACAGGGGGCTGCAAACTTGGCAACTTTCTGTGCCAGCTTTCCCACTGACTTCGCTGGCTGAAGAATTATGGGAATTGAAGTCCAGAAATCTTAAAGTTGCAAAGGTTTAGATGGGACTTGCACCGAGTCTTAAATTGGTAATACAAGAATTGTTTCTGCCTATACGAGACAAAATGAGGAAAACCCTCTTCCCCATTACACCTGGCATGGAGAAAAACATTCTCATATAGAGTAGATGACATCATTTGATTGTCCAAATAAATAGATGACTAGATACAGCCCCTAAACCAGACCTAATTCTTTACTTCCAGGGCAGCTCAAGAGACATTAACTTTTTGGACAGATAGAAAACTATAAATGCCTCCCCCCCTCCCCCCTGCCTCCCTCCTCCCCCCCCCCCTTGCATTGGGAGTAGTAGTGTGTTTCTTTGGTGTAGATTTGGAATGGTATAATTTCATTTTTAAAATGACTTTCAGAAAAAGTTACCTTGTCCTTTTCTTTTGCTGTAATTGATCCGATCAAATTTTAGGTGGGTGGGAATAATTGTTCTTGGCAGGATGCTCCTTTCAGGATCATGTAAGCTGTTGAGTTTGCTGTTTCCATTAACACATCCACTGGCTGTATTTTAAAAAAAACCCTGCATGCCAGCTGAAAATACCAGGGCACAAACTAAGAAAACTTTTTCCTGGAGATTTGTAAATTATTGAATTGTACTGTATTTTTAATTGAAATTATTTTTAATAATTGCTAATACTTGTTAATTATACATGGACTTTTCAATATACAACATTTAATGTATAACATCCAGTCTATTTGAATTCAAAATCACTGCCAGATTATTGTTTAGAGCTACAGGCAGCTGGAACAGTTATAAATATTTGATTAAGGGTGAGTGTTACATTGAATCCATTATTAATGGAGTCTGTAAAACAGAGCTTTTCATTTTGGTGGTGAATAATAGAATTAACAGTAGAATTTACAGTCATCTATCTTTCAAGGTTTGAAGGAGATTTTGAATTTGGGGGTGAATATTTTTTAGTCTTCACATTACAATCTAAGTTAAGTGTAAGATACTTTCTGGACTCCGGTATTTTTAATTATACAGGTAGCCCTCAATTTGTGATTGTAATTAAGACCAGAATTACAATTGTAAGTCATGCCAGTCACTAAATGGTCATCATGTGACTGACTTGATTTTACTACATATTTTATGTTGCTCATTAAGTGACTGCCACAATTGTTAATGAACATCATGGTTGTTAAGCAAACACCAGAGTCATTAAGTGAACTAGTTATTCACAGTAGGTGTTTTTGGCTAGAGACAGAAGTAAATGTCAATTTCTGGCAAAAAATATTATAAATTGCATTCCTGTGACCATGGGATGCTGCAAATGGTCATAAATGCGGACTGGTTGCTGAGCACCAAAAATGTACTCACATGACCACATTGGAGGCTGGATATTTGAACTCTGAATCTGGATCATAAGTATCTTTCTTGGGGGTCTATGGTAACCTCAAACACTCTCTAAGCAAAGAGTCATTAAGCAAGGATTGCCTGATTTAGTTACAACTAACTTCTTCTTGATCTTGTTTGATGTATTTTCTGTGTAACTCCAGTTGCAAGAATCACTTGTAAATATTATCTGTTCACAACAGTCACAGCTGCTAGTTCTTTAATTGATGTTAGCCTTCATTCACCTTGAGTTCTTCCCTAGATCCTTGGATGTCATAATATATCGATGTATATGTGTAGATCCAAGAAGTGTGGCCTATTGAAATTGACAGATAGAAATTTTCTCAACGCACAGGTTTTCTAAATGCCACCCAGTGTTTTTAGTATGACACCCAGTGTGCCACTAACCACTGAACTACCATAGCTGGTTTATGCCATAATACTTCAGTTTTAAGTTCATGATACTTTGAAATGTTCAATTCTTTGTCTTGCATTGTATTACCACATCAATTATCCATACTTTATTATGTTCATTCATTGAATAATAATTAAACAAATTTATATGACCTTCCAACTCATACATGGTAACACTGGTCAGCTTAGCCTTATAGCATTAAAAATCCACAACATAAAAACCCATAAAACATCACCTTCCCCTCCCTCCTCCCCCAATGGGAATGAAAGTATACTTTGCCTCAGAAGCAAGCAAACAGTCAGACACACAACACTGGCAGCAGAAGCATTAACACATGACTCCCTTGTAGCAATTCCTGATTCTCCACCCCACTCCCTGCTTAGGTCTTTTCCTGATGCTCATAAGTTCTAGAGAAGCTCCCTCAAAGGCTTCTGTGTTCTTTAAATGCCTGCTGCTTTGCTCCAAATCCCTACCCTTCAGATGATTTTATTAGCTATGGTAGCACAATAGTTAGAATGCAGTATTGCAGGCAAATTGCCCGTAGCAAGGAATTCAATCCTAACCAGCTCAAGGTTGACTCAGTTTTCCATTCTTCGAGATGGGTAAAATGAGGAGCCAGACTGTTGGGGGCAATATGCTGACTCTGTAAACTGCTTAGAGAGGACTGTATAGCACTGTGAAGTGGTATATAAGTGCCATTGCTGTTGCTATTAATCTTAACCAATAGCAGTAGGACCATAACTGGCTCCTGGTTCTGTCCTGATCCAGGCAGAAAAACTGGAAAGATAACACTCCAGGTGTAAGAGGCAAGAGAGGCCACCTGTCATATTGCTGTACAGAACAATGCAAGTTCAGGAAACTTTTTAAGCACTTTGAAACAGAGGTATCTTGTTCTGTGCTCAAAATAAAACATTTGAAATATGCAGATTGTAATATGAGTGCAGAGCCCTTGAAGGAATTATTTTGAGTGTGAAAACAAAATATTTTTGTATATTAGTATATTTGAACTGTTTGGATTCCTCTGTTTCCAGAATGACTCTTTTCAAATCTCCTGAAACAAGCATTCTAATAACATGATGATGATAATTGGTTTTCAAGTAATGGCTATATACACTATAATTCTTCAATTTATCTGACTTAGAAGGGCAGAGCTGATGCTATTATTACTTTACAGAAATAATTGCCTGAAAAATGGAAGCTAAATAACTACTTAAGGGTTTATAGATACCCCTTATAATTTATGTTTCAGCATTAACAAATTGCAGGGTATGTCACAAAGTGTAACACCCTAGTTCAAATATAACTTGATTTCTATTGCATTAAACTAATGGTCATCTTCTTTGACATTACTTGCACATTTCTACTATTCCCAGCTTAGAAATATAAATTCTCAATTAACACTTTCACATTAATGCTGCTTATACTTACTGTAAAAATACATTGATTACATTGTGTGTAAAAGAACTACAAGAATAACATTGGTAGTTTATAATTAAATTATAATGCTTTTTGGATGCTTACAGACTTAATTGCCTATGGTATGTGAAGCATTTTTTTTTCTCTCGTACCTGTAGTTAGCCAAATTTTTTGCCACTTCACAGTATTTGCAGACTTATATGTACTGTATTTTTCAGAGTATAAGACGCATGGAGTATAAGATGCACCTTAGTTTTTGGGGAGGAAAATAAGAAAAGCTGATTGGCAGGTGGATCGGCCTTTTTCCTGCCTCTGAAAGCCTCCGAAAAACAGCTTCAGAAAAAAAGCCTCTGAAACCTCCGTTTGAGAAGCTGGGCGGGGCTACATTCGGAGTATAAGATGCACCCAGATTTTCACCCTCTTTTTTGGGGGAAAAAGGTGCGTCTTATACTCCGAAAAATTTGGTACTTACCGTATATACTCGAATATAAGCTAAGTTTTTCAGCACGTTTTTCAGGCTGAAAAAAGCCCCCCTCGGCTTATATTCGAGTCACCCCAAAAAAGGCCTTTTTTCCTGTAACCGTTTTGGCTCCCGGGGTTGCAGGGAGGCTTGCTAAAGCCAAAATGGGGTGTGGGGGGGGTGCGGCACCCCTCCCCCGTGCCCCTTTTTGGCTTTAGGGGTTGCAGGGAGGCTTGCAGCTTTTTACAGCTTCTCCCGCAGCTGGCTGGCTGGCTGGCTGCTCGCTCGCTCGCAGCTGAGCAGAGAGGTGGCCGGTGCCTCCGCTCCTCTGCCAAGGGGTAGAGAACCGGCTCCGCTGTATTCAAGGGGGTGGGTGAAGGATCGGGGCTTCCCTTCTCCCCAGCCCAGCAGACTGTCCAGGAGGAGAGAACCGGCTCCGCTGGATACAAGGGGGTGGAGGAAGGATCGGGGCTTCCCTTCTCCCCAACCCAGCAGGCTGCCCAGGGAAAGAGAACCAGCTCTGCTGGATACAAGGGGGTGGGAGAAGGATCAGGGCTTCCCTTCTCCCCAGCCCAGCAGGCTGCCCAGGGAAAGAGAACCGGCTCCGCTGAGTACAAGGGGGTGGGGGAAGGAATAATGAAGCCTGCTGGGCTGGGGAGAAGGGAAGCCCCAAAAGCAGATCCTTCCCCCACCCCCTTGTACTCAGTGGAATAAACAGCCCTGCCTCGGAATAAGGAAGACAACGCCACCACCCCATTCTTAATTCGTTGTGGTGCGAAGGGGGAAAAAAACCACAGAAAGTCCTGCTCCTGGTGCTGCCAGGGAAGAGGCACCGCAAGAACTGCTGTTGCCGGGTGCAAGGGGATAGTGGGAAGGATCTGCTGTCTGCGGCTTCCCTGTCTCTGCACCCGAGCAGGTTGTCCAGGGAAAGGGATTGAAGCCCCAGCCCGCTGCTTCTGGCGCTGGCACCCCCTCGTCACCAGCAACAGTGGTTCTTGCAGTGCCTCTTCCCTGGCAGCACCAGGAGCAGGACTTTCTGTGGGTTTTTCCCCCCTTCGCATCGTCTCCAGATGGTTTTATAAATATGAAGCAATACGGTACAATGGTATGCATTTGGTATCTAGCTGCTACATTTCCCACCCTCGGCTTATACTCGAGTCAATAAGTTTTCCCAGTTTTGGGGGATAAAATTGGGGGGGTCGGCTTATTCGGGTCGGCTTATACTCGAGTATATACGGTAATTTTAAAAACAAGTCTTTAGGTTTTTTCCCCAACATATTTAATTGAGAAGCGTAAAGACAGAACTTACTCTCCTGTTAATAGTTCAGTTGTCAGTACTAAAATACCAACTAAGTTGCTTATAAAATTATGTATACTAACCTCCCAGAGGAAAAAAAAAGTGATTGTGGAAAAATGTAACACAAAAAGGGTTGTAAGCTTCTTTAATCAGAGGCATTGCTATGAGAACGACAGCATCTAAACAAAGCAAGCCTTGGTAATCCCTGTGGTTCCCGGCACGAAGAAGTTGTACCTTAGAAAACCTAGTTCAGAATTAGCTCTTTGTGATACTGTATTTGGCAAGGGAGGAGCCAGAATTGCCATTTGTTGAAGATAAGATTTCCCAGGGTACTAATGCAAAATCCATTAGCACCAATTACAGCTGATCAAACCATGTTGACACTGAACTGAAGGGTTAACTATTTCTGCTTCTTTATTTCATATTTAGATGGCAGATTTGAAGGAATCTAATCTTGGTGTTAGGCATTCCTTCATTTTCTTTCAACTATAACACATTCTGATTGCCTGCAAACTTTATGCCTTTCTTTGCATTAAGATGAGACTAATAATCAGGGAAACGTTTTAGAAAAAAGAGAGGGATTCTTTCATCTCCCAACTGAATTTTTGTGTTAAATCTGAGCCAACAGGTTCTAGGCTGTATCTTGGCAACACTGAGACTTCTTATATGGCATAAAAACTAGCTTTCGTGGTGGGTGGAACGGGGAAATGTCCTGACAGTTATGTCACAGTAATGAGGCGAGGGAACTGGAGCATTGTTAGTATTTAGGATGAGAAAGTCTGTGAATTGTTACCGGCCTTAATTTCAGTGAACCTTTTTTTTTTATGTGTGTACTTGCACTACAGTTTCTGCTGTGCTTCTGGTGGGATGCAAATATCTTAATAATTAGATTACTCATTCTACGGAGAAATAGCCTCCCTGCCTCTGATTATAACTCTTTAGTCTCATTAGTTGCGGCTCTGTTCCTCCTTAATATAGTACTTCTAATGTTTTGCTAGATCTGTTTATTACAATTTTAATCTACTGATTCTAGTCCTGTCCTCTGTAACAACAAAGGCGAATTAACATCTTAGATCTAAGATGCCTGGAGTTATCCACATCTTTCTGAGCCTTCATTGGGCTTGTTTTCCAGACTGCTCATCAAGGTTCCTCTTTGTGACATGTTTCAATTTATCAGCATCTTTCTTTCAGTGTGGTAAATTTAACATATTTCTCTGACTGAAGTCTGATTAACAAATTATAGTTGGATAACTGTTTCCCATGAAATACAGTCTGTGATTGCACTAATCGATGAAAATTAATAACAGTCACCTCATGTTCTGTTTGGAATATCTTAAATAATTTTCATGTCTACCGGTGGACCTCAGTTAGCAAAAGTAATTGGGACTGGAATTTTCAGGGTTAAACAATATGGTTGTAAAGTGTGATATCACATGAAAGTCTAGCAACAGAAATTCTGGCATTCCCAATTGCCATCATTAAGCAAATCCCAAGACATTGTTAAGCATGACATCACATGACTGCCATTTGCAACTTCTTCTTGTCTTTCTGATTGACTGCTTGTCAGAAGCCAGCAGTGAGGATCACAAATGGCAATCATATCAATCATATGACCACAGGATGCTGTGATGACTGGAACTTTTTATTATTATTATTATTATTATTATTATTATTATTATTATTATTATTTAAATTTCTATACTGCCCTTCTCCTTTCAGACTCAGGGCGGTGAACAGCCAACTAAATGTGCAATATACAAAAGTTAAAAGCAATTTAAAATAATATAAATAAATTTGGCCCAAATTTTAAGTTAAAAATCAATGACAAAAACTTTAACACCGACATGGGGTCAGGCCAGCCCAGCTAACCGAAAAAGATGGGTTTTAAGGGCCCGACGAAAAGTCCTTCATTCAACACTATCATAAGTTCAAACAGTTATAGATGAATGGTTGTTAAGTGAAGACCATCTGTGTTGTCAAGACCCCATGTAAATATGTATTCATTTAGCCCAATTGTTTATTAAATCAGTTTATATGTCCACCCTGCTCATGAATGCAACTATAGTCTGGCTTCCATTTTTAATTTTTGATAGCTCAATTAAAGCTTACACTAGATTCAGCTCATTGTTCCAACCTGCCAATATCATTTTGAGTCATGTCTGTTTTTTGTATGGTGAGCTCACTCTCATGGCTTAATGACAACTGCAGATTCAGTAGCCACACAATTTACTCCCTCATCAAAGTCACTTAGCTGACTAGATAATGAAATTTCTGGCACTTTGGGATGGCCCTGTAGTCTGTTAGCAAAACAATACTGAGAATGGCAGCAAACCTTTATTGTTGCCAGCTTTATCTGTATCGCCTAAAAGCAAATCTGACAACAGTGTCTTTTTAGTGCCCTAAAGACTAGAATACTCTATATTCCTTTTGGGGAATTGCTTTGGAAATCTGGCCAGAATCTTCAGCCACAGCAAATGAAAAATTGAAATGTTTCTTAGATTCTTGGCCAACCTTAATTCTTTCTTTTTCAATTTTTATGCCACATTCCTCCATTTAAAAAAAAAACCACAGCTATTTGGGGGGAGATTTCTCCCCACCCCCTTTAAATATCATTTGCAGAGAGCCATCTTGATATAGTTGTTAAGGCAGGAACTATTAGTTCTAGTTTTGCCTTAGACACAAAGACAGATGTGTGACCTTGGGCCAGTCATTTTCTCTCAGCCCTAGGAAGGAGGCAAGGCATTTCTGAAAAACCTTGCCAAGAAAACTGCAGAGACTCATCTAGGCACTCATCGCCAGGAGTCAAAAAAAAAACTGACTTGAAGGCACAGACTCAAAGAAAGCAAATGCTTTTATTTTAGCTGAATAAAGATTTATTTTTTAAAAGTAAAGATACTTTGATGATGCTATAAACAGTTTGGCACTTTGTCTTTCCTGGGCTTTTGCAGTACCCCACTAGGAAAAGATAGCTTTGGTGTAAGAAGTTGCAGGGAGCTTCTTGATTAACTCTCCATACATCCTGAAATATCTTTCACCAAAAGTGCTCCATTTATTCTTGTATTGAAGCTGCCATCCTATTACACTTAAGTATTAGAATGCTATAAAATGCTAAGATACTCCTGTCATTTGTGCAATTGGCTAGGTTCATAGGAAGCATTTTAACATATGGGAGAAGTTACAATATTATGAAACAGCAGAAATTAGCTAAACATTCAAGGCAAAAGGAGGCTGTGGGATAAAGTGAATATTTTTGAAGTAAACTTTGTTCAAGGGGAATATAAGGCATGTCTATTTTGCTTTTGGTGAGAGCAACATGGAGTATATATAGATGCCTCCTTGGATGTTTTTTTTTTAATTTCTATGTCTGGTTTACAGTCTTGTGATTTTTGTGGTATCTGATTCAAGTACTAACCAGGTCTGATCCTGCTTAGCTTTCAGTTCTCATTTATCTAGAGATACAATATGGCAAGTTTTAAAATTATTATAAATTTGTTCATGTTCTTATAATTGTCTCTTTTTAGTGATCTAGTAAACTGTTTAAACTGGCAGCAGTTCTTCAGGTTTTCAGACACAAATCTTAACCCCAAACCATCAAAGATACAAGGAATAGCAGCTATTTTTCTATTGAGCCACAGGTAGTCCTTGATTTAAAACTAGAGTTGGGACCAGATTTTTGGTTGTAAGTCATGACTGTTTTAAGGGACCCAAAAGACTGGACCTAATTTTTCTACCCCTTTCATGCCAGTAATTAAGAGACTCATATGGGTAAATGTGAATTTACATTCTCCTGAATAGGGTTTTTTATTAGAGACATGCAAAAAAAGTTGCAGATTGCAGTTACATGAGCACGGAATGCTGCAACCAGTCATAAATGTGTGTTGGTTGCCAAATGCCCCAAATGTGGTCAGGTGATTGGGGGAGGGGGGAAACAACACATATGCAATATTTTACAACAGCTAAAAGTGTTTTATAAGCCATAAAGCATTCTTCCTGCCATGGTCACTCAGAACAGTCATTAAATGATCAGTCATAAGTCAAGGACTATCCATATAGCTTTTGCATAGCAGATGTTCTGAGTTCTTAATATAACTATTTAAATGCTAATACTCTATATAAGAGAGCCAGTTTGATATAGTGGTTGAAGGCAATGAACTGTAATCCAGGACGCTGTAAATTCTAGATGACTCACTTTACTTACAATGGCTTAGATCTCAACCAGCCACCTAAAGGCACTCTGAATAAATGTCTCCAGGGCATGGATTCTGCTACATACTCTTACTTCTGTTTCTGTACTGTCTTTCATTCAAAACTTCTCTACTTCAGGAGATGAATATGATGTTTGTGCCATTTGCCTGGATGAATATGAGGATGGAGATAAACTCAGAATTCTTCCTTGTTCTCATGGTAAGTAGCTACATTGCATTATTTATGAACTCTTGTTTTAGTGAGGGATACAAGATTTTGCTTCTTATAGACAAGGAACCAAATGGTGTATATTTGTAAATGCAGTTGTTTTGATTAAACTAATAAGGCTGGTTCCTACAGAATTGTTGTGATTACATCTCCAAGAATTGCCAGGCATCTTGGGCAAAGACATATAATGACATTTCTTAGTGTTATTTCAAGAAACATAATAAAGTTGGGGTGTGGCATGTAAGAGAGAAGAAACAGTCCTATATTTGTAGGAATTTTGACAGCGTTAGCAGTATCAGTGTCCTAGATTTGATTGTATATTTGGATTGAAACAGGTGACATTTTAAATATTAATATTAAATGGTTGCATCCAAAATTCATATTTATAAAATATTATGTACTGGCTGACAGTTTGTAACTTCTCAAAGAGATTAATAGAATAGCTGGACTGAGTAGACTGTTTGAGACAGCAGATCCGCATTTGTTACCTTTTAAAAACTCAATTATGCCAATTTCAGTTTGCATTTTGAAATGATAATCCAAGGAGATCCAAGTCATGAGTGTTATTTGAAAGTACAGATCAGTGGCTTGCTTACAGATAAAAATGTGACATTTCTTGTAGCTAAATAATTTCCTCTGGTGGATTCTGTGGTGTTTGTGCTCTGTAAAGTCCACATTTATAGCTTTCCACAAACACAGATTTTTGTTGAACTTAATTTTTCATAATAGTTGAAATTCAACTATTAGTAGTAGAAATTAGTACAGGGAGCACAATGTTTGATTGCAGACTTAGAAGGCGAGTTTAACTTTTATTTTTTGTACTGCATCTTATGATTGTAGACATTATAATAGACTAATAACTATCACCTGAAAATGTAAGATTATTCAGAGGCCCAACATTATCTCAGTTCTTAAATTCAGTAATGACATTTCATTGGCTACTGCTCTGCAGTAGGACAATGTCTAAGCAGCAAGAACTTTAAAACACACATAAGTAGCATCTATAGTTTCTTCAGAAGTAAACTGGCTTCTATAGAAAAAAGTGGTCTGAAGGTGGGTGGCACAGAATGCCTTGTGTATTATCATGAAACATGTAAAATTATCCCCAAACTGCCTATAACTGCCCGTTTCCCCAATCTCCTTCAAACACCTCTCTCTCTCTCTCTCTCCTTCCTCTCCCTTTCTTTTTTTTTTCTGGCAGCCTACCATTGCAAATGTGTGGATCCTTGGCTAACTAAAACGAAGAAAACGTGTCCTGTCTGTAAACAGAAAGTGGTCCCTTCTCAGGGGGATTCCGATTCTGAAACAGACAGCAGTCAGGAGGAGAATGAAGTCTCTGAGAATACTCCTTTGCTTAGGCCGATTGCTTCAGTTAGCACTCAGTCTTTTGGGGCATTATCAGAGTCATACTCTCATCCAAATATGACAGAATCTTCAGACTACGAGGAAGAGGAAGAGGAGGAGGAAGAAGGAAATGAAGATATTGACAGTAGTGATGCAGAGAATGGAGTGACGGAAGAAAGTGTAGTAGTCCAGCTACAGCCCAATGATGAAAAGGATTACAGAGCAGCAGATGCTGTTTGAACTGCAAAATGGGCAGTGTTACATGAACTCCTCTCCCCAGAGACCTCTCACCTTATGTACCTGTACATAAGAGAAGTGCATTGCAGCCCTTCCATTGCTTCTCTAGAAGCACCTGTTCATATAGCATTCTATAGTTTAATCCCATTGCAGGTTTCTTTTCGTTTATTCAGTTTGTCTTTTGAAGACAAGCATTTTAACAGGACTTCACAATGCTAGTAATGGGGCTTCCACCACTAAATATAATGCACCCCCACAAAAGAGGTATATCAGCATCTTGTTAAATGAAGTTGAACCAAGACCGTACATGTGTTTTCCCTGCTACAAGGGTGTAAGTAAACAGTGACTTACTTGGTTATTTGTTAAACGTATGGTAAGTACTACCCTAAACATCCATCCAACCAAAAGACATATGGGTGTTATGTCTGTGAAGGCTTTCTCTACAAGAACCAGCACCTTTTAAAGAACAAGATACGCTTGTTCTGTATTTGTCTGCCAAGAGTATTTCCCAACAAAGAGGAATTGGAGCTTTGAGCTCTGTGAAGGATTTTGACGGTCTTTTTCATTATCCTATTGCATTTGCAAACACCTGGCAAAGAAATCGCAACATGTCTTAGCTTAGCCCATCTTTAAGGAAATAAACAGGATAACCCCCATGTTCGTTGGCGTACTTCACTAATACCCCGCTTTCTTCAGACAGGGATTTGGGACCAGGTTGCAGAAAGACCACCTTAAAGCACACCACCTACTAGAACATTTAATTTTGTGTATGCCGTATTTGGAAACAATTTTGTGTGCAGTACTGATTCACAAAGGAGGTATATCTTGTAATAAGAACGTCTGATACTACATTAGCTTGATAAAAACTATGCAGAGAAATAAATCAAACTACGTATTGAATTTGAAAATGAGTGCTCATAGCTAACAGGATTTTACTTACACTGTATCATGAAAAGAACTTCATTATATAGAAGTGTAACTATGTAAAAAAAAATGTAGCCATGCTTCTGTATAGTCAAATTACAGGGATTTTTTTTTTATATGTAGCCTTGTACAGGAAAGTTTGAAAGGATGTTAATAAATACGTTTTCCACTTTAATAGCCATTTTGCCAGTATATGTGGATCTACATTAAAACAGGCTGTGTGAATTCCTTTATCCTTCCAAAAATGGTTAATACCCCTTTCCTGCATGGCTGGTGTTTAGGCAGATTACCAGAAATTTCAATTAACCACTCTTGCCTATAATTTTTTTTATAAATAAATGCCATTCTCTTTGTGAAGAAGCTGCATCTGAGTGAGTCCTGTGAACTAGCATGATAGTCATAAGCTTTGGAAAATACTTGCTTATGCATGCAACATACTGGATTCCTAAATGCAGATTAGGTCATCCATACCTGAATTGACTTCTCTCTCACACACATTCAAATTTATTATATTTTTATCAAGTCTTTATTATTTTTATAACTAACATGGCAAATATATAAATAAAAAATAATAAAAAATAATAAGTTTGGGAGCCTCTCTGAACAAGTAAGAAATAACTTCTTTCACATATTGATTGTATTTTTATCAAATCTTTATTATTTTTATAACTAAGATGGCAAACATATCTAGTATTTCTTCCTCCTCCTATTTTCTCCATAACAATGCTATGAGGTGAGTTGGGCTGAAGGAGAGTGGCTTGCCAAAGTCACCCAGCTGGCTTTCATGCCTAAATAAGGTTCAAGAAAGTGAACAAGAAGGGGGGGGGGGGGGGAACCATAAACTGTTTATAAATTACTTCAATTTTCACATTAGTATTTGTACAATTAATAAAAAAGCCCTTACTGTGAGACATCAACACAAGTATATCCTATACTTCATACTTTTAAAGTACTGAATTTTGTTCTAAAGGGCTTGATGTCTTAAATATTGGTTTGAAATGTTTGATTTCTAAAATGTGCAGCACCATTTATATATCACCTATGAGCAGAGACTAGAATTAGCAAGTATTCTTAATTTATTCAGGCAACTGTTTTGCAAGCTCTTCAATCTATCCAATTAATGAACACATTTTCCCCTTGGTAAACATTTCAGTAGCTGTTTTATCAGTTTTATATTTTAAGAAGTGTGTGCTTTATTCATTTGTCTGAAACAAAACAGTTCCTCTATTGAACTTGTGACTCTTAAACCTTATTTGCTTTTTTAAACTAATTGTCAAATATTCATCCTAAAAAGATTTTTTTAAAGAACAATATTGCTTATTTGAAGAACATGGCAAGCATAGACTTTAAAATTACTACTTGGCAAGCTGCTTGGAATCCTGAAGCGCATCCCAGCATTATTAAGTCTTAAGTCCTATTATTAGCAAAAAAAAATGAAGTTGGCATTCAGGTTTTCATCCAACTGACATACCTTTATGTATTTGTATTTTCCACGGATATAAAGGGGCTTCAAAGATTAGCTTACATCAAAGTTTAGACAAGTTTTATATTGCAAGACCTAATTATTTATCGGTTTGCTATGAAAAATAAGGGAAGAACTTTGACATGGCCATATGTTGCCTGATTAATTACAGGATGCTTTCTATCACTGAAAAGAGCTCTATTTTTTACTTTTGAGGTGTTTATAAAAGGGGAGTGGAAAGCCTCTGGGTGATAATTGCCATTTCCTTTCTTAAATTAGCTTTAATATGATTTAGAGATTGGGGGATTGTTTAAAGGTGGAAGTGTAAAAGACTTGCTTTAATTTTTGAACATACAAAGGCTTACAAAATATCAGGCTGTATGTGGTTCGTGGACATCTATTTTATTACCATAATAGTTGGGACCTCCTCCAATTGTAATATAACTTAACTTTAAAGCCACCAAGTTATAAATGGTAATATATTTATTCATATATTTATGGTTCAATGTTATAAGGCACTGTGTCAAGATGAGCGATAAGCAAATTTAATAAATGTTATTTACCAGAAATCAGTAAAAATTAATAAATTTGAGATTGAATAAAAACATTGGAAGGATGATAATGCTAAAAATTGAGATCTTCCACTTAAGCTGGATTTTTCAAAACAGACAAAAATCTAAATGTCAGTATGGCTATATTAATCAAGATTCAGCAATAGCTCTAAATTTGGCTATCTAGCAGCTTTCTCTGTTGATCAAACTGGTTTTAATGATTTTCAGTTGATGTACAGCAAAAGCAACATTGACATAATTGAATACAGATTTCTTCCCTCTCCCAGATCTGTTGAAAAATGTGATTGATATTTATTAAAGGACCTTCAGAGGATTATTATTCACTAAATTCAGCAAATTGCATGATAATTTAATTTATACCTATCTTAATAGGAAAAAAATAGTGTAAGTATAAGATAAATAATCCACAAGGGCAACAAAGAAAAAGAAAAAAAAACCACCACATAACACACTAATTCATAATTTATTTGGTTGGAATAAATTTATTTCATCTGTCTGTAAACAAGGTGTTTAATAGTTATGGCATTTTTTGAAATGCATATTAAATCAGATGAGTTAGACTGTATCCCAGATGTAACAAAGTGCAGGGAAATAAATGAACAAATCAGCAACAAGAATTTGTTTAAGTCTGTACATTATCCACAAGGCTCAAACAATAGAAGCAAATACTAGAGTGTCCCTAAAGTAGTGCCATTCAGAAGAAGCCATTCTTTTAGTTAAAATCCATCTCACAATAGCAACAGATCATTTTTTTAAACATTAGTATGGCACAGAATACATATTAAAAATTTATCACAAGACAGCCAACTCAGTTATTCCAACCAAGACCATCTTTCATTTTCTGTATACAGAGTTCTGCAGTTCTCTTTTAAATGGACATACATGTTAGTACCGTGCTCAAACTGACAATTTGGTTACACGTTTCAGATGACTAATGCACAAGGCAATTTACTTCACAATTTCTGCAGCTAGGGCATGACAGGCCAAATGAAAATTAGATTTGAAATGGTATTATTTGGACTTTTATTTTAAAACTACCAACCCTCAAAACATACACTGGTATCAAAGTAGCAAGTCTTAATATCCTTTCAACGTTCCAACAGACTGATGTCAGTCAAGGTGCTACCTGTATAACCAAAGGTGGCAGTTTGCTGACAGTGACACTGCAGTATTGTATAAAACCCAAGCTGCAAATCAAAATTGGTCCTATGAAAAAAAAATGAAACTGGACACACTCCAGATGGTTACACTGGGATATCTAAAGTCCATGATGGCAGCCTTTTTACAGTTCAACTACAGAACAGGAGCTGGCAAAGAAAGTTACGTGCCTGAGCTATTGTGGTGATGGAATGTCCCTGGGGATTCATTCAAGATGGTGATGGTGGTTTGGTGATGGGAGAAGTGCATCGGCACCTTTTCATAGTTTTGCAGTTACCCTTTTAAAGCAGGATGTGCTTCAGACATCATGGAGAGTTTTGCAAGTCTACACAGAAGAGCAACAACAAAACTAGAGCAACAATTTTAACAGCTTTCAAGCAGCAAATTGGTTAAACAAACCAGGCACTGTATTTTAAAAAATGTATTTATAGATAGAAGATGGAAGCAAAGAAACAAAAAAGTAGATGAGGACAAGGGGAAGAAAGTAGAGATATGCATGCACTTTACCCCTCCCAACCATGCTCTACAAAGGAAGACTAATGAGCTGTGTAAATGCTCAAAGTGCTGAAGAGGCATTGATCAATCTTGATTGTACAATCGGCACCTTTATTTTACTTCATTTAAATTGGTTTAGTTCTCAGTTCACATTAATTGCTAAGACAAAGCAAAGTCTGGACTTAGCATGATTTTCTTCCCAAGGTTTCAATGTATCATGCATATCATCTGTTTGCAATAGATGGTGCCAGATACAGAATGTGGATACAACAATGATTAACATACCAACGAAAAGAGTAACTGAAGCCATGACATCAGGGAAAAGATGTGTAAATAAATTGCCATCTTTAGGCTAGTAGTACGGTGAACACAAGAGGATTGTGATGAGAGTTGCTATGTGAATGGGGAGAGGTTGTTTAGATATCAACCCTCTGCAGGTGTAAAGCCAGTTCATTAGCTTTCTTATTGAGTGTCCCTCTTTGGACAGTTTCTCTTTCCCATAACCATAACCAATGCTGGAGTACACAAGGAAACAAGGATGAACAGAAATAAAGAAAGAATAACACCTTTCCCCACCAATAGAGGGATACAAAGGAGACACAGGTTCATTCCCCATCACCCTGCATTGCTAATAAAGTTTCCACAATGTAGATTACTGTCAGGAAAGTTTAATAGCAATTTTCCCTAATACTTAACAGTCTGCCTAGCAACTAGAACCCAGAGTCTCTCAAGTATTTTGCCATTGAGTATGCCTTCTTATTCAATCCGCCTCCATGGACCCCTTCTTTGCCCATTACGAAGACCAAGACTGAAAGAGAAAACAATTATAAAAAGAGTGTTAAAAATCATTCCAAGTATTAATTAAGCATTGTAATAAGAATACTCAGATGTTTCACATTAGAACAATCGCCTAGGATTATTCTTTGTTTGAATGTTTCTTTTTCTAAAGTTTTAATAAAAACTGCAGGCAGATAAACTCTAATGTCTGAGAAGTAGCATTTTTATGTGGGAATTATAGCTGAAATAACTACAGTAAATATACTAAACACTTGGCTTAAATATGATCAGAATTATTTGCAGTATAACTCAGAATAGCATAGTTCAGAAATATTTAGAACATATTTGTAGGTTCTCCTGTATGCCAGCAGATGTCACTAAAATATATAGTAATTCTGTTCTCAAGATGTTCTCACTACAAAAGAGTGTCCATGTATATATATTGTTCTGCTTTTTCTATACACTGTATACTTAAAGTCTCAGCTGATTAAGATGCTGGACTTGTATCTGAAACAACCATATTCAAATCCACATCTGAGCAGTGACTTGACAATTGTCAAGTTATTCTCAAATTATTCTACCCTAGAGGACTGGGGGGAAAATAAGACCTTGAACTTCCAGAGAAATGACAGGATGTAAATGTAGCGAATACTACATTTTTGGTATCTTTCAGCATACATTTCTTACTTATGCTATAAGTGCAACCCACAGAAGTATTTGGAGGGACCTTTTGAACTCTGAAGCCAAAAGTAATACAGGTAATCATTAACTTACAACCATTCATTTAACACCCACTTTTAAGTTATGATGGTGCTGAAAAAAGAAAGACTTACGGCCAGTCTTCGAACTTATGACTATCACAACATCCTCAGTTATGTGATCAATATTCAAGTGCTTGGCAATTGGCATGTATTTACAAGGGCTATGGTGTCCTGAGATCACATGATTACCATTTCTGACCTTCCCAGGTGGTGTCGAACAAACAAAGTCAATGGGGGAAGCCAGGTTGATTTAATAACCACTTCAATTAGCAAAGGAAATTCTGTTCTCAACTGTAATTATAAATTGGGAACTACTTGTACCCACTCCAAGTTCAGAAAATGATTTAATGGAATGCCTGTGAGCTTAATGTAAGTTTGTGAACTATTGAAATGAACTGTTGAATGATTAAGGATATTCCTGCTCTCTAACGCTACATGCATATGCCACAAATTAAAAATCCAGGTTGTCTTTTCGAAAGTAAATAATATAGTCAACTCATTTACATTCTCAACATTAAGCCTTAATGCTAACTGTGAATCTTGCACTACCAACATGGACAAAACAGTTTTATGAACAAATTTGATTGGATATAACTTGAAGTTATTTATTGACTGGATATTTTCTACTATTTAACAAAAAAGCAAATCAAACAATAATGGAAGAAAAAGCTTACCTCGTCCAGCTCTGCCTACAGCAACATTATATGTTGGTTCACCACCTTGGCTCTTTGTCCTGATGTCCATTGTACAGTCACCATCCACATAGAGGCTATCTCGGATCACAGAACACTTCTTTGCACCAAGAGTCAGACCGTTGGTAAAAAAACCTTCGCGGTCTTTTCCTACAATCATATCTATTTCTATAGGCTGTCAAAGAGAGAAATCCAGAATTTTAGTTGAATCTTTAATGTTGCACACTGAAGAATCTATGGATCTAGAAATTGTTTAAGTTCAATAGCAAGTTCTCTAGCAATTTAACATAAAGGTGGAAATCTGAACTCAAGGGATTGTGCTTTAGCTATGAAGTGCAATCTCTAAGCAGAAAGCACATTTTAATTTGAATGACATGCCACAGTTGCATTCTAAAAACTAGGTGAACCCAGAACAAAGATTTAAATAAATAAAATGTAACACAACATTCATTTTATTATATGTTTTCAATAATTCTCTTTAGTAGTTTTAAAATTTACAAATTGATGCCAGCTTTTATACAGACTCTAAGATTGCATGGGATGCATGAAATACTTGTGGTTAAGTCATGCATCTTTGCTTGGAACTCTACTGCAAAAAAGTTATTTTGAGAGTTAACAAAATTATATGCAAGTTAAGGAGCTATTTCTTAAATAAATATCAAAGAGAAGTATAGGAATGGACACCATAGACATTTTACTATATGAATAGGCACCACCTTTGGATTCAACATAGATCTGAGACAGAAGGTGAACCAATCCATTAACAGCCTTATGCTGTCCACAAACCCTCTTAGATGCAATGTAACTAAGCTTTAAGGCATTAATAGTATACATTAAATACTGAAGGACAAAATGCAGACTATCCTTAATTATTTATACCTAGAGCTTTAGAGCTTCTTAAATCAGGTTTCTCAAATGTAAAGCACACAGAGTTCTTACTCCCATTACTGCAAATTTGTGCTTTTGCAAATGTTATAATGCATTTTAGCAAGTCCAAAGCTACTGAGATTGCTCAGATAAAAATGGATAGGTTTTCAGAACTGCCAGGCATCAGATAGCTATATAGATGAGGGAAATGAAACAACAAACATGGCCTGTTTTAACAGCTGGAAATAGAATTAAGCAAGCTGCTTACAAATCAGTCTTTTTTCTCTAAACCCAGGCCAGCATTTTGTTCAAACAATACAGACAATAACAATAGAAGAGGCAGCTCAGCTAGAAAATGTGTTCCCCACACGTTTTTCCATTGGAAGGCGTCTCCTTCCAATGGAACTGCAGAGTCATAGCAGGCCCTAGTCATTCCCAAGTACAGGCCAGGAGTCTACCTATCATGATCACCATCTCAACACTAGAGAAAGACTAGCTCAGCAGCCACCAAGGGCACTGCTTTTTTAATCCATCTATACCTGCTGCAGATAAAGCAATATTTTAAGCCTTATCTTAACATTGCTGATACCTAAAGCAAAATTCTCATTATTTTTGGAATAGATTTTTAACAAATGAGAAAAACGTATTTCAATAGTTTGTCAATTTTTGCACATGCCTGCACAGATAGGCAAGCAGTTAGCCAAAATGGCATTCCGGAGAAAAAGAGCCAGCCATAATCAGGATTGTAATGCAACATCAAATTGCACTTCGAATGCATTGGCACGACGAAGATTATGTGTATAAATATTTATATCTTGCCAATAATTGCGGTGTTTCCGCCTGCAAACAGCGGCTGGTCAACACACAATACGGAACCTTCTTAGAGGGATCATCCCTCTCCTTTATCAGCTCTACTGCTATGGACCAGGGCACTTTAGGATAAGTCCGAAAGCCAGGATGGTGGGGGAGAGAGAGAGAAGGAAGGGGCGAGAAGACGAAGACTGCAGTGCAGGAACCGAGGTGATTAATATCTCGGGAGAGAGGAGTGAGAAAAGGAGGGGTTAAAAAAAAAATCAGCGGCAATGCGCCATCTTGGAGGCGAAAAACCTGGAGGAACTGGCGAGGAACGGATTCACAAAAGCCTCCTACGCTGCATTCGCAAATCCCTCCCCAGCAGCGCGAGGCAGACGAAGGGATTCCTACGCTAAACTCCCTCTGAATCATCCGCAAGCGCCCGCGCGCCCGCCCTTTCCAGGGTCCGGCCTTTTCCCTCTTCCTCCTCCCGCTCTGTTGCCGGGCATGACTTAGTCCAATGCTGGTAGTAAAGACGCCCCCGCACCCTACCGTACAAAATGGTGCCCCCCTCCCTCCCACCCCCCACAAGAAGGATCGGGCTTTTCTACCTTCACCCTGGCCCCACGTGCACCTGAAATCTGGGGCGAAACTCCCAACGGCAGCTTTCCCCCCAACCTCCCAATCTGGGGCCCTTTATTCTCCCCCCCCCCCCCCGCCTCAAGTCACGACTATCCCCTCCAGGGCCAGCTCTCAGGAGCCCTTCCCTTCCAAGCCCCTAAACCGGGAGGGGGAGGGGGAATAATAATAATAATTAAAAAAAGGGGGGGGTCTCGCTTTCAGTTCACACGTTCATCCCGCTGGATCTCTCGGGAGACGGCTTTCCGCGGGAAGAGGCCAACGCCGCGGCCGCGGAGCAAAAAAACCCCCTTCTTCCACGAGGGAACTCCCCGCCCCCCCTCTCCCCCGCCCGCCTCTTCCCTCGCCACTTTCCAAGGATTTCTCTAAAGGACGGCGCGGGGGAGGGGAGGCAGAGAAAGGGAAGCGTCGGACGGGGCAGCGGGCGGCCCTTCCCACCCGGGCCCGGCGGTGGGAAGAGAGGGCGAGCCCCTCCGCAAGCGCTGCTGCGGACGCGTGTGAAACCAAGAGACGGGAAGGTGCCCCGCCGGGCTTCGAGGGATCGGCAGCCCACAGCAGCTCCGTTGCAGCCCTTTCCACCCCACCCGCGGAGCTGGGCTCCCGGCTCGCCCAATGCGATACGGATCCAAAGCCCAGCATCTCTGAGGAAGCTCCCCCCTCCCTCCCACACCCCTGGTCCCCTTCCCAAATTTCGGGTCGCCTCCCTGCCTTTCCTCACCCCCCGCCCCTCCGGGATGGCTCCTTCCTTTCTTCCCGGGCGCCGCGGGTTTCCCCTTACCGTAATGCTGTGAAAGATGCCCCCGGCCGTCGCTGCCCAGACGTACTTGGCGTCACAGTAGCCGACAATGGCGGCCTCCTGGCAGCAGCCATCGCACATCAGGTTATCCACGTAGCTCTGCCAGCCTGCCATCTTCGGTGGGTGGGGGGGACGGGGGGCGGAAGCCGGGGCTCGGCGGCAGAGGCGGGCGGGCGAGAAGGGGGGACGGAGGCGGCAGCCGGAGCGAGCAGCCCCGCAGCGGACAGCTTTCTCTGCGCGGCGGCGGGGAGGCGGCGAGGCAGGGAGCGGGGGAGGGGACCGAGGGGGTGGGTCCACCTGAGGCGCTGGCGACTGCCGCGATGGCCGCCCGCCCGCTCGCTTTTTAATGGCCGTTCCCCACAGACAGCCGGAGCCGAGGCCACCAGGCAGCGCCCAACCGGCCCCGCAGCAAAGAACGGCGTCAGGAGGAGGCGCAGGAGGGGGAGACGGCCGGGGAGGGGGGGGAAAGAGTGCGGGCTACCGCTCGCTCTTTGCTGTACCGCGGTTCCTGCGCTCGCGAGAGAATCCCTCCGCCGCCGGCTCCTGCCGCCGCTTCCCAACGTTGGGTTTGGGGCGGAGGGATACGCTGTACTGCGCATGGGGGGGGGGAGAGGAGAAGGAGCTGCTGCGTTGATATTATTAGTGGGGAGGGGATTGCCGGACCCCGGCTGGCTGTGTCTGCACCGTAGCTGCTTCTGCGGGCGAGGATTCGTGGCAGCTGCAGAGCAACTGAATGAGGGTAACGTGGACTGGAGGAAAAGGTGGGGTGGTCGCTTCCTGGGTGTGTGTGTGTGGAACTCTTACCTGGATCAGCTTTGATCTCAGGCTTTGCTGTGCAGTGCTGCTCCTCCCTTTCAGCGCTGCTTTTTAAAGTTGGTTGTGGTCATGTTGAAGCTTTGCTGCCCTTGGACACCTGCATGGCCAAACTTCCATTCTTGCGGGGTTTCCGTGTGGCATTGAAGGCTTTTTGTTTTTTGCATTCTTGCGGCTATTTCCAGCAAACAACGCTCTGACTAAGCGTTGGGGGTGGGGGGGGGGGGGGAAGCGCTGGATCTTAAATCCGAGTAAGAACAGTGAGTAACTACTGAGGGTGCAATATTGCGGATGTCTGCATAGGAATTCTTTGATGCAGCGGCGCTTCCCGTGAACCCGTTAGTTAGGGTGATGCAAAAACTATTACTAAAGAAAAGCTGTTTTGATTTCTAAATTATTGGTTATTCGTGTTAATCCTGTAAAAAGCCTATGGACTTGAAATTAATTGCTCTCTGAAACAAGTTGTTCAACTTCAGGTGAGGCGCTTGCTTTCAAGAAAAAGGGTATGAAAGGATATGTTTGCAGGCTTAGGGTATCCCAATGTGGATTTCTTTTTGAAAAGCTTATAAAGAGATCCCCCCCCCAATAAATGGTTTATAAATATTGTCTGTTAAAGAGCCAGAATCCATAAATGATTGTCTGAATAGCCAGGAAATAACCAAAGAGCGTGCATTCTGAGATTTGTTTACTTTCTTAACTTTCCTCCATAAATAAATGGGGAATCTCTAATGAGAGAGAAAGCCTAGATTGTTTATGTACCCTGCTACTGGTTAATTTTTCAGCCTGAATTAGAACCAAATCTAGATCCTTATAAAATGGTAAAATATAGATGGATTTGTTCTATGTATCCCAGGATGGTCAGAAGGCAGAGGACCCTCGTATGCCCTGCCACCAGTGATAGGTTTCAAAAATTTTTACTACCGGTTCTGTGGGTGTGGCTTGATGGGTGTGGCATGGCTTGGTGGGTGTGGCAGGGGAAGGATACTGTAAAATCTCGATTTCCTCCCCAATCCAAGGGAGGGTTACTGCAACATCCGCATTTCCTACCCATCAGCTGGGACTTGGGAGGCAGAGAATAGATGGGGGCGGGGCCAGTCAGAATTTTTACTACTGGTTCTCCAAACTACTCAAAATTTCCGCTACCTGTTTTCCAGAACTGGTAAGAACCTGCTGAAACCCACCTCTGCCTGCCACCCTATTCCTTTTGTGAGTCCCAGAGTAGGTAGGGGCAACATTGTGGTAACCTTTTTACATTTGGAAGGTACAGCAGGTAAAATTTGTGTCTAAAGTCTTGGAGAGACTTAACGTTCCCATTTCATATCTTAAAACATTTAAAATCCCAACCAAAAATGAGTTCTGATTCTTTCCACTTAAGGAGTATGACACACATCCACACCCCAATTAACAAAAATGTTATGTTTGTGTGTGTGTATAAAATTTGTAGGATAACGTGTTGATTTATCCCATATTATTGTGAGTTTCCATTTCAATTTCTCATTAAAGTAAGAACAAATCATTTGTAGATTTGTTTCTTTGTTATACCAACTTTCCTTAGAGTAATTGCACTATCAATGATTGTGAAAGATTGTTAGTCGGATATGAAACTTAAAATACTTTGTACTTAAGCAAATTGTGGTTTTAAAGCTGTTATACTTGGCTGGAAGTACATCCTATTTTGCAATTAATTGAGATTACATCTAGGCCTCAGTCTTTATTAAACTGATAACTTTGTGAGAACCACAAACCACTTAAACCAAAAGACTGGCATGTAAGGTTTCCACTTGATGCAACTTATCCTATGACCAGAAAAGCAAAGGATTCAAAACAAGACTAAAACAAAATGGTCTAAAGAACTAACAGGCATTCCACAGTGTCTTTGTCCCCAGGTCTTTGAGAACAATCAAATCTTCAATAATTTCCTAAATAACTTAAGAGTGGGAATGACATGAATTCTCCAGAGGACAGAAATTTTAGCTGAATAGGCACACTTCCTTAGTCTTACAAGATGTCATAATTGGACATACCCACCCTGTGGAACCAAAACTGGACATGGATGCAGAGAAGTCCTATATCTGCCAGCTCAGAAATAAATTCCTTTATTCCAAGCAACTTACTTTCAAATTAAGATGCTACAGGATTTCAGTTTTCATTGTCTCTTCAGTGCAGCACCAGAAAATATTTTGAATATTTCTCCTTCAAATGTTTTTCAAGGAGGAAAAGAAAAATACACAATTTGTTGTCTATGCTGTGTTTTGTGCAATGTGTTTATCACACAGTAGATATTTATGTGACTGTATTGGAAATTAAACTGATATATAAAGAGCACATAAAGGCATAGATGAGATAGAGCTCCTGTTTTCCAAAATGATCAGTGTATTTCCAATGTTAATTTTTCTAACAGTTCTTGTAAGCTGGGAACTAGTATGTAAGTAAACCTACACTGACTCTTTCCTTCAAATATGCCATCAATTTTAGCTACTATAATTAGCTTACGTTAGTTAGGCCAAGATTTCTTACTCATAAAGTTAAATCATCATATTCCCCTGAGTCAGTAACAATAATATCACTTAACAAGAGTGGATTTGAAATCTCTGGGTGGTTCATATTTATAGCACTTTATTTGAGTAGCGCTCTTTAATACATTTAGGATTCACAGAAATGGTACAACTGTAACCAATCATTATCAGTAAAATATAATTTTAAAACAAGTTTAATAATATAACAGCAGTGTAGAAGTACTACTAGTGACCTGAAAGAATCTAGTACAGTGATGGTAAACTTTTTCAGCACCGAGTACCGAAAAGATTGTGCGGAAATGTCATACATGTGTGCTTGTTGGGGCCACGCTCTAGAAAAGCCGAACTTCTGGATTACAGTGCGCATGTGTGCCTGACGATCAGTTGGCCGGCGCGCATGAGAAGGCCAATTTTCAGCACTGCTACGTGCATGAAGGATCACTCCGGAAAAGTCGAACTTCCGGGTTCTGGCGCGCATATGCACCTGACAATTAGCTGGCCAGTGAGCATGCGCATGCCAGTTTGTGCACTGCAGTGTACACAAAGGACAGCTGATCATCGTGCACACATGTGCACCAGAAACCTGGAAGACAAATGGGCAAGGCTGTGCATGCCAGGCGACACGGCTTTGGGTGCCACTTTGGGCACGTGTGCCATAAGTTCGCCATCACAGATCTAGTAGATTAAATGTCAGTAGAAATGATAGAAATAAAAGAAGAAAACTAGATAGCGCTAGCATTGGACGGTGGTAAAAAAAAAAGATATTTTCCCCACTTGTAATTACACTGTCCCACAGAACCCCTATTGCCCTCTTGCAGAATGCCAATTGAGAAGAGCTGTTATAGCGGGTGCATTACATTAATTAAAAACGAAAACATAATATGGAGATAACCTCCAAGAAGGTCTGCAACAATAGTTACAGCTCAGACCAGAAAGACAGGACAGGATGAGAAGGAATTTTTGTCTCTTTCCTAACCAAGCCCACCTAGAAGATGTGAAAGCTGAAGACTGGTTTGAGTCAAACCTGGTGACCTTGGGCACAGCCACATAGTTTTCTTGCCAAGCCTGTGTGAATGATTGTGCCTTTGTCACCTTCTGGGATACTTTTTCATCTTTCTAGTCTAGCCTAACTTTTCTTGATGGCTTCCATCCATGCATTAACTAGTAGGTGTGTCTGCAGGGAGGAACGGGGGGGGGGGGGGCAAGCAACAACAGTAGTGTTGTACTGGTGTGCCACAAGCTTTGTCCATTTGAGCATACAAAAGAACCAGAGTTTGCAGTTGATGCTACTGTCATCATTTTGACAAGTACAGCAAATCCTGTAGACATCTTTGCCATCTAGTTCCAGATCTGTTTGACACTTTGAAATTCTCCAAGGTCACTTAGGTGTTGTTTCGTACCTTTGGAAACAAAACCAAACAATCTTAAGAAGGAAATCACAGTTTGTTGTGAATCATTAACTTGCCACTGAGGCCATTTGTTAAATGGATGGCCAAGGTAAAACTTGAACAATGGACTTTGCATCATTTGTTCTGGGATGCAAGCTGTATATAACATATAAATACATGATACACCGGCATTTTAAAAAAATGAGAAGCATATTGAAAATATAATGGGTGCTGTCTAGGGAGAGGGTCTTGTTAATATACATGTACCTATATCAAATTTTGGATTCTGTTTGGACTGGAAGTTTTATTATTGTGACTGTTTGAATTAACAAGAGTTCTCAAACATTGCTTTTTCTTTTTAAGTGCTAAGGCTGTTCTCCACACATTCGCATGCTATTTTTTTGTTTATATTTACTGTGTGTTTTTTATAAGCACTAGTTCCCAATACTGCTCATGAAAGCAAGCGTTTAGAAGACTACTATTTGAGAGATTATCAGAGGTAAGATACAAGAAGTAGGGTTAAGAGATTTGGGCTGCCCTTAGATATCAGCACAGGGAAAACTTGTTGCTTCTGTCTTGGGGTTCTCTGGATTCTTGAAACCCAGATCAAATAGTTAGTTCTAGGTTAATCTGTATAAATTTAGTGAGATTATTATATGCACAAAAGTAGAATGATTCTGCACTATACACATTGGAGGGATGGTTGATGAAGATAATGGAACTTGTGGAGATAGCTAAATTACCTTCCTTGATTACAGAGGAGACAATATGTTTATTGCTGACTAGAAACCCCCTGTAGACGTTTTGCTCAAATGGGGAAAAAAATGAACATATGATTTTTAGTTTTGATGATTAGAAAAAAGAGGTAATGAGAGTTTTTTTTTCTTTTTATAACTAAAGACTAAAAGATGATTCTGCATTTGTACTTAAAATTTGAAATTTTATTTCTTTTCATTCGTTCCTTTTGCATTGATGTAACCTGGGTCTTTCTGCATTTAAACATGGGACCTCTTTCGAACTATAAGCCTTTCTGATGATCAGCCATATTGTGCCTGTGCTGTGGCAAAGTAGAGAGTTTGGTGCTCTGTGCAGTGTGCCCCCAATAGTCTTAAACATCACAATTGGTGATGGGGATGTGACAAACTCTTTTCCATTCTATCAACAACATTGGATAAAATGCTGATAGACCTACTCCTTTGCCCCTCCCCCCACAAAAGAAAGGACACAGCTGCCAATTACAGTGAGATTTGTATAATTATACTGTTCTTTGTGTTGCATGCTAGAGAAGTATGTGTTCTGGGAGGCCTCATCCTCCCTCACCAATCTGCCATATGGAGGCAACAGTCACATAGTTTAGAAGATGGTTTTAAGAATTGCTAAGATAATAGATGTGGATTGCTTGAAAACTATAAATGTCTTATATAAATGGTAGGTATTTTGACATGTCATGTTAATAGCTTTTGTTTAATTAACAGACACAAAATAAATGTGATAGATTACTGACTACCTGCACACACTGCACATTTCAATGAATGTTCCTCATATATCTTCACCTTGTCCTCTAGCAAAATTCCATGCAAGTTGCTTACGATCTCCCTGAAAAGGTAGCCACATCTGAAATTCTGAGAAGCTGTCCTGGTGTCCATTAGGAAGATGGTTTTCCTGGCCAGGTGAGCACAGCTGCCAACAAAGTACTAGCATAGCTGCCCTGCAAGACCCAGAAATTTGATTGGAAACAAGATTGGTTTTCTAGCATGTTGCTTTGCAACAGGCTAATTTCATTATGTTCTGTAAAGAATCAACTAGAGCAGGAAATCTGGAAGACTAATAGTATATTTGACACTGTATGAACACTATGTCGAGATGTAGCTCCAGAATATGAATAACATGTACAACAGAGAGAAAGGGGATAGGAGAGTTAACACATGCCATGCACATGAACTTTGTGCTTCCTTGTGCTTCCTGTCAGGAATGTGAACACATTGCCTGAAGAGGATGCGGCTTCTGGTCTCAGCACCCAAAAGTGCTTTTTCAAGAGGGCTGAAGAAGCTTGGATGAGAAGCAAAACATCTTCAAAGAAAAACCAGAAAGTCCAGATGACTCTTGAAAAAGCACCTTTGGGACAACCATGACCTGGATGACTGAGAATCTCCATACATTGAGAATCTCCTGAGACACTTCTGGTTTCAGGTTTCAAACCTGGTCTCAGGTTTCATCCTTGGCATCTCCAAATAGAATTCAGAAAGGCTGTGGTCACATATTTCACGAGTCACTATCGGTAGGAAGTACTGAGTGGTAAGATCCAATATTTTACTTGAGTACATGCTGCACTTACGCCATGGTTTGTTTAAGCTGTGATTTGTTGAATAATTTACAATGGTTGGGTACATCCAATATTTTAAGCCAGCATTGAGCAAACTGTATTATGGCTTATTGCAGTGTACAAATACAGACAGCAGAATTTGATATCTTTAAGATGCTTGCAAACAGCTTGTCTAGGGATCAGTCAGCAATTTTAAGGTTAAGCAATACTGTACAGTAAAATACAAATATGAAAAGCGCATCAATTCAAAACCAAGTCAATAAAAGCATTTTGCAAAGCTTGAAAAATCAAAACTTGAAACTCATTCAAGATGTTACAGTTGAAACTGGAAAGGGACGAAGTGCTAGAAAAAGAGAAAACCATTTAGGGTATCAGTTGGAATCTCGTATAAAGAAACACTTCCATATTCAGAAGAAATTATCTCAAATTCTAAGGCTTTTTTCCTAATTTCGTGACATCCAGATATGTTATAACAATTTCCAAAATTCCTCTCTAGAATGTTGAAAGGTGTTCTATATCAAATCTTTTGGAAGGCACCAATTTAGAAAAAGTAGCTTTAGATAGCACAGTGCATTTAGCCCTGTGGAAGTTATGGGCATCTCAGTGGTTGAGATAAGGTCTCTCTTTTTTACAAATTTATAAATAAAATGATTGTAAGTCTAGGGCTACCTGTATTAAAAATTAAGCAAAAATACAGTAAGTGATGTGTATAGAACCGTGATGGCGAACCTATGGCACGCGTGCCCAAAGAAGCATGCAAAGCCATGTCGCCTGGCATGCATGGCCTTGCCTGTTTGTCTTCTGGGTTTCTGGTGCACATGTGCGCACAACAATCAGCTGTTCTTTGCGCGCACGGCAGTGCCGAAAACTGGAGTGCCCGTGCATACCGGCCAGCTGATTGTCAGGTGTACGTGTGCGACAGAAACCAGAAGTTTGGTTTTTCTGGAGTGTAGCCCAAATGAGCGCGCGTGAAGGTTTGCCATCACTGGTATAGAAAGTGATCCAGACTTTATTTCTTATACACGGACATACTTACGGTATTTCATCAGTGCTTTTGAAAGGTTATGCCTCAGGAGTAAATTGACATAACCTTGCTCTGAGGCCATAGCTCAGCTATGTTTGCCATCGATAGAAGCCCCGGGTGTGGTCATTTTGCATTTCACTAAAACAAAAAGAAAATATTCTAGAGCTGTAATTGTAGTTGAAGACGACCCATGCTGCATATTTTTAAAATCCAAAAATGTTGTGTTTTAATAAAATACATGATTTTTCAATTGGCTTTTCCATTTAAATTAAAGAAAACAAAAGGCAGCCTAGAAGTGTGAGCCTAAAACTCTTTTTCTACAGGAGATGTAGAGCGAGATAGACAGGAGGGCTTTCAAAGCTGGTTTTGAAAGATAAAACCAAACTTAGTGTGTGAGGCAGGAGATAACAGTTCAAAATATATAATATAATATACTACAATGGATTTTGTGTGTAAAATATTAAGTTAAAGACTTCGTATTTGTTCTGTTAACTTGAATTATCCTATGTGTGTGTGCTAATTGGAGATATTAGCACATATACATGTGACCTAAGACATTTTTAGAGGATGTTGGAATAAGCAACAAATCCCAACATTGGAGGGGAAGGATGGTAATTCATAGGAATTCAGGAAATTCGTCATTCAAAGAATTGTTTTAGGTTACTGATTTTCTACTAGGTTCAAGAACTAGGTTTGAATCTCTAGTGCTGCGTAACGGGCTGAGCTCCCGTTACTTATCCCAGCTTCTGTCAACCTAGCAGTTCGAAAGCACGTAAAAAATGCAAGTAGGAAAATAGGGACCACCTTTGGTGGGAAGGTAACAGTGTTCCGTGCACCTTTGGCATTTAGTTATGCAGGCCATATGACCACAGAGACATCTTCGGATACAGCTGGCTCTTCGGCTTTGAAACGGAGATGAGCACTGCCCCCTAGAGTCGGGAACAACTAGCACATATGTGCGAGAAGAACCTTTACCTTTGCCTTATTGATTTTCTTTAATAATGTGATGTCTTTATATCCAGGACAGGATATTTAGATATTTTAAATTGGCCAGTAAAGTTAAAAATGTCTGTTCAATTCCTTTTTCATATTCATTCTCGCGCCTCCCCCCCTCTCACACATACACACCAGTGGTGGGTTGCCCCCAGTTAGGACCAGTTCACAAGAACCGGTAGTAAAACTGGTGGGAGGCCCTGCCCACTGCCCCGGATGTAGTCCTTGGCAATCTGCGCATGCACAGAAGCAAGGCGCACACGATCCCATTGAAAACCGGTAGTTAAGGTAAGCAGAACTCACCCCTGATACACACATTCTTTTCATATAATTTTTGCCTATGTCAGAATGCTTAAATACATCTCAGTGTTTCCCTGCAGTCTGGGTCTGTTTCACAACTACATTATTCTAGCATTACAATGCCTTCCCTCTGTGGCTCTTTCTCCTGAGAGATAAGGGAAGCACAAGGCAAGGTAACCAGCATAGATGCCCACGGTGGTTTCTTCCACCACCTGATTTATACCCTTATTCTAGGCATTTTCTAAATTGGATGTTAAAATTTATAATCATCACATCCTGGCTACTGTGCGGTTATTTGGACATTCATTAATATATTCAAATCTATGAATAATACATGCTCTGTTTGATCAGCCACATACATAAATTGGAATTTGCTGGCTTGTGCAGAATCCCAAGGTTTGTAGACGTACCGATTAATCTTTGGTAAAACAATGATGACTAAAACAAATTGCAGGGATATAAAAATGACCACACCCATGACATCATTATGTAAATACAGGTAATCCTTGACTTGCAGCCATTATTGGGACCAGAATTCTGTTGTTTAGCAAGGCAGTTATTAAGTGACACCCGATTTTACAATTTTTTTGCCACAGTTGTTAAGTGAATCCTATCATTGCTAAGTAAATCTGGCTTTCTCCATTTTGTTAGGGAAGTGTGCAAATGGTGATCACATGACCCTGGGAAGCTGCAACTGTCATAAAACTTGCCAGTTGCCAAGTGCCCAAATTTTGATCATGTGACTGGGGATGCTGCAACAATCATAAATGTGAGAACCAGTCATAAATCTTGTTTTTCAGTGCCATTGTAACTTTGGTCACTAAAAGAATGGTTGTAAATTGAGAAGTATTTTTACCCCAGTTACCCACACACACACTGAGAAATCTGATGCAAGTTTGCAAGTTGTGACATGTCATTGTGAAATTTGTACTGCATGCATCCATGCTCAGAGGATCCCACAGGCCTGTTAAGGGAGACAATGACAAAAGCAGTGTTGCACTGATGTAGTACACCCCACTCCTTTGGATATACATCAGGATACAGGTAGTTCTCAACCAATGACCATAATGACCATAATGAATACTGCCCATTATGATCTCATGTTGTGATAGTCATTAAGCAGGGTGCTTATATGATCGCCTAACTTAACAATACCCATCCATGCTTTCCCCATTGTGGTCATTAAGTGACCATGCTAGTCATTAAGTGGAGCATGAGATACCTTTGGGGGCGATTGGGAGGCTCACCTTTAAGATATATATATATGTTATTCCATTTGACCTCTACCTGGTCAGTCATCATTCCCTTCCGTTTAGTTGTTATTTCAGTATTTCGATTTGCTGCCTTCTATGTTGCTTTTCCTAGATGCTTCCATTCCAAATGCATAATGGAAAATTGGGGGGCATTTTTCTTTTCCAAAAAAGAAATTCTAGATTGAAATATGTTCTTCCTCTGTATGTAAGACTGGACCCATGCCATCCTCATTGTGAGTGAGCAGTCCTCTCTGTAGAATGTTGGCTTTGGACAATTCTGAAGATGCCCCCAGCAGCATTCAGAGGCTAGAGAAGGTAGTTTCTTTGTTTCCCATAAACACTTTCGTTAGCTCAGAAATACACCCTTCAATGGCAGTTTTTACTGTGACAAAAAAAGTTGTTTACTACTGGAGAATAATCATGTTAACTGCACTTATTTAAACTAAGCAACATAACTCTTTAAAATTAATCAAACTTAATTTTTTTTCCTGATTCCACCTACTACTTTGCCCCGATCCTACTTTTTTGTTGGAATGTGATCCATGGCATGCTACTTTAAAACCAGTTTGGTCTCAGAGCAAAAAAAAAGGTTTGCAATCCACTGTAATTTTCCTTGCTCTTTCCTCTCCCGATTATTAAGAGCAATTAACTGTTGAGATTATTCAAAAGCAAATACTGTTAATACCTTCATAATTGTGCTTTTTCTCCCCTCTAGCGTTTTATGCCTATTGGTTGAGAAGATTGATGCTTTCCAACAACTGATGAGCTTGCATACAAAGCTTGTTCTGATGTAGTTACTGTACTGTGCACCAAGCTGTTAGACTAGAATTCTTCTCCCTAAAATAGGATCTTGTTTGCACATAATGCTGAACAATGATTAAGGTTTACAAAGCAAACTTCTGCAAATCTTTGTATTGTACTTTTTCATTTTTTCCTTTAAGCTGCAAAATACGCAACAACAGCCTCAGAAGTATTCAATTTTATTTTTTATTGTTCTTTTATGGGTCATTTAAATGTAACACATCCAGAGTTATTTGCGAAACAAACCTTATCTTTGGAAAAAAAAACCAATTTTAGGATTCAAAAGCTACAATAAGCTGTGCTTAATCATATGTCCATATGTCTTTTTAACTATACATTGTAGACTAATGTTATATGGAAACTTTAGTTTTCTACTTTCACATATTTTTCCCCCATGTTAAAGCATTTGATCGTAAGAACCCTCACTTGCTAATTGAGTAGGATTATGCAGAAACTACGTTTTCGAATGTTCCATTCTAACCCTCAAATTCCATTCTAAGCATTTTGTAGTTCGAGCATTCTGTGATGAAACTTCCCTAGACTTCCCTGTGAGAATTAGGCCTTTGTGTAATCTAATCCTTTTTAAAGCCATCAAAACATGTGGCTGTCAACATGTTTTGGTTTGTTTCCCTAAGTTAATATATTACGTAAAAATAATCTCACAGCTTGTCAACTTGGTTTAGTATTACAACTTTTCTCCATCTGATCTATGTACAGTTTAATAATTGTCATATTTCCAACTACTTGTATTAAGAAAAGCCCTTCCCAACATCTTTATTTTTCTCTGGTTGGTTTTCTGTTAGATGAATTCATGCATGGACATATAGATGTATTCAAGCGCTTATGCCTGAAGGAAAGGTGGAACTCTACATGGTATTCTAAAGATAGCTGTTTTGCAGATCTATATCACAGCTATTATTATTAACCTAAAACAAGTCAGCCCTTTTTCCTAGACCTACAGCAGAAAAGTGGGATAATGAAGGAAGACAAAGCATACCAATCCAGATCTGAATATGTTTCAAGCATATAAATGGACTTCTTTCAAGCATATAAAGAACTGAAGATCCTGAAGGATGGTGAATTTTCAACTGGTTTCATTTACCATATACTTTTTGAACCGGTGTGTTGTCTGTGAAGCACACATTTAATCCTTTTTCATAGAATTACGGGCATTTTTGTTTTCCCTCCTAGTGTAAAAATATCATTTGGTATTTATAAATGGACATAATATTGTTCCTTTGCCCCTATTTGTGAACATCTATTGGTGCTTTGTCTTTTTTACAGACTCCTCAATTTCTGGTTCATATTGTTGAAAATCAAGATTGTGGGAAACTCTTGTCAATTTCGCTTATACATGGAGGAACCAAAATTTAGTAATGAAATTGATATGCTTGTCTTCTAAGCTTGTCTCTTCTGGAATCCTGGAGGGAGAGAGGTGGATGATAGTAATCCTTCTCAGAGGTCACTGAGGACTTGAAACTACCAGGGACTTACATAAATAAATCAAAGTGGATGCTGCCTATTTTGTATCATCATCTACTGTAATGGCTGATGGCTATCCAAAATGTACAGTGCAGCCTCCAGAGAGCCAAATTGCACATCCCTGCTATAAGCCAGGTGAAATTATCCCTTAGCACAATAGGTGAACTTGGTTACTGTAGCCAATGTAGTTATTGTGAGTCACTGGACCAGAGGTAGGTTCTAAATTTTTTTACTACCAGTTCTGTGGGCGTGGCTTATTTTGTGGGCGTGGCTTGATGGTCATGTGACAATTCTTTAGGATTTAGCAGAGGTATTGGTCTACCAGGCCTTTAACTGCTTGCAGAGCTGTACCGATTTACCCATTTATTTTTTGCAGGCACTGGCCTACTCATGTATTTTTGGAGGCACTGGTCTACCCATTTATTTTTGCAGGCACTGGTCTACTCATTTGTTTTTGGAGGCACTGGTCTACCACCCAACTGCCTTTTACCACTGATTAGCTGTAGGGCGGCCCTTTGAAGCCCTGCGGCAAGAGTTTAAACAGTTTTTCCTTATAGCCCATCAGCTGGGACTCAGGAGGCAGCAATAGATTGGGGATGGGGCCAAATAAAAGGTAAAAATAACGCAGGGGGTTGTGGGGGGGAGAACCGGTTCGGTGACATCGTATCATCACCGCTACTGGCTCGGCGGACCCCACCACTGCACCATCCAAATTAAAACAGTGGGGAAGTTTTTATTCATGATGTATTTAAAATAAGCAAATGGATGATAATTGCAACTGTGCATTAAATGAGGTGGGATAGGATTCCTAATGATTGACATTCTTACAAACCTATATATGATTTCAGTCTGGGTATTTTGTTTTTTGAGTTCCCTGTAAAATGGAGTCTAAAATAATAAGGCTAACTATATTAGACACTTCCCTTTTTTGCTTTGTACCTTTAATGAATAAGTGAGTGCATGTGGTGCTTTGTTGTGCTTTAATTAGGTTTGGAAAGAAATTTGCACAATCTAGATAAACGCATGAAACAAAGCCTAATAGTTTTCTCATTTGTTCCTTATTTTGCATCAGTTTTTCATCAAATAATGAGCACACCAATGTGTGCATACATTAGAGAAAATGCTTATAAAACCAGGTATAATAAATCAAATTGCATATAAAAACATGTGGCTTAAAAGAAAACTATTCATCAATATGCCAATTTTCCTGCTGGAATTTTGTTAAGTAGTTTGGAATTGGCTGTAGAAATTGAATGAAATAAAATTGTGGCTCTTAAGAAATGAAAATTGTAGAAAATAAAGCCATCTGATTTAGCTGTACTGAACAGATTGCATGGTATTATTAACTAGAACCATTTATATTACCTTTGGATTGTTCTTGTAAATTTTGCAAATAAGAGCAATATCTTTTAAAATTACGCTGGCATTAAAGTTCCAGTTCTTTGCCATGAATTTTAGATATTAAATATTTATCATAACATTTAACAGTATTTATAAATACTGTTTAGAAGAAAAAAAATTCTCTGTGGCTGAGAGAGACAAATTAAAAGAACTGGAGTGATTAAAAGTTTTGTTTTGTATTTCTGCAATGGAAGTCAATATAAACATTCAGAAGCTAATAACTATTCTGCCCTTGGGGACATGCGTAACTTTGTTTTGGGGCCAGGTGGAATGGGGAAAAATCAATAATTTTTTTACTATAAATATTGATTATTTTAGAAATCATAAGATAATTTCTAGTGAAGTGAAGATGATGATGCTAAACTGTTTATAAAGTGTACATGAGTTGGTCTGAGATAACCAAAGAGCAGCAGATCCTGTAACAAATATCCATGGATTTGAGTCAGAATGTACCGTATATACTCGAATATAAGCCGAGTTTTTCAGCACGTTTTTCAGGCTGAAAAAGCCCCCCTCGGCTTATATTCGAGTCATGAAAAAAAAGCCTTTTTAAAAGAAAACAAATGAGTAGACCCGTGTCTGCAAAAATAGAAAAAACAGCCCTTTCAGCTTCAGTATAGGTTAATTACCATAAGATGTTTTGAAGAGCCTCCCGACCCTCAGCTGATTTGCTCTCAGCTGTTTTGCTAGCTGCAAAGAGGTGCAGATTTTTTTTCCCCCAAGCCATGCTGAAACCCGAAACTGAAAGTAAAGCAGGGTCTTTGCTGCAACGTGACAAAATGAGGCAGAGAGAGATTTCTTTTTCCTCACCAAAAAAGGTAGGTGGAAAACTGCAAACAATGGGAAATTTATGGCAAAAGAGGAGGTTCAAGATTTTAAAACACAAAAGAAAAAAAAGCTCTATTTAACTAGGGAATTGTAATAATTGAGATATTATTAATTGTATATTGTGTTGAAAGCAGAAATGGTTAAGTTGTGGTTTGGAAGAATATATGGGGGAAATTATTTGGTTTATTATTATTGGTAAATATAATTACCGGTAATTGATTTGTAAGAAATTGGATTGCATGGAAATAATTGGAATATTCATGTTCATATTGATTAATATACAAAAAAGATAGTTATATAACTAATTGATTTATATTAAAATGTTGAATTTGTATTGAACAACTGTAATATTACATAATTAACCAATGTGAGGATGGATATAAAAATAGATGACAATGGGAAGGGGTATAATATAGAATAGAAGTGAAAAATTGAATTTGATTAAGATTAGAGATGAGGATGAAGGGTAATATTGGTTTTTTAAAAAAATAGATGAGGAATAAATATGGCAAAAAGGAAATATAGAAATTGTAAATTTAAGTGAAATGACTAAACACTGCTTAAATTAGTGAACCGGCCAAATATTCTGTTCAAAGAAAATACATTGTATGTTTGTATGTGTGTTTCTAATTATTGCTATTTATTCATATTTGTTCTCTTTTATTCTTTAAAGTTTAACAATTCATTCTTTATCTTGATAGCTTTATATTTGTTTGGGGTCGGTTTTCTTCCCTTTATCTTTTTTATTGTACAGCAATCTTTCTCCTCAAACCTACCACCTCTCTCTTTGAGAAAGGGGGCAGAATGAGAGAGTGTGGGGGAGGAGAGAGAGAAAGAGGGGGAGAGAAAAAGAATGAGAAAGAGAGGGGGAGAGTAAAATGGTGATAAGATAGGGCAAAAACGTAAAATGTGAGGACAATCGTAAGTTCGAGGACTGGTCACAAGTGCGAGGACCAGTCAAAAATTACTTTTTCAGCCCTCTGAGTAGTCCATATGCACAAAAGGACTACCCAGAGGGCTGAAAAAAGTGATTTCTGACAGGTCCTCGCACTTTTGACCGGTCTTCGCACTTATGACTGGTCATCATTTATGCCCATTATAGCATTCTTAACAACCATGTCACTCATTTCACAGCTGCTTCTCTTCACCATGGTGATAAGATAGGGCAAAAACATAAAATGTGAGGACAGTCGTAAGTTCGAGGACTGGTCACAAGTGCGAGGACCAGTCAAAAATTACTTTTTCAGCCCTCTGAGTAGTCCATATACACAAAAGGACTACCCAGAGGGCTGAAAAAAGTGATTTCTGACAGGTCCTCGCACTTTTAACCAGTCTTTTTTTATTTTGAAATTTACCAGTAGCTGCTGCATTTCCCACCCCCCGGCTTATACTCGAGTCATTAAGTTTTCCCAGTTTTCTGTGGTAAAATTGGGGGTCTCGGCTTATATTTGGGTCGGCTTATACTCGAGTATATACGGTAATCCATTTTTTTAAAATTCCTGTTTTTACCATCACTATTCTCCCATGGAATCAGTCCTCCCATGTCAAATTAAAACCTGTTAATGTTACGGGGATATTAAAACATCCTTGAACTTTGAAAGGCAAGATGGCATTAGGCTCATAGATGGGATTTTTTTTCACCCTTGTATGGAATCTAACGTGCTTTTAGTTTTACCTCATTTCCTACATTAGTTTGCGGTATAGCTTCTGATACTCCTAAACCACATTGTTTCCTATTTCCTATATATTGTTTACCACAAGTGGTTTTCAAACTATAATAGTTGAAATATATTTAACGGGCTGTATATATTTTTGCTCTCACTGTGGTGGTTTTACTTTGAAGTGGTCATTATCTCAAGGAAGAATTAACGATTAAGAACATTATAACTATTCAGGATGATTCTGTGCTGCTAATTATATAATTAAAGGCTGTTATATTAGGACTGGAAGCAGAATGGAAGAGAGAGAATTATTTGCTTTGGACTACATAAAAAACCAAAGAAATAATATATTGTATTCTTCAAGCGACTTTGCCTCAGTTATCCTATAACATTTGCTTGAAATATTTGTTGCTTTTCTTCTTTTTATACTTTTCTTTATCCATATATGACGAGAACAGGAATTTCTATTTCTAATTTGTGGCAAGTTAGAGTTTTCATCTAAACATTCTGCTACCCTGGTGAGCAAGATACATGGAAAGAAAATATTTATGCTTATTAAAATAAACTGTGTTTTGTCATTACAGTGTAGTGCATCTAGTATGTGTGAAACTTTTCCTGGCCTCTGAAAGTATGTACAATAATCAAATTAAGGATTAGACTTTAAAAATAGAATTGTTTTCTGAATAAAGACAGCAGTTTTCATTTTGCTTCTTCAAGGTATAAGTCACATCTCAGTTACTTCTGAAGCTATTTTGTCTTGTATGAACATATATATACTGTAGATGACACAGAAGCTGCATATCTAAGAGTTTAAAGGTATTAAGCACACGAAGTAGTGAACAATTGGGTTAAATCAAAAACCAATTTTTCTCTTTTTCTATATAATTTTTCTTAAGTTTTATCATAAAATAAAAATATAGAAAAAGCAGAAGTTAGGAAACTAAAAGAAAAAAGTACAAAGAGAGGAATAACGCGGTGGTTCCCAAGTGTTTTCAGTGTAGAATACACACATACACAAAAAAACAATCCCTCAACCTTTTCACATTTTAAGCCATTTCTATAACAAAATCATTCAATTCATCAAAACCTCAAAGTTTTATTTCTTTCGGTTTTGAGCAAAAAATCCAGAAGGGATTTCCAAGTAGAAACAAACAAGATAAATTCTTCTCTTTAATTAAAACACGTTCACCATCTCTATTAACTCCATTACCTTTGTGATCCACTTTTCCATTGTAAGAATTCGTGTATCTTTCCACCTTTGTGCATATAAGATCCTCGCTTCTGTCAACATATATAATAACAAAGTTCCAAATTTCCTTTCAAGTTCTTTGTCTATTAGACTTAAAAGGAAAAGGACTTCTGGTGTCAATTTTGTATTTATTTTAACAATCTAAAGGCCACATTTCTCATGGATAATGATTTGGCAACTAATGCATATTCTGAAAATGTTCCATAGCGTGCCTCTCATCTTATTGCTAATTCATCTTGAGTCGTGGTCAAGATGCAAATAGTCATTCAACAAGAAAGACGGTTCTAGCAGTCTACTAACAAAATGGTTGCTGAGTGCCATGTGCTATCTGTGGTTTTCTCGACCCAGTCAATACTAGGTAGGAACTGTGAACATGCAATAACTGTAAAGTAGTATACCGTATTTTCCGGCATATAAGACGACTGGGCGTATAAGACGACCCCCTACTTTTCCTATTAAAATATAGGGTTTGGGCTATACTCACCATATAAGACTACCCCTCAATGTTGTCGGCACTCCCATAGCGTCATCGGTCAGCGCCGGCAACTCAGATTCGGGAAGCTGTGCCGATCTCGTCAAGGTTGCATGCCGCTGAATGCTGGACCCAACTGGTTGCTGCGCGGAGCTTCCCCCACCGTCTCAGGCATCCAGGTGGATATTACCGACGCTCCGACTTCCCCAGACAGCTGGGGCTCGCCATCACTGGGGGTCGGCTGGGGAAGTTGGAGCGTCGGTAGGCTTATACCCAGCATATAAGACGACCCCCGACTTTTGAGACGATTTTTCTGTGTTAAAAAGTAGTCTTATACGCCAGAAAATACGGTACTTATTAAAAGTTTAAATAAACATCAATGTATAATTTATACTGTGAGGAAATTTAATGCCAAAATTATTCTGGTTATTTAATAAAATATAGTATTCTAGGATAGGCTCGGAAAGATGTCCTCTTGATCACAACATGCCTGTATATCATAATTAGACAACCTTCCCTGATATCTTTACTCTATAGAGCTTCATACCTGCCTGATCCTTGGCTAGAAATTCTGAAAACTGTAATCTTAGCCCTTATGGATCATAGCAGTTTTGTGAAAAGTGAATGTGAACACTGGAAAATCCATGCCATGATTGCCATAGACATGTTGAGCAGAATGTATGCAGGAGCTAGTACATTGGCTATTGTTGGTAGGATATATAGTATGTCACATGGTAAAATCCCCTTTTTAAATTCAACAAGGTGATTTAGTTGCAAAATGTTTCACGGCTATTTGAATCAGTCAATATATTTTAGCAGGGAAGGAAAAACTAAGCTCCTTTCTAGTCTTTAATAGCTTATTTTAAATCATATTTAATTGCAGTCAGACTAGAAAGAATAGAATAATAGAGTTGGAAGGGACCTTAGAGGTCTTCTAGTCCAACCCCCTGTTCAGGCAAAAAATCCTATACCCGTGATGGCGAACCTATGGCACGCATGCCACAGGTGGCACGCAGAGCCCTTACTGCCGGCACGCCAGCCGTCGGCTCAGCCCAGGTCCACCACACATGCGCGCACCTCCAATCGGCCAGCTGGTCTTCTAGTCTCTGCCGCGGATGAACAGAAGCAGGGCCTTCCCCGATCTCATGCCTCTCCGTGGCAGGAAAGCAGGAGAAAGCTAGCATGCGATGGGGGGGACAAACTGCAAAAATCTGAGGAGGCACGGAAGGCAGGAGGCACTCAATCAGGGGAGGAACTTTGGAGATCCTGGAAGGCAGGAAAACGCTAGGATTCCATGGGGGGAGGAACTTTAGAGATCGTGGAAGGCAGGAAAACGCTAGGATTCCATGGGGGGAGGAACTTTGGAGATCCTGGAAGGCAGGAGGCAGCTCTTTAGCACAGCTAAAGCACAGCTCTTTAGCCAGATCTCTCCCCCCTACAAGCGTGGCTCTTTTAAACAGGGAAAGAACGAACACGTTTAGCAGGAAACTTTGGAGTTGCCTGATTATTAGCCAAGCCATCTTGGCAGCGCCATGGGAACAGCTGTCTCACCAGGGAACGGCCGGTACCTAGTTGTCCTCTGGTAAGAGGTATGCCGGTCCACTTGGAAAAAGTGGGGGGGGCGCATTGGGGGGGCATGCATGCACAGTGTGGGCGCATGTGTAGAGGGAGTGTGGGAGTTGTGCGCATTGCATTATGGGTTCCGGCACGCGGGAGAGCGACAGCACACGTGCGCTTAGACTTTTGGTACGCAATGCCAAAAAGGTTCGCCATCACTGTCCTATACAATTTCAGACAAATGGTTGTCCAATCTCTTCTTAAAAACTTCCAGTGTTGGAGCATTCACAATTTTTGGAGGCAAGTTGTTCCACTGTTTAATTGTTCTGTCAGGAAATTTCTCCTTAGTTCTAGGTTGCTTCTCTCCTTGATTAATTTTCATCCATTGTTTCTTGTCCTGCCCTCAGGTGCTTTGAGTATAGCTTGACTCCCTCTTCTTTGGAGCAAGCCCTGAGATATTGGAACACTGGTATCATGTCACCCTAGTCCTTCTTTTCATTAAACTATACATACTCATTATTCCAGCAACCTTTCTTTATATGTTTTATCCCCCAGTCCCCTAATCTTTGTTGCTCTTCTAATTTGATTTAATTTTGAACAGGATTGTTCAAGAATCAGCAAAGCTACATTCTTAGGTCGTGTCCTGTTGCCAGTTGCTTCCCAGCAAACTTTTTGAAATTTATAGAGCTGCAAATGTATTGAAAATGAACCTGAGCCTCAGTCAACATTCTCTTCACAATAGTTACCGGGCATCTATTGCTTTGAATTACATAACTGGGTGATCTTTCTATGGAAACCAAGGTAACTCATAACATAGCATAATAGGTATTCCTCAATTGATGACCATAATGGAGCCTGGCCATTCTGGGCGCAAGTCAAAGTAGTCACAAGTCATGTTGGTTGTAAGTCTGGTTGGTCATGTGGCCAATTGATTTTGTTCTTTTCTGTGGTGGTCATTCAGCAAACACGGTAGTTTTTAAGCGAACTAATGGCTCACCATGAGCATGGTTTTGCCAAAAAGCAGAAGTAAAGGCCAGCTTTCTGCAAAGCCATCGTAAAATGCAGTCACATGACTACAAGAAGCTGCGAAAAGCTGTAAATGTGGTCCAGTTGCCAAGTGCCAAAGTTTGGTCAAATGCAATGTGGGGGGGGAACTATTGGAACTTCAGATCTGGGTCATAAGTAGCCCCCAGGCAGGTCCATTGTAACTTTAAATGGATGTAAGTCAACCTGAACACCTTCCATACATGTGGTCCAGAGGTGGGTTTCAACAGGTTCTGACCAGTTCTGGAGAACCGGTAACAGAAATTTTGAGTAGTTTGGAGAACCGGTAGTAAAAATTCTGACTGGCCCGCCCCCATCTATTCTCTGCCTTCCAAATCCCAGCTGATTGGGAGGAAATGGGGATTTTGCAGTACCCTTCCCCTGGAGTGGGGAGGGAATGGAGATTTTACAATATCTTTCCCCTGCCACGCCTACCAAGCCATGTCACGCCCACCAAGCCACACCCACAGAACCGGTAGAAAAAAAACTTGAAACCCACCACTGATGTGGTCATGTTTAGTGTTTAGAATTCTTAGTAGTGAACATGCTAGTTGAGATTTCTGGCATGGAATGCACCCAGATTTGAAACAAATGCTCTGTTGCAGTAATAGAGTACCTCTCTTCATCACCCCCTCCCCCCCCTTCCCATGCTTGATGTTAGATGCCTTCTCATTTTTAAAAGCAAGAACACTTCATGTTTCGGGACCTCGTTACTTTTGAGATACAAACAACAAAAAGCAGTAGGTTAGAAAGAAATAAGAACTAAGGATAATAATATAACCTTCACATTTATATTTTCATTTCACATTATTAGATGCAGGAGAAATGCATTGATCTTCAATTTGGTACTCTTCAAATGCATTGAGTTATAAAGAACTGAAGAAGCTTCTTGGATGAGAAGCAAAATGCTTTCAAGGAAAAAAAACCAAGAAAGCTCCGTTGCCTTTTGAAAAATAACTTTTGGGACAGACATGACCTGGATGATTGGGAATCTCCATGCTTTTCCAGCCATCTTGGTCAATTATCTGGCAAGTTGTGGTCCAACATGTCTAGAGAGCATAGGTTTGGCAAATGTATGAAGAGATTCTTCAGATGTTTCCCATCCTAGGTTGTTAAGTGCACAGGAGGTCGCACTATTTCAGTTCAGAGGTGCTTGGTATGCCTTTCGGTGGCCTGCTCTGTGGTCCTTAGCATAAATAAATAGGTCATGCATTTGTCTTTTGTCTGAACAGTTTGATTTCTTTGGCCAACAAACAGTATAACTGAAATTAAATACTTCAGAGAATTCCAGCTTAGTTAATAATTTCATAACTAGCTGCATTGTTCTCCCTGTATCCGTCTGCTCAGATGATAAATTAGCTGTGAATGCAAGGCTTGGAGAGCTTTTCTTGCATGTGCAATTAAGTGTTATTTAACAAAGATAATGCCAATTTCCAATTGGAATGTCTTCTTGAAGTTCAGAATTAAAGGGGTGTTGAAGGAAGCTTTGCATATCATTACATTTATTACCATGGCTAATGTAGTTCTGCTCAGTCTTGCTGAAACCAACAATTCATCTGTAATCAGTCAGTATTCCCAAACCTCATTTAGCTTAAAGAACAACAGCAGTAATAAGTTTTTATGGCCACTCAGATGCTTAATACTGCTTAATCAGTGTTATCTCTGACTCCCTTCGGCAGCATGGGTGGGAAGAGGACAGTAAAGTGAGCAGAGATATATTGTTGCACATAATTTCATGGGATGAAACACTAGCCCACTTATAGCCATGGTTCAAATCCCTTGGGTATTGAATGCACAGTCTGATGAAGTGCCCTGTTTCTCTCTTTTGCTTTCCCATCCTATTAAATGGTTAAAGTCTAGCCTGTAAATAAATCCTCTGCTTGGGAGAAACCACAAGCAATCTTCTTCTCTGAGCAGAAAAACTCCACAATAAAAAATGTCTCCATGGCTCTGTTTACAGTGACTGCTTGAATCAGCAACATGTTCTGCGGTTAAGTTCTTTCTGAATTAATTTTTCTTCTCTTAGCGGTTGTTAAACCCAATCATATGCAAGCTTATTTAGAAATGATTCTTATTAGCTTCAATAGGAAAACTTGCCTGACTCTTGTATAATCCTATGCATATTTATCCAGGAATACTCTGATGAATATGGTGGGGTTTATTTCTGTTCAGGGGATTGCAGAATTGTTCTTGTAAATCACCTTTTAATCAACCAAAGAAATGTTCAAGGCAAGTCTTTCAGGTGTTCAACTTCCATCATGACAGCAAGGCAAATAATCTAGGGAAATAATAAATCCATGCAAACGGAAGGCTTTTTTTAATTGCTTGCACCAATAGTCCATTAGAGAGCAAAGGCATTTGTACAGTGCTGATTTGTATAATAACCTTGTGTTTGACAAAAGGAAGCTTCTACATGAACTTTGTTTGGGAGTTTACTTTTAGTTGTTTATTGAATTTCTACAATGCCCACGTCACCTAAGTGACTGTTGACAATTTACAGCTACATAATAAAACCATATAAATACATGAATAAAAGCATAGGTTAAAAACAGTTTTAAAAAGTTAAAATTTACAAGTACAATCAGGTTTCTTATTTCAGAGTTCTGTTTCCTTGCAGTACCCATTCTCATAAGCAGGAACTGTCTTAGCTTATGCAGTACAATTTTGTAAAAGATAAACAGATCACCTGAAAATTATTTGGGAAATACTGACCTGTTTGCTTATGACAGACTGTTCTGTTGATGAGGAAATTGGAAGAACCCATACATATTTTTATCAGACATTTTGCTTTCCCAAGGCAAAGACTGGTGGCAGACAGGTTTACCTCTGCCAACTTTTGCCAATTTTTATAATCTGCCTGCCATATCTTGGAAAACGTACATTGTGTGGACATCAGCAAGTTGTCATCCTTAAAGGAGTTGCTCTGGAATGTGTGCCTTTTGCGTATCAATTTTTCCCAGAATTTAAGTTGGTTAGTGGAGTTTGTGTTTGATGAGCAGAAGGTGGCAGAAGGAGTCAATAATCAATATTTCTGGGTAGGGCTTTCTGAAGCTTTGAGGAGTTTTCAGTCAGTGCTGACTATTCTAAGTGAGGGAGACCCAGCTGTGATGTGAGATGAAGTGATGGAAATGAACAACCAGTTTAAAAAGCAAGATAGTAAATAAAAATTGCAGACACATTATTTCTGAAAGCCTTTCATACTATCTCTTGGTGGTGTGATGGCTCAATGGTTAAGACACTGGGTTTGTCAGCTTTCCTCAAATTCAAGACCTGAGCATCATGCAACGAAGTGAGCACCCATTTTCACCCAGCAGTTCAAAAACATGAAATGCAAGTAGGTAAATAGTTACCATTTCGGTGGGTAGAAACAGTGCTCCATGACATCATGCTGGCCACACGACCGTGGAAACACCTTTGGACAGTGGTGGCTCAACAGCCTTGAAATGTAGATGAGCACAGCCCCTATAGTTGGCAACAACTATCAGACTAAAATCTACAGGGACTCTTTCTTCCTTCCTTCTTTTCATATTAATTTTTCTAAGATTTCATCCCTCAAAGATAAAAGTATTTACAAGTAAATAAGGCCTTCGTTACTGGTGCTTACTTCTAATTGTGTATTTGAGATCAGATGGGAGTAGGGGAAGATGGAATGAATGAGGCCCCCAGGGAAAACTAAATAATGTTTCTTTTTTCAATGTTCACATTAACAAAAACACTGAAAAAGTTTCAAATCTGAATATCAATTTTCTTGATACTGTACTTTAATTACAGATACTTCTCACTTAACAACTGTACTTAGCAATCAAAGTTATGACCCAGGTCTCCAGAGCTACTTATGACCTGTTTTCAAAGCTATGATGGTCAAATCGTACACACACACACACACACACACACACACACACACGGTCTCATGATTGCATTTTGGCAGCCAGCTTGCATTTACTGTCACTTACAGCATCCCATGGTATTTGACACAATTTTTGTCAGGTTTTGTCAATTTCTGGTGTTTACTTCTGGTTTCTGGCAAAAATACTCATTGTGGGAAATGGTTCACTTAACAATTGCAGCATTCATTTAACAACCTCTGTGTTCGCCTAACAATTATGGTGTCCACTTAATAATGACTGCAAAAAGATTGGATCTAGTCACATTTAATGAATGAGATGATTTAACAATCATAATTCTGTTCTCAGTAATGGTTGTAAATTGATGACTACCTATATCCACATTTAATTTCTCTTCATATGGACAGTATTTTTTTGCTGAAATAGTGTCATTGTGATGATGATGATGGTCGATACATGAGAATTCCATAGTTTTCTCTACGCAATTTGCTTTCATGTATGAATGTAACCGGTGGCCCTCTCACAGTCCTCCATAGTCATGGAATTATGCAGGAATAGCAGTGAGATTGAGTGATTGCTCATAAGCTTTGCATGCAGAAAATGTCAGATTTGGACCTTGATGTCAAGATATGAAATCCAGGAGAGCAACTGATGTGTAGCATGGACAGTACTAAGCTAAATGAACTTTGAGGATGATTAAGAGACTGGAAATGTAAGTCCATAAAAGAGATTATATGGAAACTGAGCGTGTTTAGCCTTGAGGAGAATGAGAAAGGATATGATAGACTCTTAAAATTCCTGAAGGGATGTCAGGAGGAGGCCAAGAGACATTCTGTGCTGACTGAGAATTTAGGATATGACATACTAGTCTTGAATGACAAGAAGCCACATGCGGGTTAGATATTAACAAAAGCTTTCTAAAGGTAGTTCCAGATACTTCAGATGCTCAGATAATAGGGAGGACATACAATTTATATCCTCTGCAGTTTACTTTAATAGTTCAATCTTCCTGTTTCCATGTGGTGAAATTTTGAGTGCTTCTAATGCAGTTTATGCAGGTCTCTGCATAGTGTGTTGAGCTGGTTTGTTTCTGGTATGTTCGAGAATGGCAGAGAATAGAGGAAGTAAAATGACAATCTCTTCTTGTTTGCTCTGTATTTCCACATGTCCAAAGTTGCTGAGATATGTCTGTATAAGGTGGCTCTTAAACTATTAAGAGATAACATATTGTTATCTCAATAAAAGAGGGCAGTGCACTTCACAAACTGTGTTATCACTTACTCATACCTCTTCATTTGATAGTGAGTTTCATAGGTTTTTCTTCTTTTGTGGTATACTATGTAGAAAGTGAAAAACAAATGCAATTCAGATTTTTAAAATACTTGGAATCTGCAGATTTTTGTCTGCAAATTTTAAAAAATCATATTGTTAATTACTAATGTGACAGGTTTATATAATATGATTAGTATTTCATTTAATGAATTATCAGCAACATACCAAAAATAAATATCAGCCCAGGTTATATTTATTTTCCATACTACTGCTTGTTTGGGAACTATATTAAGATGTATTTAGAGTACATTATTTTCCTTTGTTTTTCTGCACATGCCTATTCAGAAATATGTTAAATTAAACCTGATGAGGGTTTGGTCTCAGATGAATGTGAAATAGTCTATTGGAAACTTTTACATTCTTGAAAAGGTCATTTTTCTTACCTTATGGAAGTATAACTACAGCTCTTTGGAAAATACCATCAATGACTTCTTGAATACTGTCTTCCCAAAGGCCCTGTGACGTGTTTGTCTCACTGTGGAAGTTTCCCAAACAAAGGCAGAGAATCTGCTGTTAGGCTCAGCACCTTCCTGCCAGCTTCTGCTACTGGCAAATATAAGGTTCAGGAATCTTAGTCTCAAAAAAGGCCTTAAGGGGATTGTGTCAGCAGAAGGGCAGCAGATCTCACTGATCTTGCTGCTCTCCATTTTTGTTAATTGGTAAATATAACTCTACCGTTTGGCTGAAACAGTCTCCTTCTTGGGACTGCAAGAGGAGAATCCTGGGAAATGATTTTATTAAAAATAATTTTACTAAAAGTTTCAGATAGAAAAAGAAAAAAAAGATAGTGGAAAAAGTATAAGAAAGAGAGGGGAGGGAGGGAAGGGAGGAAGAAAGGAAGGAAGAAAAAGAAAGAAAGAAGAGGAGAAAGAGAGAGAGGGAAAGGAAAGGAAAGAAAGAAACCCCACCCTTCTCCTCCCTTCTTGGGAAAGGTTTTTGTGACCTTTTTCCTGCTTCGCTTCACTTACCTGCCTACTGCTGGTGTGTCCTTCAGCACTGCAGCTGTTGGTCAACTGATTGCTTTTCCAGTAGCTTACATTTTAACCTGGAGATAAAATCCAGATCTTCTGATTGATTGTTGAAACTTAAAGAAAAGAGGCAACTCCCCAAAAGTGTGTCAAATCCATTGCTGTGACAAATTTGCTGACAGTGTTAAGCATCTACCATTAAATGACAGCCATCTCACATCGCTTCTTTTTTTATTCTCTTTTAGATATTTTACTTTTACTGAGAATCGGACAGAGCAACATATCTTAGAATTTCAAGATGGACTTGGCAAAAGCAAATGATAAGCAATCTCTCATTTGAACTGTTGTATGTGTATGCATGATGATCTGTGAATGTGTAAATAATTGTGGGATAATGTTGTAAGAAAGATTGTTGATGCATAATTATCAATCAACTTCCATTCTGGCTTGGTGCACATTTTTCACAGAATAAACTCTTTGAACTTTGTACTTTTTCTGATTTAATGTTTAACATTGTGTTTTTCAATTGCTTTTACTTAGAGTAATCATGAAATACCTATCCCTTAAGTCTGTGATGGTGAACCTATGGCACATGTGCAAGAGGTGGCAGACAAAGCCCTCTCTGTGGTCACGTATGCCATTGCCAGCTGATCTTCTGGTTTCTGACGTGTGCATGCATGCTGGATAGTTGGTCTTCACGCATGCCAGAGCGCTGGAAACCTGAAGACCAGCTGGTCAGTGCACATGCACGTGCGTTCCGCTTTGGGTACTTGGTGCCAAAAAGGTTCGCCATCACTGCCTTAGTTCTAGATTTCACATGTCCTTATGGCAACCTTATAATATGCCTGCAGGACTGTTACTCGAAACTTGTTTCTTGAATATAAATACAGGCAGATTGGATCTGATGCTGATGCAGCAAGATTTAGGACTGAGCACTAGAGCAGAGAAGATAAAAAAAAAACAGAATGAATCATCCTCAGGATGGAACAAAATATTTACTTGTTGGTTCTTCAACAATTTGTTGCAATTTAAATATGGCTGTATATTTTCGGTACAGATAGTTTTCAACTTACATCCATTCATTTAGTGATCTTTCAAAGTTACAGCGGTACTGAACAAAAGTTACTTACAACTCAAACTCACATTTATGACCGTTGCAGCATCCCCACAGCCTTGTGATCAAAATTTGGGTGCTTGGCAAACATTATGTATGGATGATGGTTGCAATATCCTGGGATCATGTCATTGTCATTTGTGACCTGCTCAGTTGGTTTCGAATGAGCAAAGTCAACGGGGAAGCTGGATTTGCTTAATGACTGCATAATTAACAACTGTAGTAATTCATTTAATAGTCATGGCAAAAAGGTTATAAACTTGGGTGCGACTCACCTTACCTAACAATGGAAATACTGGTTGTAATTGTGCTCATAAATTGAGGATTACTTGTAATTAATGACTGCTTTTATCATTCAGGATTTTTCAACCATTGAGAATGTTCAGTTCTTTTTGGATTGCTTTTCAGTGATCCGTGTCCAAACTTTGTTTATTCTCTACTATATTTCATTCAAGACTTTCATACTTTGAAAATAGCCTGTCAAAGATAAGTTGCTGTGATCTTTGTGATAATAGTAATCAAAACTGTGACCAGAAGAACACCAATAGCAAGAGAAGACAATGTACATAAACATAACCAGGCACACTTTACATTTGTGAAAAATATGACAGGATGACAGCATATTTAAGGGTCTAGTGAACAGCATCTTGAAGGTGTGTATAGAGAGGAATTCCGGGGCTATCCTGAAAAGGCATTGTTAGAAAGATAGATAGAAATCTACAAACTATACCCCTGAACTAGGTTATTAGTTAAGGTAAGTAACTCTATACTTGATGAGATTTGCTTCAGAGCAGTTGAGAACGTATGACTGGATTACACTCCCGACTATCACTTGCCATTGGACATATTGGTCTAGTTCTACCAGGGAGTCAGGATGGGGAAAGGTAATTGTTAAAAGCTTGCATGTCATATTTTCTTCTACTTCTTTTTAAGATGCAAACTTCCAAAAGTGGTCAACATGTATACTTTGTGGTTTTCATCTACAGTCATAGATGAATTAAAGAAATATACTAGAAGTTGTGATCTCTCACACACCATGATTATTGTTAAACATGTATTTAGAGCAGAATTTTAGCTCTTTGTTAGATCCTGCTATTACGAAGTACGCTTAACTTGTTGCTGTGTGATTGTACAAGTTGCATTTCCTTGTAATAGCCCTAGCTTTGGGGCTGGGCGGATCCCAACTTTAAATTATCTGGTGATGAAATAACCTATTCATGTTATGCTCCTGTGAGTCATTTGGTTAGTAAATGAGGCCTTGAGTAGAGAGATTTTGCTTCTGTCAAGTGGGATCAGGATGCAGTCACATCTTGTCTGTTCAGGTCTCCATTTGCAGATAACAATCCATGAACAGCAATACAAAATACATTTGTAAAAAAATGCTGCAGCTCATCTGAACTTTCCTCTGTTGCAGTCTAGGGACCCCACCCTCAAACCACATAACTTGAAACTCTAAAGTTAATCTAGTTACTTTTGCAATAAAGAATTGGAAATATATGGCCTGGAGCACAGGGGTGTTTTTTTTTAAATCCAGTATCATAAACGGATTTATGCCTTGTTTGAGCTCAGCTCCTACAGCAATGTCTTATAAGTCATTTCCGGAAATATGAATAATGGAGATGACATATTGTTAATTGTCTCGGTAGCCAACAGATTTTTATGAATTCCAAAATAGGCTACTGAACAAGGCTAAATAGGCTACTAAAAACAACTGGGAGGCATCGGCTTGATTTAGAGACCTTCAAGTTTTGCAAAAATACAACAATGAAAAATGACTATTGTAAGAGTAACCATAATCCCATCTCATTCCATGCCAGTCAGAAAAACAGCCAGAAGAAAATTAAGATGAACATTATAAAATGCTGGCTAGAATTGCAGAATGAATGGAAAAAATACAAGTAGTCCTTGTATTTTTGTCAGCCATTATTGGTATATAATCCCGGTTTTAATTTTTGACTATGGATGTGAATGGTGCTCAGAGTCACTTTAAGTGGACCAATCTGTAAAGTTTATAAATAAGTAATAAACATAGGTAAAGGTAAAGGTTCCCCTCGCACATAGGTGCTAGTCGTTCCCAATTCTAGGGGGCGGTGCTCAGCTCCATTTCAAAGCTGAAGAGCCAGCGCTGTCCGAAGACGTCTCTCTGGTCATGTGGCCGGCATGACTAAACACCAAAGGCGCACAGAACACTGTTACCTTCCCACCAAAGGTGGTCCCTGTTTTTCTATTTGCATTGTTTACATGCTTTCGAACTCCTAGGTTGCCAGAAGGTGGGACAAGTAACAGGAGCTCACGCCATTACGCAGCACTAGGGATTCGAACTGTTGAACTGCCAACCTTTCGATCAACAAGCTCAGTGTCTTAGCCACTGAGCCACCGCATCCCTAAATAAACATATCTTATTAAATATTCTTTTTTTATCAAATATATACAGCCACCCATCTCGCATGAAGTGACTGGTGAACTACAACAATAATTGTCATCATTTTTTCCAAGTTCATTTGTTTGTATCACATTAAGTGTAACAGTTTCTGCTTGCTGATCATTGCCTGAAGGGAGCAGTCAATCTTGATACAGCCAAGAGCTGGTTTGTTATTCTTTTTGCATTCCATAGTGTTTGTAATAATTATCTCCAAATCCATAATTGAAAGACATCATTCTCTGGCTCTTTGTCAGTGTCCACCTTTTACAACCATATGATTAAAAAAGCTATTCCGATATTTGTTGAAAATATCAGTTTCTTATTGCCTTCCTTCCTAGGTTTAATCTCTCCAGAAAACTGCCCATCTTTATCTGTTCTGCTGAAAAAAATAAAACTTCCTGCTGATGTCAGAGGCCTTGTATGGTCAATGAAACAAAAATAAAGTTCCTTCATGTATTCTCTCTCCTCTTTGTTATCCCATCTTACGTTAAATACCCAATGCTATGTATCTGTCTTTTCTAGAATCTTCCCATTAATTTATACTCCTCTTATGGTGATGGTTTATGCATGGCAAATTAACCATATTAATTTTGTTGAATTAGGAATTAGTGTAACAGTTCAGTAATTTGTACATTTTCTTGCATCTATTGCAGTCAATGCAGGCACAATCTTTTGAAATCCCCAGGCCATATTGCTAATATTTTTCAGAATTTTAACTGTCTCCTGCTGCAGCTTTAAAACATTTCACTGTGGGCATTTCATCTGTGTATGATGTTTTCCCAGTTAATTGCTTGTCTGTTGCTTCTTGCAGCTCATTCTGTAGAAGAATCCATTTCTGAGTAATCATTTCTGAGTGCAAATCTGCTTTTTACATACAAACAAACTCCATTTGTACAGAGTTTTAGCTAGCTTTTCCATTTTCTTCTAACTTCACTTGTCTATATCTTATCTCACCTAATTCTTCTTTAAGTATGATTATTTTACAGTAATTGTAAATTTTCTTGTGATTTTTCTGCTCTTTAAACCATTGGAGTTTTCTTACTCTTTTTTTTAAACATCTTTTTAACACCAATCCTTCTTTGCCACTGACAACAATTGTATTCTGTCACCATGTGCACCTACAGTACAAAGCTTTCCTCTTCCATCTTTCCCTCCTCCTTCCTAGTGTTATTCCTGCACTCTGGCAGGGTCCACCTATCCTCTTACCATCTTTCCCTGACTATCCTAATAACTTGTTCTAAAAGCCACTTGGATCTTTTCCTCTTTGAAATTTTAAGATTTGGTTTTCTGCTTTGATTTTCATAATGTCTCTTACTACTTAATGCAAAAGGGAAACTTGTCAGTTTCCCTTTTGCATTAGCCTAAGCACCCTAAATCTGTTCCCTACATTCATTTTATATTCTCAGTGTTCTGGTTGTATTTTGTTGGCAAACTTACTCTCTTCAATTTTCTAATGTTTCACAAACTGTACTCTGGATTGCAATTCTCCATTTCTTTTATGTAGTTGACTTGATTCCAGGGTTGAGTATCTAGTGATGCTTGATTAAATCAGATGCTAGCAATAAACAAATAATTATCATTAGGAATGTAATTTGTTTTTTATATTTACTCAATTCAAAGAGCAAAAGCAAAATTGATTCCAGAATGTTCTTTTCTCTTCTGGGCTGCAGTTATTTTATTTTTTATTTTTTAATTTGATTTATATGCTGCCCTTCTCCGGAGACTCAGGGCGGCTTACAATGCGCTAAGCAATAGCCTTCATACTTTTGTATATTTATACAAAGTCAGCTTATTGCCCCCACAAACTGGGTCCTCAATTTTAGGGGGTATTATGCCCTTTTTTCTTGTTGCAGATTTCTGTGGTTTTTTTCCACCCAAGTATCACCCAACCAAGATTTTTCATTGTTAAATGTCAAGGTGATGTAATTTCATTAGGGGTTTGTCATTGCCTTCTTTCCAAGGTTGATTTTAGAGTGCCTTTTCCTATATGGGCTGGCTTCTCTTAACAGTTGCAAAGCCCTGCCTGCTCTCACCTCATTGTAGATTAATCTTAACTTCCTTTTTGAAGGCAAAGCTTGTCCTGCTGAAGTTCACATTCTCACCAACATCACTCAAGATCATTGGGGCTACTTAGTTCTCTCATTACATCAAGGTAATGTGAGGAAGGGAGTCGGATTATAATACCATCATCCTCATAAAGCATAATGAGTGGTCAATAAGCTGTAGATAACTCCTTTAAGAGAGAGGATACATATTCTCCATTGAGGTGGAGACAGCAGCCAGTATGGGTAGTACTCGCCCAATTAGCTGAAGGACTGAGTCTGCCAATAAGATTAAATCCCGCCCTTGTTGCCAGGCAGACCAGCTTTTGACTCAGTCCTTCAGTTGGACGGGCGTGTGGGTCTTTAGCTCTCTCTTTCAACTATTTACATGTTGCTGTGTTAATTGCTTCTTGGTGCTCTCGTGTATTTCTGACCTTGGATTATTTGACTATGGATTTCTCTTTTCCCTCCCAACTTGACTGACTTCGGATTGCTGGACTGTTTGGACTGTTTTTCTACATTTGTGAGTGTATCTTTCCCCATTGTTAGCTGTCTGGTGGCTGGACTCATTTTTTTCTCGGCTGCCTTCCCCTTCTGGGGAGTCAAGGCTTCAGCCAGAGGGGGGATTGTTTGGGGCCGTTTTTTTGCTTGCCCCCTTCAGGAACGGCCGCTTGTAAGTGCTTTGAGTCGGCTCGCTCATTCCTCGTCAGCGCGGCTTCGGCGGCCATTTTGCTGTGCCTGTCAAACCGTTTTCTCTCCTCGGGGGCTAATTGATCCTGGCGCCTTTTTTGACAGCAGCGCGGACGTTTTAGCCGCCTCTCCTGCACTGCTCTTCTGCTAGGACTGTTTGTTCTTCTGCAGCACCTTTATTTGGAAGCGCCTTCCTGGCTTGTGCGGACTGCGTACTCCCGCCTTCCTGGCCTGTGCGGAGTTTCGCACTCCCACTTTGCCCAGCTGACATTTGTTACTGGCGAAAGTTGGTTTCACCTTCCTGACATTGCTGGCGGTTGCCCCTGGTCGCTGTGATGTCCCCGGAGAGTTAGACCTGTGGACTTGTGGCTGGCCGCCATTTTGGTTTTTTGCTTAATCATTGGCGCGGTGGCCATTTTGTATTCCTCCGGCCATTTTGTATTTACATTGTGGGCTTGTCTGTGAAGCTTTTGCGCTCCTTATTTACTTCAAAGGACTTGTTTGTGGAGCTTTTACACTCCCGTTTCTTGCACCAAAGGCTTGTTTCTGGAGCTATTGCACCCCGTTACCTGTACCAGCATCTGACTTGTGGAGTGTTTCCGCTCCCACTGCTCCCTTGTCCCTTTACGCCACGGGCTTCTTGATGGAGCTTTCACGCTCCCAGTGGTGTGTGTGCCAACTCTTGTTTGCCGCAATGCCTAAGGCACTCGCAAAAACTAAGCATAGCCGTACAGCCAGTACTTCTACTCATGGCCACCCAGACTCTGGACTTGCTAACCAGTCTCAGGACATGTGGGCCCCCTGTGAGCCTTTGCCATCGGCTTCCCCTTCACAACCCCACCACAAAGGCCATGGGGCATGGGGTCTCCTCTAAATCCAAGAAGCGAAGGGACAAGATGTTAACTAAGCTCTGCGAGAAGGCGAGCGCTAATCTTGTTTCAAAGGGGGCGTAGCCTCTGCAGTTGTTGATACTCCGTTCCCTGCGGCTGTTCCTAGACTTGACACACCGGATCAGTTGTCCCCTCAGGATTGCCCTGTGACCATCTCAGCGTCTGACCTGTGGGGTTCAGCCCCCCCTTCTCAACCAACTGCCTCTGCTCCAGATGTTCCACAATCTGTCTCCACTGTTTCTACTGCTGCTAGTCAACCAGTAGCGCTTTCTTGTCAATTGCTTCCTGAGCAATTTCAGCTTCTTATCGAGAACGCAGTGCAGAACTCCTTGGCCGCGGGGGGCCATATGTCCAGCCGTTCTGGTTCAGTGAGGTCTACGTATTCTGTTTCTCCTGAGCGGAGTGTCAGGTCCGGGCTCCTGATTCCCCTTCCTGTTCTCACTCGAGTCAACCTTCAGTCTTGACCGATGCTGATTATTGCAGTGCCGCTTTATCGGACGATGAGAATTTGCCTCAGGACCAACCGGCCTTTACCGGACTTTTTCCGCAGTCCTTATTTAAATCACTGCTTTTTAAAGCCATCAACACCGCTCGCTTGTCTTCTCCTGCTGCTGATCCAGTTCCTGCTTCTACTTCCTTGGACCCTATGTTTGCGGAGCCAGCCAGACCTGTCACTTCTATTCCTACACCACCTCTCTTCTTAGATGTGGTGAAGCAGCAGTGGTCTTCCCCTGGTACTTCGCCTTTTCCTTCCTCGAATGACCGCAGAAACTTCCACGTTGCCAACGAGTTGGATTCTCTTCTTCAAGTCTCTTTGGTGGATGCCCCTGTTGCCGCCTTGTTGCCCAACACCAATGTTCCAGGGGATCCTGATGAAGGTCTTCGTCCAGATGAATGACGTGCGGACTTGGTTCTTCAAAGGGCGCACCAGGGTTCTGCCTGGGTGATCAGGGCAGCGACTACGGCCTCGTTCTTTAATCGTATCACTTTGCTCTGGTTGCACCAACTCCAGGAGAAGTTGCCTTCTGAGGACACACAGACCAGACAGGATTTGAATAAAATTGTTGCAGCCTTGCAATTTTCAGCGGATTCCACCCTAAACGTGGCTCGTTTTGCCTCCAAGGCGATGGCTTCCACAGTTGCAGCTCAACACTTGGTCTGGCTGCATCACTGGCAGGCGGATGCCAGGCATAAGTGGCGGCTGGCCTCTGTACCTTTCGGGGGGTCCCGCTTGTTTGGTGACGCCTTGGAGCCTTTTCTCACCGAGACTAGGGACAAGAAGAAGGTGTTGGCAGTGTATCACAGGGGGATTCGCGGTTTGCACCGTATGACCCTTGCCCCCAATTTCGAGGTGCTGATAGCGGGGGGTCTTCTTCCTTTTCCTCCTCTAGGCCTTACAGTAATCTGAGCAGGCCACGGGGTTCTCAGGATAGGTCTCTCTGGGGAAAACCCTTTACGTCTAGGTGGCCCTTTTTGGGGGGAGGAGGTCGTTCCTACCGGCGCCGGCGCTGATTGCATCTTGGGGCCTCCCATTGGCGGCAGATTGGCCCTCTTCGTCACCACTTGGGAGAAGTCTACCTCCGATAAATGGGTCCTGGCTACCTTACAATCAGGGATGGCCATTGAATTTCTTTCCCCTCCCCTGAGCACATTTGTTTGCTGTCCGCTTTCTCATAACTCCGAAAAGAGAGCGCATATGGACGCTGCAGTTCAGCACCTACTTTCCCTCAGGGCTATCCAACTTGTTCCGCCCAATCAAGTAGGATTGGGTTTCTATTCCCGGGTTTTTCTGGTCCCTAAGTCCTCGGGGAGGTGGAGACCCATTCTGGACCTTAAACGGTTAAACCGGTATGTTGTATACCATAAATTTAAGATGCAATCATTGAAATCTATTCTGGACGGTGTTAGGAGGGGCGATCTCCTTTCTTCCATAAACCTAACTGAGACCTACTTGCACATCCCTATTCTCCCTTCTCATAGACGGTATTTATGGTTTTGTTACGGGGGGTTTCACTATCAGTATAGGGCGTTGCCCTTTGGGCTTTCGTCCGCCCCCTATACCTTTACAAAGGTATTGACGGCTCTGGCCGCTTCACTCCGGGTCCAGTCTGTTAGGTTACTTTGTTACTTGGATGACATTCTTGTCTTGTCCTCTTCCACTCAACAGACTGTCCGAGATATCCAGCTTACCTTGGAGGCGTTGGCTTCCCATGGATTTTCTGTAAATCTGGAAAAAAGCACCTTAGTTCCCTCCACCTCTCTAATTCATCTGGGGGCCCTGATTGATTTGGTCCAGGGTAGGGGTTTTTTTTCCCCTGACCGTCAGGATAGTTTGCGGAATTTGGTGTTTAGGATTGAGGGATGTTGGGTGGTTTCACCTTACCTTCTGTCCCAACTTTTGGGGAAAATGATATCGGCCATTGCTATTATTCCCTGGGCTCAGCTCCACGCCCGGGAGCTTCAATGGTTTCTTTTATCTTTACAGAAGGCAGGCAGAGGCACTTCAGCCAGGCCGATCCCTGTTCCCTCCTCAGTTCGCAGATCCTTCCGGTGGTGGCGGTCCCTGGCTCTGTTGGCGGGCTGTCTCTTCCTCGAGCCCCAGAGGGTGGTGGTGATGTCAGACGCCAGCCTTCGGGGCTGGGGCGCCCACTGTCAGGGCCAATTTGTTCAAGGGATGTGGAAAGAGTTGGAGGCCCATCGTCCAATCAATTGGTTGGAGTTGCAGGCTGCTTTTCTCGCTCTCAGGCGTTTCGACATCTTGTCTCCGGGGCTCACATCCTTGTGCTAACGGACAATGTGACGGCCAAGGCACACTTGAACAAGTTAGGGGGCACCAGGTCGAAGTCCCTGTTATCTGTGGCCATGAAATTGGGTCTCTGGGTGGAATGTTGCCTCTGATCCCTTCGGGCGGAGCATATATCTGGGGTCGCCAATACTCAGGCAGATTGGCTGAGCCATCAGCAGGTGGACAATGCGCAGTGGCATCTCCATCCCCGGATCTTCCAGGAGCTGGTCCTTCGTTTCAGTGCTCCGGTGGCAGACCTTTTTGCAACACGCGCAAATGCCCAACTGCCCCGTTTCTTCGCCCGGTTTCCAGAGCCTCAGGCGGAGGCCACCGACGCTCTTCGGACTCCCTGGCTGGTGGGTCTTTTGTATGCTTTTCCTCCGACGTCACTGCTTCCCAGGGTCATCCGCAAGATTTTGGACGAACAGGCGGAGGTGATCCTGTTGGCTCCTCACTGGCCCCACAGGGCATGGTTTGTGGACTTGGTGTCCCTCTCAGTCGCTCCCTCCTGGCGCATTCCTCTCACGACGGACGCTCTGACTCAGGGGGTGTTGAACCATCCGGACCTCCCTTGGCTCAGTTTAACTGCTTGGAGGTTAAGCGGCTCTCTCTGAGAGATGCGAATATTCTGGGGGACGTTATTAGGACGATCCAGGCGTCTCGCCACCCTTCAATGGACTGGATTTATTCTGCGATCTGGCGGGCCTTCTGCTCCTGGTGTGCCCAGTCTGGGGTGCCTGTTCTCCAGCCGTCTGTTGTGGACATCCTGGTATTCTTACAGCAGGGACTTTCCGACGGCCTTTCGCTTAACACCTTGCGCCACCAGGTGGCTGCCATTTCCTCTGTACTTACCTGCGGTTTACTGTCTTCACTGGCTGAACATCCTCTGATTCGACGATTTCTTCGGGGCGCCACGAACCTGTCTTCTCCGGTTCTGCATCGTTATCCTACCAGGGACTTTCCTTTGGTTTTGGACTCGCTCATGGGTCCTCCTTATTAGCCTCTGCGGACGACATCTCTCAGGTTGCTGTACTGTAAAGTCGCCTTTCTTGTGGCGGTAATCTCGGCTTGCCGCATTTCGGAGGTGGCTGCCCTGTCCACCCGTGCCGATCTCTGCGTGTTCCACGTGGATCGCGTGGTGCTCCGTCTGGACCCTACCTTCGTCCCGAAAATCAACTCTATTTCACTGCTTGCAAGAGCTTATTCTACCGAACTTCTGCCCACAACTTTCTCATCCGCACGAGCATCGTTGGCACACTTGGACATCAGGTGGGCTCTACGGATCTACATTAAGGGGACTGCCGCCATTTGTCGGTCAGAAGCGTTGTTTGTCTCCTTCCTTCCCATCTCCGTCGCTTCAGCTTATGACTTCTGGTCCCTTCTGCGACCTTCCCGGGTGATGGCCCATTCCACCCGCAGCATGGCCACATCGGCAGCCTGGGCTCCTCAGGCTCCATTGCTGGAGATCTGCCGGGTGGCTACCTGGACCGCGCCAGGTCCATTTATATGACACTATAAACTGGACAAATTTGCCTCGGTGGAGGCTGTGTTTGGCCGTCAGGTGTTGCAGGAGGTGGTTTCTGGGGAGGTTGTTTCGGACCATCCTGGTCCCTCCTGGATTTCGGGACAGTGAACTGGGGTATGTCCCACACTGGCTGCTGTCTCCACCTCAATGGAGAAGGGGCGTTGGTCCTACCTGAGACGCACCTTCTCGTTGTGTGGAGACAGCAGCCAGACCCTCCCTATGCCAGACTGGTCCTTCCTTTGTTTCTGGCTTTGTTTCCTATCTCCTTTCCCACACACCGAGTCTGCCTCTTTCAGTTCTTCGCCAAAAGCTGGTCTGCCCGGCAACAAGGGCGGGATTTAATCTTATTGGCAGACTCAGTCCTTCAGCTGATTGGGCGAGTACTACCCACACTGGCTGCTGCTTCCACACAACGAGAAGGTGCGTCTGAGGTAGGACCAACGCCCCTTCTCACTGTCCTGTTTATGACACTTGTGACTATCTATGCTGTTCATTCCAAGATGCTGGCATAATGCAATATTCTAGATGAGCCCACCTAATTTTGCAGAGTCAGGTGCCTACAATTAAGCATGCTGTCATACTTTTGGGGCAAATTGACCAGCTGTTCTCAGTCAGACATTCTCCAAATGATTTTGGACCACCTTTGACCATTTTGGCTAAATTCTTAAAAGTGAAGTCTGGATTGTGGAGGGCTGTACTAGATGAAAGTGGCATAACATTCAGTCCTAATGGGAAAAGCTGATTCAACTATTACCTGATTCAGTTTTTGAGAAGAAGCATTGGTATGCATGAATATGTACTCTGGAATTCTCATGAAACCACCATCATAACCATTTCCTACAAGTAAAAAATATTCAAGTAAGATTTCTTCAAAACAAGAGTTACAACGAGTGATTTTGAAAGTTTTTATCAGTGGGGAAATCTAAACAGTCTTTTATAACTTGAAGGCAAATACAGCCACATCAAAACAGTCCCTTGGAGGTTTGTAGTGAGTATTATTTAAGAGACTCAAACTTCATTGCAAATGATCTGAAAAGTTTCACAAAATACCTGCTTCTGGTCATAACTTTGTTTTTGATCTTCATACATCATTATGACAGGAGAGCTTTTTTCCTAATAACAGTACACTGAACATATACTTTTTTTTAGAAGAGGTAAATCCTAGATAATGTATATTGTAATTTTGTCTAATAATAGACCTGCAAGTTTATTATATCATCATCACCATCATCATTACTGGTATTAGAAACCAGCAGTTCCAAATATTAAAAATCAAAATCTTTGGCTAGTGCCTTTATAAACTAGAAATCTGTCTGAAAGTGTATCTTTACCTTTGGATTAGAACCTGCTTATAAAACCCAAATCTAGTTTATATCTTCTTCAGCAAATCCAAACCTAGATGGATTACTAAAGAAATATAGTCTATACAATTTGTAGAAAGTTTTTTAAGCATCTGGGTGATGAATCTGTAGTTTGGGCTCCTTTTATATTTGCTCAAACAGATCACCAAGTCAAATATTGTCTGATCCTTGATCACTTTTAACAAAACCAAACTTGATCATTCTTGACCACCAAAAATACCAAAAGAATTGTTAGGATTTTGATATTTACATTTATCACATAGGGTTATAATTGGAAGATAAATTATGATTTTGATATAACTGAAATAGAGGGCTTCATTAAATGATAATAGTATTTTGAAAGAAGTTTTAAGAACAAATGTCTCAAAAAAAATTATACAGTAACTTTCTGTAGGACATCCATCAAGTCTTCATGCTTTATCATTACAATACTCAAAGTTAAGATAATATTTTTAAAAATTTCATCAAAGTGAAGGGAAAATTAGTATTTGCTGAAAGAAAAATCTAATTGTAAGTAATTAGTTTTGGTAACAATAACCTAAAAAACAAAAAAAACCTATACTCTGCTCTTCATGAGATTCATTCACAGATTGACTACTGTATATTTTTTCTCATCTTTATTAGTTGTAGTAATATTTTCATTTTTTTTCTTCTTTAACCAAGATACATTTAGGTCTTCCTCCTGTTTTCCTCTGTTTGACACAAATGGTTTATAGTAAATTCAGATCTTTGCAATAAGATACTAACATGAGAACATAAGCAGTACCCTGGTAGATTGACTCTGTGGCCCATCTAACCCAACAGTCTTTTCTCACAGTGGCCCACCAACTGCACAAAGGAAGCCCAGTAATTTCCCAGCATGCCTAATCCCTTCAGAACAGGCACACTGCCATCAAGGCTAATATTTATTGATCCCCAAGATTTCCTTGAATTGGTCCAATTCTTCTTTGAGGCCAACCAAGCTGGTAGCCAGCCCCATATCTTATGGTAGCGAATCGCAAAGCATATATGTGCTAGCTAGCTATGCCTTTCCTGCAGTGGATCATTATGCCACCAACTGTAGCCTCCTCTCCCAAGAATCTCTTCATAGAATGATATGGTGGCATATAAAGTTAATAAATAAATAGTATATGCAGGTCTTGGCCACCAATGGTTGCCTTCCCTAATTTAGATCAATTCCTTATTCAACACAGGAGCTGCAGTTTACGATGCCTTACAAACATCTTTCAACCTGCTTAGTAGGAGTGTGCAAAATCATAGAATAAATCAACCAAATAACAGGCTGTTCTGACCCAGTATGTTTTAGAAGAATTATAACTTTAAAGTATCAATCAGTCCATTGCATCAGCCCCTTTTAGGTTGACCTACTTCCAGAATCTAGAATTGGATTAGCATGGCCCATTTGGGACTAAATAAATCCATGACAGTTTGTTTAGCACATCCTTACTGTCTTGTTGGTAAATATACACCTCCAACAAAAAAGAACTCGTCATTTCCTAAGGCCGTTTTTCCTATTGTTCGACAGCACTCTCCAAGCAGATCCCATCACTGATGCCTTGAATACTATAAATTAAATTATTGGTAGACATGACCATGACCTTTTTTTCCCTCTTTTTGCTAATCTCCAGTGCTGTTACAGTAATAGTTTATGGTGGCTAAATATATGGCAAATTGAGCCCTCCATGTCTTTTCCTTTCAGGGTAAAAAAGGCGTATGATGAATACAATCCTGCTATAAATAAATCTTTAGAAAGTCTTTCTCCTAAATCAAAGAGACTTCATTTTGGAATATTTGTTTCTTGTTTGAACCTTTTACCTTATGAACAGTTTCCTCTGGTGCCAACTTCTAGTCTTTTCTTCCCACTGAATGTTTTTATTCAAAAGCTCTTGTAAAGTTAGTTTATCCCAAAACATTTATTCAGATGTTTTGTTCCTTGGTCAAAGAGCAAATGAAGGAGAATAGATCTGCATTGTTTTCTTCAGTAGGTAAGTTCTCTTGATCCAAGGAGCATTCACTTGACTGCTTGTTATTGAAAGTGGTTCACTGTGTGGTGAAAAATGTTCTTTATTAAGGAGAAACATTTCTTTGAGACCCTGTTGGAGCACTGCTAACATCATTATCTAGTGAAACACGCTGGGATTGATTTTAACTCCCACTCCAGTGAAAGTCAGTGAGAACCCGAGTGAGATTAATTGAGCTAAACCTATCTAAACCTGTAGTGGGTAAATTATGGAAAGCTTTCCTTTAGCTAGCAGTAACCCTTCACTGTTACATCTTAAAGTTGTGACACATAAAATTATAGACTGTAGTTTACAGGTGAAAGCAGGAATTGAGTGCTGGCAGATAGTATTTCGGGGTATTACAGAGGGTGTATTTTTATAGGCAAAGCAAGCCATTTCAGTTTCAAAAAACCAAGTCATATGTTGCTCTGCCACTTCTTAATCTGTAGAATTTTCATTGCTAAAACATTTTGCCTCTATATAGAATGGGAATACAGATTATAACTATTGGCTAATAAGATTTTGCATATATTGTCTCCAATATCATTGAATAAAATGTTTATAACATGCCTTGTACTCATATGCAACAGTACACAGTACTGGCCTAGGAGCCAGGAGACTGAGTTAAAGCCTCCCTTAGGCTGGCTGGGTGACTTTGGGCCACTCACTCTCTCTCAGCCCAATCACCTCACAGGATGGTTGTTGGGAAAACAGGAGTATTAGGTATGTGTGCCACTTTGAGTTGATCAAAAATATATTTTAAAAGGTGTGTAAATTATGATTAGTCACACAGTTAGCCACCCACTTAGACTGGATTTGATATTTTGTCCACCTATCAAGTTCTTTCTAAGGATAGTCAGATATTGTTTAACAATAATACAGATATTGTTGCAGACTGTAAAGATTGCTATTCATGTTAGTGGAGCACATAATGCATATAATTCTCCAGCAAAATTATTGACTAGATGTTTATTCTAACTATGGTTTATTGAATAAAGCATCTTTCAGGCAATTTTTTTTTAAAAAAATGCCATGATACCGATGTTTATTTGTATCTGGCTTTTCTGTCCTCTAAAACCTTTATGTTATAGCTTAATGCAATATATAAACATAAAAGTACACTGTGTATGCAGTTATATGTATTCAATCCATCTATCTTTCCAACTCACAGAATTTGCAGGTTTCATTGCCTTTCAAAAACCTGCTTGATCAGATGCATCAAGAGACCAGAAGAGATGCTATCATGGAAATCAATTGTGCTATTGTGATTCTTCAGATACAACAATCACTAATAACTCACGTCATTTAATAATGTCAAGGTAGACAGTTCATGAATCAGTAACTGATTAAAGATTAAACAAGTAGCCATTAAAAAAAACAATGGAAGATACATTTATTGTTCAAGAGCTTGACTGGGACTGGGACTTCTTCATGAAGCATACAATGTGAAGAATGAGAAGTAAGCAGGGGTGGGCTACTGCTGCTTCTGACTGTTTCGGGTGAACCAGTAGTTCCGACTATCAGCTGGCCCCGCCCCCGTCCTATCCTGTCCTGTATTTCCTCTCTGGCTCAGCTGATTTGCGCAGCACAGCTGATTTCCGTGCCTCCGCTGTTCTACTTACTGGGGCTGCCTTAGAAGGTAAGCAGCTGAGCTTCAAATTGCTGTATTTTGAACACTGCGTGCAAGAGATTTGGTGCGTGTGTGTGTGTGAAGCCTGCGTGCGTGTGCAAAGTACGCGCTCACAGAACTGGTTGTTAAACTGGTTTCAGACCACCACTGGAAGTAAGTTGACCAAGTTAACTGATGTCACCAATAATAAAGAAGATAAAGAACACAAAAGAGAACTGCTGGATTGACCATGCATAGTAGCAAGGGAAATTCCCTTTTGAATGATGGTTTCATGCCTTCCAATTCAGAGACCACCAGGAAGTCATCTGCATCAAAGCAACCTTAGATTGGAAGTGAGTCAGTTACATGATTAGTTATTCATGTCATCTTTCTTCCATTGATTTTTTTCCCCCCTCATACCAGGCCGTTCCAATGCATTGAGCTGAAGATTATTGATGGCTCAAAGGTAATCCTTGAGCTTTCTGATAGAGTCAATTATGCAGGGAGTTATTTCACATCGAAAATATGCATCCTGAGAAGGGACACGGTGGCTCAGAGGCTTAGTGATGCTGGGACTGCTGTCTAGAAATAGTCTACACTCTGGTGGTTCAAGCCCGGCTCCATGAGACAGAGTGAGCTCCCATTGTTCAATCCTTAGCTCCTATTTACCCAGCAGGTAAAAATCATGCAATATTGCAGGTAGATTAATGGATACAACTTCGGTGAGGAAAACCTAACTCTTCATGTTTGCGGAGAGCAGAAGCCAGGACTGGGCCTGGATGGATGCAAGGCATCATGACCGAGGCAAGGTGAGACTGGAAGAGGAGATCGGAAGAGCCAGCAACCCAAATGTGGCTAATTAGCTGGTGTAAAGCTAGTTCACCTCCCACAATGCACCAAAGGGAAGCATATAAGTGCTGAACAGCATGAAATATTCTAGGCTGTCAGGATTGCATTGTGTGTCTAGCATGTAATTTCACTGACATTGTAGGCAATACGCTAAATACCCTGTTTCCCCGAAAATAAGGCCTTCCCGGATAATAAGCCCAATCGGGCTTTTGATTGCATACGCTAAAATAAGCCCCCCCCGAAAATAAGCCCTCCCCAAAAATATTTAAATGCATGCGCAGCCAGTCCCCACCATTTCCTCTGGTTAGGGTTAGGGAGACAGAGCTGGAAATCAGGTAAGATGGCAAAAGGAGTCCCGTCTTGCTCCACGCACCCCAAAATAATAAGCCCTCCTCAAAAATAAGGCCAAGCGCTTATTTTGGGGTTCAAAAAATATAAGGGTCTTATTTTTGGGGAAACACGGTAGTAAATATGGATTCTGAAAGTTCTCCTAAACAGAGAAGCTGTTCAATAGAAAACTGACTCCTGTATATTGGGCTATTATTTCACATCAGTTGCTGTTATCTTAATTAAATTCAATTAAACACAACCAATGGGACATGAGAGAAATATATAAAGATGTCTTTTTGCTTTCACAAAATTTTGGTTCAGAAAAAAATGGTTTCCTTTTCAACTAGCTCCTGTTGGAGACCACATTTGGATTAAAAACAAAAACGTTCTTCTAAGACAAGGGAAGACATGTTCTTTTGTTCATAGGAACCAATGGATACTTCAGAATTTTTAAAGACAGCTCCACTGGATCACACGCCACAAAGTCAATCTAAAAAGCTAAATCATCCGTTCAGCAGGCAATGAAGCGCTCGGGCATTTCAAACTGTCTATATTCATTTTAAATTGCTTCAAATAAATGCTTGAATTGCCAGGAGAGTGATCTTTTTATTTCTTTGGTGTGTGCTTAACCATTTTCTTTGGCATAGCAAATTGGTGGGATTAACAGTGTAACTAACAGGTCATGATCCATGTGGGTTTTTTTTTCAGTAATTGCATCCTTCCAAATGAATCTTAGCAACCAGGCCACAAATCTAAAATCAAACCTAATTATTGGCCAATTCCATTCCTCTGAAGCGTCTATTACCGCTGTATATAACTTTTCCCCCATAGTATAGTTGATGCTTTTTATTTGCTCTAATAAAAAATTCTAAGCCATTGTTTGATTGAGAGTGGCTTATTGAATAAATCACAAATGGCTGGGATTGATTGATTGAATTATTTACTATAACTTTTAAGTTGATCTATTTCCAGAAGCTCTGAGTGGAGTATAGTATTAATACCAGAAGATTAAAACTTAAATAACACAGCTAATAACCTGTCAGTCCAATGTGCCATCATTTAGGTTAGCATGGTCCTACTCATCCCCAAATGCTGTTCTAAGGAGGCAAGTTATTATGGGTTTCTGAAAGTTTTAAGGAGGAAGTGGTCTGGATATCTAGGGTTAAGATGTCCAAAAGGAAATGGCCATCACTTCAAAGACTTATGTCCAGTATCCCTAAAAAGGACATTTCTTTAGCAGTGAAACCTTCAGCAATCCCTCTCTCCCAATTCTTACTACATTCAATAAATGTAGTAAGCAGTCATAAAGTTACCCAGGCTCCGAGCCATATATAGTTTTACAAGTAATAACTAGCACCCTGAATTGCACCTGGAAGAAGGCAGGTGCAACTTCTGTAATAGTGGTGTTGCAGAAGCAAACCTTGGTATACTCGTGTCTACTAAGGCTGCTGTGTATTATGGATAAGGTGGTTTTCAGGGGCAGCCTACATAGAACACACTTCCATAATCCAACCATTAGGAGATAAGGGCATGAATGACTGAATAAACCTCTTGATCCAGGAAAAGCCGCAACTGGTGGCACTCTCAGCCTAGAAGAGACCTCAAATAGTAGTCCATCTAGGAACATGTTATCTCATTAAGAGTAAAAAATAAAATCATCTCTGGATTCATATTTATAGCTACTATGTCATGATAGGAGTCAGTCTAAGCCTGTTTTTCCTCATCCAGATCGTAGCACCTGGCAAGTACCAAATCAAAATTTCATTGCATTTCTGTCCAGCTTGGGGCAAAGTTATATACCTGGGTATTATCAGCACATTGATGGTATATCATCCCATGCCAGTAGATGAAATTTCATGCAGGTATTAAACAATAAGGAGATTGAACCATGAGATGCCCCATAATAGATTGCACAAAGATTTGCCTTCTCCCCACTTAGCACCAATTGGAGCTAGCCTCTTAGGAAGGAGGAAAACACTGGAAAAACTAGTATTGTGTCTTTCAATATGTGTAGGGAGTCCAAAAGGTACCATGGTTAATGGTGTTGAAAACAGTGATATGTTGAGAGAACCAAGATACCGTATTTTTCGGAATATAAGATGCACTGATATATAAGACGCACCAAGATTTCGAAGAGGTAAGCAAGAAAAAAATCGTTTTTCCCTTCCGGCCCCCAGAAGCACTTTACAGGTCTCCCAAACCCTCTGTGTGTCCCATTTATGCGAAAAATGGGCCCATTTTTTGCCCATTTTTCACAAAAAACGGGGCGTTTTTGCCCTCTCCAGCCCACAGGAGCAATCTGCAGGCCTCCCAAACCTGTGCACCCCATTTTTGTGAAAAGCAGGCCTGTTTTTTGCAAAAACGGAATGCGCGGGGTGGGGCTTTGGGAGGCTAAAAATGGCTGTATTCAGTGTATAAGATGCACCAACATTTCCACCTTCTGTTAGGGGGTGGGGGAAGTGTGTCTTACTTCCTGTACCTTGGTTCTGTCAAAGATTATCAACAAGAGTGATCAATGAGTTTAGTTTCACAATAGGCCTAAATCCTTATTGAAAATGATCCAATAAATTTGCTTCAACTAGGGCTCTTTATAACTATAATCCAACCGTCTTTCTTTTAAAAAAAGGAAGATTGGTAGATAGTTCTCTAAAATTGTTGGGATGAGTTCACAAAACATATTAGGGTGTAATCCAGGTTTGCATATTAGAGAAACTAGATTTCTCCCCACTTGCAAACAAAACCAAGCAAACTATTGTAGCTTAATTTTGATTCATACACTAAATAGGCAGTTGGCTTATTTCAGCTTTATGACCTCGTAATGCTCTAATTTGCCAGTCATGCTCTTATACTTGATTGTTTCAATGACTATTATCAGTTTAACAGTTTTGAATAAAAGTGTGACGTTTTAAAAATCTCTCATATGATAATATACTCCTATCCTTGGCTTTATTTCTGTTATATTATACTTTACCCTCCTGGAGAACATGTAACTCAACGTGATGCACGGAGTCAGAAAATAAGTGGCAGCTTTGCAAGTTCACCTTTTCAAGCAGCTGGGGGAGAAAGCAAAGTCAGCTGCCCCAGGGATAAATGGTGGTGCCCTCTTCTTATTTCAAGATTTCTTAGCCATGCTAAGAGAGGAGGATTACTCCAATTCCTGCCCCTGGAAGAAACGAAATGAGTTTTTGGTACTGCTAAATTAAACAGATCAGGACCTTTATTCCTGTCCATTCTGAGATAAGCCTTGGAAAGACATTGGGTCTCTCTCTCACTGGAAGAGGCCTCAGCTTTAGTCAAATGGAAAGCATATCAATTGAATGCAGGATCCCAGGTACAACCTACAGCCTCTTCAAGTAAGGGCTAGAAAATTCCTGCCTGAAATTCAGGATTGCTGCTGCCAGTCAAGGCAACATGAGCTGGATGGACCAATGGTTGATTTGGAACAAAACAACTGTTGTGTTACAGCAGAACACAAAAGAAAGACAGTTGGTTCCCTTGAGTGCTATGATTCTGTTGTATGATATATTCCATATTTTATTACTTTTTGCTTTAGGCAATTGCTTGTGCAACAACAGTGACTCACATCCCTTCCACTTCAGCAGTCTTCCTCCCTCTTTAGAACTATGTTTTAAGAGGACAAAATACACAAGTACTTATTGTTGTGTTTATCCTGTAATAAGCTTGGATTTTTTTTTCTTTCTCTCTGTCTCTCTCCCTCCTTCCCTTTTTTATTTTTATACTTCAGGAAGAGAATTTGGCAACAAAAGTCTGGACTGGACTTTTTGACGGGTGCCAGCTGCTATGCAAATATTAAGTTACACTTTATTTTTCAACGCCAATATTTTACTGGTTGGTCACTGTCCTTTATTTTAGCATCAGAATGCCTGAAGAGGAAAACAAGGAATAACCACATCGAAATCAAAGGATTCAAATTTCAAACACATCCTGACCGCAAGAGCTGGTGACAGTGGGGCAGCAGAATGTCCTTTGTTAGAGATTTTGAAGAGATTGGGGAGGGGGGGGAGGCTTAGCAATATCACACTAATGCAGTGCTTCTCAATTATTTTCTGTCATGCCCCCCTAGGAAGAAGAAAACATTTTTCGCGCCCCCCGCGTGACTGTAAATAGTATCATTATTAAAAAAATAGTATCATTATTAGAAAAAGGTCTGTTCTCCTTGAAAGGGAGGAGCATGCGCAGTCACATGTACTGGCTTAATGCTCACTATCGATGCAAATGTCAGCAGCGGTAGCCCGATTTCTTTAGCAAGTTTGATTAATTGGGGCAGCGTTATGTTTCACAGGAGAAGGTCATTGTCAGTCATTTGAGCATCAATTGGGCGCACATCCGTCGGGCAACAAAGTAAGTGTGGACGGACGTCCCACACTAAAGATGGCTCTGACAGGCTCGTGTCACAAGGGTTTTGGACAGCCAATCAGATGCTCCCGTTGTTCTCTGATTAAATACAGAGACATAAACACGGGGCTTAGCTTGTTATGACAGTGTTTGCCGAGGTCAAACGCGCCCCCTTTTATGGAGCCTCGTGCCCCCCTGGGGGGCGCGCCCCACTATTTGAGAAGCACTGCACTAATGGATCGCCTTCATTAGTAAGGGTGGACTCTTGAATTCATTTCAGATTAATGATTTGGATGATGTTTGTGGTACAATTCTGTGGTAACCAAAATATCAATGTCACCTTAGCACAGAACTGTTTTAAGACTACTGTATTGATATCAGCCAGCAGAAAACATTTCCACAATGTTTTTATTTCTTAAAAGCAATTTGAAAATGACCTTGAATTCTCACTGCCACCAAAGATGAGAACAAGGAGCAAAAATTATTTCTTGTCCCAAGTTGCCACAGAGCTTCACGCCCACTCGAATTATTTCTATCCTTCACCCAACAGTGGAAGGAACTTTTTCAAAAACATCATGGTGCTTGTCAACCATGGAATGTGAGGAAGAAAAGGGAGAAATAGAAAGAAAAAAAAATAACCAATTTATTCTGCTTTTGCTTAGCTACTATCTGAAAGGGAGATGTGAAGCTGCCAAGTCAGCATTCCCTTTATAGGACCTGTTAAGGCCAATAAACCCCAGGAAGTTGTGTAACACAAGTGGGGATGCAGACTGTCCCCAAATACCATTGGGGGGGGGGGGAATCACACCTAAACAGGACCAAAATCTAAAAGAGAAAGGAAGTTCATTCTTTTTATTATAAAAGTTTTTATTGGTTAAAAATAAACAATATTATTGCTTACAATATGTGGAATTTTCGCTATCCTTTTACAAAGAGATATATATATATATATATATATATATATATTCACATACAGCAGATCTTCCCTTATTAGAATTCCAAATTTAACAACCAGATTTATACAAAAATATCAGTTCGGTATCCAGAGTAATATCAAAGTTTACAAAAATAAGAGATGTCATAAAAGGCACAAGATAATAGATTCCTCCCACTTCGTCATTTCTTAATTCTAGGTCTCAAGGTTCTGGCCTTAGCACCCCCCTCCTCCTGGACCGCCACGGCCTCGCCCGCCCCCGTTCCTTGATCATCTAGTACCTCCCCTTCCTCGGTTCCTGTATCTTCCCCCTCTAGGGGGGTCTTATGTTGCTCCAAATAGGCCTTAGCCTCTGCCACACTATTAATTTTCTTCCTACTGCCCTCCCAGAAAATTATCAAACCTTCCGGCATCAACCACCTGAAGCCAATTCCCTTAAGGTACAGTTTATTTGATAAAAAATAATAATTTCTTCTTAATTCTCATACCTGTCTAGGGATCTGCTTCAGAATGGTGACCTCCTTGCCCCTGTATATCAGCGCCCCCGATCTTTGATTTCTCAGTATTTCATCTCTCGTTACCCTTCTCACGAATTTAATGTGGACCTCTCTTGGGACACTGTGTAAAATTGCATATTGTGAGTTTACTCTATAAACTAGATCCATATCCCATCTCATAAAGTCCAAACCTCTTTCAGTAAATTTGCCCAACAATTTAGCCATCACTTCTCGCAAATCTTCCTGGTCCATCTCTTCCACATTTTGAAACCTGAGAAAATAAGACATTCTATCCGGCTGCGAAGTTAAGATTACATTTCCTCTCATTTCTTCCCTCTTCTGGATTGCCCGCATCTCCCCCTCCAAACCTCCCACCTTTTTCTTATTCTCCTCTGCCACCTGTTGAACAGCAGTTAAATCTTTTTCATAACTATAATTTCAGATTTTATTTCCAGTTGCCCTTTTTGCAGGTCATCAAGTTTATCAAATTTCACAAGTTTCTCATCCAATTTTGCCAATTTCTCCAGACTTTTTTCCATGTCACCTGCAGCTGGTCTTTGTCCTTTTGCCATCTTGCAATGATAAAGAATGAGAGGTCCTCAGGTAGGCACAAGCATCCAGAGAGGAAAAGATTTTCTTAAAAGTCAACACTGTTTCCTCACAATCCACCAGAGGGCGCTCACAGAAGCAATGAGTCTGGCTCGTAGAGTAGGTCAAACAGGAAACCAGAGGTGGGTGATGTCATCAATTGTGTACAAAGAAGCAGGAAATCAGGCCCCAGCCATAACTCTCCGGCAAAGAGAGAGGCCTCCAGCCTCCCTTCTCGAATTCTGCCTCCACCATTCTCCACAAAAAATCAGCGAGGTAAGAGGTCTCCTTCTTTTTTCCTCCTCTTTCGTCTCAGCCATGGCGCCCTTCCCAGCTACAGGGGGGGGAGAAAAACTTCAGCCCCCCCTCTCACTCGCAGGACGCCTCGTCGCTTCGCCAATCAAGGTCTCTCCTTTTCTGCTTATTCTCCGGCCTGCATCCCTTCCTCTTCCGATCGCCTCTTTACTTGCTGCCTTAATTTCAATATACACCGGGTCCTACAGGCGCAATGGCGCGGTCAGCGGCCTTGAGAATGGCCACTGCGCGCCGCCCCCACTCGCCGGAGCCTCGGGCGCGCCAGCATTGGCCGCCCAGCCCCTGGAATTGAGGCAGGGGACCCCTGGCGAGCCGCCCTTAACGGCAGATACCCCGAAACCAGGGCACCCGGCCCCGAGGGGCCTCCAAGCGGGGGTTCAGACGCTGGGGCAAGAGCTCACCCAGGCAGCGTCCTTCGCCATCCGGAACCGGAAGCCGTCACCGAAGTTCATTCTTTATACTTACTGTACTTGCCAAACATACAAATTAAGACATTAATATTTTAGAATGATTGTTTTTTATAAAAGTTTGTCTATAGGTATTTGTGTATGAGAAAGACAAATGGACAGAGGGGCCTGAGTGGCGCAGTAGACTAAGGCACTGATTAATATTCAGCTGCATGCAATTACTGCAAGTTCTAATCTCACCAGGCTCAAGGTTGACTCAGCCTTCCATCCTTTCTAAGGTCGGTAAAATGAGGACCCAGATTGTGGGGGCAATAAACTGACTTTGTATAAATATACAAAAGTATGAAGGCTATTGCTTAACGCATTGTAAGCCGCCCTGAGTCTCCGGAGAAGGGCGGCATATAAATCAATTTTTTAAAAAATCCCACAATCGGAGCAACATACCTTAGGAATTTTCCTTACTCCTCTCATATGGGAACACGTATCAGGGACTACAGGGTCAAGGAGCTGTTTAAATCGGCAGCTCAGCATGAGCATGGCAAAAATTGCAGTAACCTTCCATGAACTCTGCCCATTTGGTTGTTGATAGCCTGCCTGTTTTCACCCTTATCATCACACTCCATTAATCCTATAATACTGGATTGAAATACTTGAGGATTTAGGCAGCCACTATATGAATAGGTGGTGTGTTTAATGATCAAACTTCATGAAGGGATTTGGCATTGGGTTGCAAAGGGATTTGCTATCACAGAATGGATATGGTTCAAAATTAAAATTATAACTGCTACAGTGATAGTGAATATTATTTTTGCTTTGTCTCAATAGTAGAACTTGGACTCATCTAATTAAACTGATTAGCTGTGGATTCAAGAAAAACAAAGTATTTTTTCTTTAGGAAGTCCAATATCTTCTGAAATATATAATGAAAGCTCCTAGTTTATTTATTAAATAATTTAATGGTGCGATTATGAGGTAAGACATTTCCACTTCTCCAGGATCAACAGTCATATGCAAGAGGGCAGTACTGGTAGATTCAGGAGAATTCCAAGGTTTGAATAAGAAGGAAACCATATTTAAGGGAAATAACCATTCAAATACAGTATAACAATGCAAAATCTCAAAACTAAGCGAGCTAAACATGAAAAGGTGGATAGGACTATGAGGGGTGTAGAATGACAGAAAAAGGAGGACAGAGGAAGAAATGTTTAGTTAGAAGATAGGGAGAATGTTCATTGAGTGAATAATTTCTTGGATCATATTGAGAAACAAGGCTTAAAGTTTCCCAGTGAAGGAATCTTGCCCATTTTATATAAACCAGCTGAATAATATAATTATTTATTAGTTAGAATAGCACACCACGGTATTCACCACCACTGCCTATCTGTGGGATATGCATAGAATTTATAAATTTATAAATGTTGTGAACTCCCTATAAAAGCACCTGAAGTAAGTCTACTGTATCTCCTCCTCCTCCTCCTCCAAAATTGGAAGATTTAAGCTTAAGTCAATTGTACCGTCTGCTTCAGATTAGAATAATATAAGAAAATAAATTATCAGGCTGCTGCTGCTAATTATGATGGTTCAGTTAGATGTTTAGACTGGATTTGACATTTTTATCCACCTATCGAGTCCTTCCCAAGAATTTGGGATAGGGAAATACTATTCTTTGATGGTGTTAGAAGTATCACTGTTATTAAGCAGTGCTTATGCAAGATTTTTTTTTAAAAAAAGAATCTCATATTTATCTTGCCTATTCAAAGAATCTTGGTATAAATCCTTCTTCCACCTACTTTCCAAGATCCCAGGTATGTGCTTTCTAAACTTTCATTAAAAAAGCTTCCTACTTTCTATCCTGCCAGATTCTATATTTGGCACATTGTGGGCTGAGAGGCAAGAAGAAATACTTACAAAATGAGATCATATAATCCAAAATGACATACTGTTGTATTAACAATCTCAATATTTAATTTAAAGAAAGCTTCTGCTTCTGTCAGATCATTCTTTATTTTTCAGGCTGCCAAGTTCATAAACTGCTGCAGGTTCTAATAATTGGCAACTTTTGGGAACGATGCATTTTATATAATGGAGAATAAGCAAGTCAGGCTCATTTCCATTAGTGGTGAGAAGTTACAACATGGCATTCTTACAGCTGATTTATTTACAAATATATTATAGATTGGTGGAGATAAGCAAAGACCCTCCCTCCCTCTTACACACACACACACACACACACACGCACACACACACACACACACCTCACTATACATTCATTGGACCAGGGAAAGAAGTTGAAATAGGCAGGAAATGGAGGGGTGTGTGTGTTTCCAGTGACATAGTCTTGCATTGTTTCTAGCCACCTGCAATAAAAGTATTTCATCCCAAACAGTTCATCAGTTCTATTAAACAGAGCAAAAGAGAAAACTCAGAACGAAGGAGCTTGCTTGCTTGCTTGCTTATTTATTTTTTTATTTATTAAATTTGTACACTGCTCAACTTCCAACTTTCTGGTGATTTACAAGTAAAATGTAGATCCCTGCTCCAAATAATACAGTAATAAAAACAAGGAACAAAAGATGGTGAAGAGCAAAGCCCTGGGCAGCAATAAAGCCACCCATTTCTATACCCGTAGAAGTTATATCCATCCCAGCCAAGGCCTAAACTAAGAACTAGGTCTTCAGGACCCTCTAAAAGTAGCAGGGAAGCCCCCCTCAGATCTTGAGGGGACCTCATTCCAAATGGCAGGCATTATGACAGAGAAGACAAACTTCCAGGATCCCAATAGATGTTATTGTTTAATCGGGATGAATAGATATTTGGAGAGAGAGATGGTTTCTCTCTAGAGTCTAGACTGTACACTATGTAGGACTTTACAACTAATGACCAGCACTTTCAATTGCACCTGGAAGCAAACTGGCAACTAGTGCAGGTCACAAATTAGAAATATTATATGAGCATACCAAAAATGCCCATCCCTGCTTTTGGTATTGCATTCTGGATTGGTTGACCTTTCGGGGCAGTTTTCAAAGGCGGTCCCATGTAGAGCATATTATAATAGCACAGGCCATAAATGACTATCTGAAGATTCTCCCAATCTAGGAAAGGGCACAATTGGTGGACCAGATGGAATACAAAAGGATTCCTGGCTACAACTGCCACCTCTTTGAGCAGGAGCTGTGAGTCCATGAAGACCCTCAGATGGTAAGTCACTCTTGAATGGGGAAGTGCTTCCCCATGAAAGATTAAAGAAGGACCATCCCAGGTATGGGTGGCCCAACACTTACTGCTATGCAGTAGGATTGAGTTGGGGAAGGTACCTCTCCACACAACCTCCAGATACTAGGGCAGAACCTCAATAGCCTCACTTGGCCAACCTATGGTTGAAATATATAATTGGTTTCATCAGTATATTAATGATGCAGAACTCCACACTGTCTTATAACCTCACCCAGCAATTTCCCAGAGAAGTTGAATAGGAGGGCAGAGAGTAGAACCTAGTTGCCCCCCACAAAGGAGGATCATAGGGAATAATCTCCTTCTAACCAACTCTTAATAGAACCAAGATAAAATGGTGCTCCTATCCCCAGCCTGTGGCGCCAACTCAGAAGGATACTGTGGTCAACGGTACTGAAAGCCACTGATAGATCAAGGAGCACAAGGATAGAAGCACACCTCAATCCTGGCTCTGCCATGGATCAACTACATGTGCAATATCAACTGTCCTAGTACAAAATCCCAGCATGAAATCTGACTGGATCTAGATTTAATTGTAGCTCTCCAATAAAAAGAATTAAACTATCTAATATATGGATACTATTAGAGCTGATTATAAAACATGTCAAGTATTCCCTTTTAAATTTAAGAACTTGTAGTATCCAATACAAATACAGTAATGCTGAGAAGTAGAGGTGGAATTTGCTTGTGCTCAAAACTATTACTTTTTCCCAGAGGCCACAATTTTGAAATCGAAATATGAATATTCCATAGTTCGTGTCACTTTGAAATAGGAAGACGTCATCTAATAGATCTCCTTCCAGATATATTGAAATCAACTCTAGAGAACCTAATGGATGGATTTATGTGATACTAATTAGCTTTATCATACTTTCCATTGTCTCATGCCAGAGAGACACTAAATTTTACAAAATCTGATGCTTAATGAATGAGATGGTCTCCAGTGCTAAATTAACTTCTCCTCCCAAGAGCTGCCATGCTGCAGACCAAGCAGTTGGATGCAGATAGCCGGAGATATTCTAATTTACTGAAGCAATTAGATGTTGGGAGTCCCAGGCAGTAATGATGATGGATGTCTCCCTTTGGATGCCTAGTAAGGAAACCCAGTCCAGCTCATCTTTCCTAAATTGCATCATCTTCCATTACTCTGTTGTTTCCAAGTTACGACAGATAGGTTTGCCAGAAGAAAATGTAGTACTTAATGACAAAGTCAAACTGTTTGGTGCTGGATAAGAAATTTCCATGTAAAAATCAAGTACCACTTGGTAGTGAATGGTGCCTGGGAATCTGTTATTAGTGTACTCGGAGACAAGCTATTCTTTCTTTGATTCATTATTAATATGCTACTTTGCATTATAAAATATATAACATTTATCCAGCTCTGAGGTTGCTTTTAATAAAGAAAAATTTGTAAAGAAAAAAATAACAAAATTCATAAAAATAGTCCAGTAACACCTAGGTTTAGTCGCTCATTTGGGAGGGGGAAAGGATTAGTTCTTCCACTGCCATGAAATACCAAATTGTTTCAATCACATCATTTTGCTCAGACTATTTTGGATGCAATGGGCATGACTATTATTTTAGGTTTGAATCCAGATGCAAATCTTGTCTGTTACATCCAAAAGTGACTAAATGGTGGCTCATCTTCTTTAACTTCAGCCTCATCAAGTTAAAATTTCTTTGTAATGTTGAGATAATGTAACACTGAGATAGCATAACGCCAATAACAATTCAATCTCAATGCCTAATTCCTCCAAAAATATCCCAAACCTTTTAAAATTTCCCTAGTCTTCGATAAGGGTCTAAAGACCTGGTTCTGCCAGTTGGCCTCAGGCCCCAATGGGGAAACAATACAGTGGAGGTCAAGTAACAACAGATCTCACTTCTTTGTAATCTGCCCCAGGGATTGAACTCTACTTACCGTCCTTGCACAAAAACAGGTTCAAAAACAGGTTACTTCCTGGTTAAAATGTCCAGGTGAGTGGGCAGAGCTTTGTGCTGCCGCCGCTACCAGTTCACCGAATCAAGCGCCGCCACTGCCGCTACCAGTTCGGGCGAACCGGTAGCATTTCACCCCCACCCTTCCCACGTGTCATTGGTTTTAATTTATTCATGTTTTAATGTAGATATATTTTTATGTCGTAAGCCACCTAGAGTTACCTTATGGGTGGCCAATAAATTGTATAAATAGATAAAAAAATTATTCCTGAATTTCTGTATCAGTGGAAACCTGACACCCACCCACCCCAAAGAACTTCCAAAGTACTGGCAGACATAAAACATTGTCTCACACTGGGCATTGGCTCATAATGTTAATTCAAACATTTGGTCAGAAATCTGTAAGAAGAAAACTAATTGTTCCTGTAGAGATCTTGTCACCCCAGACATGGAGAGCTTCCTCATACACAAAATCTCCCTGCCCTTAAAATGTCAAGCTAACCCACACACTGAGTATATTAGCAAAGTAATTAGATTTTTTTGGGGGGGGAAAGCATAAGCAACTGCAACAGCCCAAAAGAAAAAGAATGGTTTCTCACTACATCTATCCTCAGGGTAATTTGATCTCTAGTTCTGACGGATTCTTTAAATTGCATATACATAGCATGGCATGGATGAGCTGTAGTTGTCTAGCAGTTGTTTTGTGGTGCATCTGCAGTGGTGTGATTTATGTTCTCCTTAGTGGGATAATTTGCCCTGGATCTATGCATACTCGCATCACAAGAAAATGATGCATATGTCAATGAGCAAGAACATCTGCAAACTGCATATTGTTCCAATCCCTTGGGACTGGGTGGAATTAATCTAGATTTAAAATAGAGGAAAATAGTCTATAGCTTGAAGACCATAACCAGAAGACTTAAATAATATGACCCAGCTTTATAAGCAATGGCATTAAATCAGTGCTGAATATTTTACTAAGGGATGTTAGAGAAAAAGGAAAGCAATATAATTGGTAATATGATACAATATCAGTTTTAACACTTTAGAACTTTATTCAGCTCCTGGGAAAACAAGGTAATAAACGACAGGAAAAACTTTCTTGATGAAGCTTTCCAATTTTTTCAACCAAATACAGTAACTACTTTCTTGGCAAACGGAATAGTAAAGTATGTATAATTTGGATATTAAACCCAAAGTGAAGGGGAATAATGTTAATTCACAGCATCAGGTAATTACAAAAATGTCAGTGGAGATCCCATGAATTAATGCAAAAAGCATTCATTTACAAAATATATTGCCTGTCAACTTTGTTACTAAAAATAGGAAGGAGGATCATAACTCAATGGCAGAGCATATGGTGTGCAAAGGATTCCAGGTTTAATCTGTCATAGCAGGTGGTCAGAAAAATTCTTGCTGAGGCCTCCGGAGATCTTTATTGTAAAAGATGTACGGTTACTTCTTTGGCAAGAAAGTTGAATATGGTCTTATGATGCAAAAATAACTTGCATCTTCTAGTAGGAGAAAATAAAAGCAATTTCATCTGGGGAAAAAAATCCTAGATGTTCAGTGGTACTAAGACTTTGCAATTTAATGTCATTGTATATTCTATTTATATCTTGTCCTTTTATCCATCTTTCTTTCTTTGTTACATTTCCTTACTTTATTCATACTTCATGCTTAAAGACAATTCCTCAATGGTTCTTTCCCCCCTCTTTCTGCTCATCAAAGAGCTCTGAGGTTTGTAAGGGCATATTGAGAGGAATTGTTGTTTAGAAGTAGATGAATTTGCCAGTTTCTTTCAACCTCCTGGTTTTTTTTCTGAATATGTTTTCAACTGTTTCTCATTTTAGGACTCAATTCAGAGTGTCAAACCTGATTGTTTGAAAGGGCTATATATAATTTATACAATCGTAGTATACAGTATATATTTCAAAATATGCAAGTTTGTTTGCAATCTATCTGGCACAGATTTAACAAATAATTTATTATGCATTTTTATAAATGTATAAATGTATACATGTTATATATATATATATATATCCCAAACATACTTCTAATGGTTGTAAAATTATTTTGCAGATTTATAGAACTGCAAATGTTGATCATCCATTTGTTGGTTTGAAAAAGCAAAATTAGACAAATTGAAAAGTTAACTAAATGAATGTCTGCTGAATCATTTAATCATTTTATGAAAAGGAGGGTCTTTTTTCTTTCTATATAGTCATTATAGTTTTGGATGTTACTAATTTCAAAAATAAATATAATAAATATATTTTTAAAATTAGAAACAGATCAACTGCCCCAGTGGCTTTTCTTCCTGTATGTGCATGAAAGTTGGTTTTTCTTTTCTTTGTTCTGCTCTCTCTTTGCATTTTAGGAATGTGGCAAAATTGAAGGTCAAAGAAATCAAAGGGAACCTGGTGTTTCTGTGTATATGTGTGTGTGGGGGGGGGGGGATATTTCTCCATTGTGAAGAATTTCAGCACTTGTTACAAAAATGCCTCCTCTTATAAGGGAAGACAAGCACATGGATTTTTCAGAATAGATTACATTTGTTTCAAAGGAAAGTTTCAGAGCTTCCTTTTGAAGGAGAATAAAATCAAGGTTGTTCTCCTGGCATTTTGCAAAAGTTGTGCAAACTGACCATTTGGAATCAAAGTGGCTGTCTTTGTTTTTTGTGGCTGCATTCAAAACATCATGCTTTCTGGAAGAAATGAGGCCACTGGGTTTTGCTTTTTAAATTTTTCTAAAACTGTTCTCCGAGTCTGTGCTCTCTCTCTCTCTCTCTCCCTCTCTCCCCCCCTCCCTCCTTCCAGTACTTTAATGGTATATGTCAAATTAGGTCAATGAATACTGAAGTTAATGTGGTGTGCTAGTGCCCGCTGTTTCACCTCCCCATCCTCAGTTTATTTCCATCTCATCTTTTTGTGTTCAGATAACTTCTTAACAAGATGTTTCTGTCTTTTCTTCACATCTGCTGCCAGTCCCCAGTGTCAGTCCTTTGCAATCTCCATCACATAAGAAGGCTGAATATATTCCCAGTCAATGTCTGGGAGTCATAACTATAAAGCTGTCAAGTTTCAGCAATGAATTTATTTCAGTCTTTCTACACCTCTGTCCTGGGTTCTTGGAGCACTCCTTGCATGAGGCTTGGCTCATGTGTTTGTGTTTTGGATTGGCTTAAAACAACGGAGTTGAGCAGAGTAGCCTGACTCACAGTTTCTCTTTGTGGTTTACATTTCATCCAGTGCTCTTATCCCAGGTCATATTAGTTTGGAGGTTCATGCAATATGCTCCAATGCTTTACTGACCCAGTTAAATATGTTGTGTGAAACCAGCCTAAGCTTACAGGCACTTAAATCATATTTGGATTGGTGCTAATCATTGATCATAAACAGATTGGATCTAGAGGAGTTTTGGAATCCTTCAGATATTCTGGATTCAACTTCTATGGCTCACAGCTGATAATTACCACGACTTTTACTATTATGTATGGTGTAGATCAGTTCCAGATTGGAGACTGATCTAGGGACTTAATTGATCAGAATCTGGAAATGCTTAAGAAAAGGACCCAGCCTCTCATGGCTGTATTTTTCCTAAGAATTTTCTTGCTCCCAATTTATCACCCTCCCAGTGTATTGCAAAACTTCTTTGTCCATTCACTTGCCGATTCCCCTTTATATTGAAAATCTAATAATAATGTTGGGAAAATACAATGCCTGTTACAAATGTACACAATCATAGTTCTGCTCACTTCATAAACAAAAGGAAAAGTGCACAGCAGAAACAACAATAATTTCTGAACTGTGATACCCAATTGTCTCTTTCAGTATTAAATAGATAATAACAAAGTGCTTGATATCTATTTCAAAACAAATACAACATAACTTTTAAAGTATTAATCAAGCAACATCTGAACCTTGCATTGTATAAGATTTCACGAAAGCTAGAATTAAAATTAATGAATGTGTTAAATTTTATAGAAGCAAAGATTAGACAATAACAAAAATATTTTTAAAGCTACAGCCTAATTCAAATTGGGATTGCTGCATTTTGCTGCTTTAAATAGAAAATATAAGTAATTATTAGCCCTGAGCAAGGAAAACATGAACAGAAAATTTTGGAACATATGTACTATAAATTTGAAAATCAGGTGCTGCTGTTAGATGCTGCTATTAAAAAAAAATATCAACAAGGGGGAGTCAAAGAAGTTTATTACTAGTAATAATTGACATTGAAAAAGAATTGGTACCAGTCAGAAAGCATAATTATAAATCTCTTCCATTCAGAATTAAAATATTATTTAAGTCACAGTATCTTTCATTATAGGTAGTCCTTGGTTAACAACCGCCCTGCTTAGTGAGTGTTTGAACTTACAGTGATACTGAAAAAGTAGCATTGTGATTGGTCATCAAGCTTATGACTATCATAGCATCTCTGCAGTCATGGAATCATGATTTGGCTGCTTTGTAACTGGCATGCATTTACAATGGTTGTAACATCCTGCAGTCATATGATCACATTTTGCAAGCTTCACAGCCAACTTCTCAATGGAGAAGACAGAAATAAGTTGCAAGTTGTGGTCACATGATATTGCATTTAATGAACACATGGGTGGCTTGCTTAATCATTGCAGTGAAACTGATGTTAGAAGTCTGGCACAGTCATGTGCCGCTTAGTGACAGAATTGCCAGTCCCAATTGCAGGGTCCTTGTTGCTACCTGAGCTTGGTTGTTTGCTTGCAGACATTTTGTTACTTGACTAGGTAACATCTGCTCTAGAATTTCAGTTCTTAACTGAGGAACAGTGTATATCAGGGGTGGGCAACTGTGGACTTCAACTCCCAGAATTCCTAAGGCAGCTTGACTGTCTCAGGAATTCTGGGAGTTGAAGTCCACAGGTTGTAAAAGGGCCACAGTTGCCCACCCTGGTGTATATTGGTTTTGGTGTATATTGTTGGTTTTGCATTTAAGATGACTGTGTAAAACTCGGTTTGTTTCCAATAGTCTTGAACATCTCTGGAGGGACCTGAAAATAGCGGTCCACCGACAGTTGCCATTCAAGGTAATTGAGCTTGAGAAGGAAGGAAGAGGCAAGGAGGAATGGCAGAACATCCCCTAATTCAGATGTGCAAAGCTTGTCGCGTCATACCCAAAAAGTCTCGAGGCTGTAACTGCTGCCAAAGGTGCTTCAACAAAGTACTGTGAAGGGTCTGAATACTTATGCCAATGTGATAGTTCAGTTTTTTCCTTTTTAATAAATGTACAGACATTTCTAAAATTCTGTTTTCACTTTGTCATTATGGAGTACTGAATGTAGATCAATGAGAAAAAAATGAATTTCAACATCTGTAGAATCAGGCTGCAGCATAACAAAATTGACAAAAGTGAAGGGTGTCTGAATACTTTCTAAATGCACTGTATAGTTCTCCTTAAGAGAAACTGCAGAACATCCCATTTTGAACCCCAAGCTTCTTTTTTTTATTTTGAAGCAAATGTTCTACATTCAGAACAGGTCATTTCAATAATTTTAGTGAAAACAATGTTTTCAATTCAAGATAATGTCTTTCCAAGCTTGAAAGTCTTTCAAAATAGTCAAATTAGTCTATTCCAAATGAGGAATAGCTGTCCTAAACTCAAAACAACTGTTTCAAACTTCAAACAGGCCATTTCAAATTCAAAAGCATTCAGATGTAAATACTTTGCACACTATTATTTACCGACAACGAGGAATTAATATTTCCTCTCTCAAAACTTACTGAGAAAATAGAATGAGAGATGTACTAATTATGTAATGGTTACTGTTGAAGATGCTTTGCAAAATGGATGGATCACAAAATTCCAATTTGGTTGAGTCAAATTCAATTATTCCTTCATTCTATATCTACTTCACTTTAAAACATGGGAATCTTGACAGTAATGTTTAAAATCCATATTAAATGCATCATGTTTGGGTTGGATGATTTGAGATTTAACCTTAAAATAACTCTAAATAAAAAACCATTTAAATCTGTTTCAACAGGTTATGTGTTGTTTTACCATATAAATTTTAGTCTTGATTGTGTTGATATGAATCTAAGCAAATTTGTGCCTTAATTGGTACTTTTTGGTGGCAGTGACCAATTGTGAGTCATTTTGCTCATAACTTTTTGAAAGACATTGGGAGGATCATGTAAAAATATTTATGATGAAACTTATCCATTATTTCCCAAGGCATTTAAATTGCACAACTAAGAAACTGGTTTAATTTCTAAAGTTAGCTGCCTAACTATAGAAAGTATGTAGCAATATAGTTATTACAAAACACTGCAAAAATGCAAATAAAAAATTCATTAGCCCAGGGTACTTAAACATGTGGAGTAATTGTTCCAACAGAAAAATTAATGAAAGAAAAACCTGCACCAAAGGATTTATTTGTATTTTTCCATTATTCATATTAACACTGTTTTTTTCAAGTAGTTTACTTTCATCTGTATATATGTCATTCTCGATAAAACTATAGAATGAATAAACTATTGAATTTATTTTAAAATAGCGTGCTTTTTCTTACGATCATGCATATATTATACAGTGTACCTATATTAATATTTATCCATATAGGAGAACCAGTTTGGTGTAGCGGTTAAGGCACCAAGCTAGAAACTGAGAGACTGTGAGTTGTAGTTCTGCCTTATACACAAAGCCAGCTAGATGACCTTGAGCCAGTCGCTTTCTCTCAGCCCTAGAAAGAAGGCAGTGGCAAATTGCTTCCAAACAACTTTTCCAAGAAACTTTCAGGGACTTGAATGGAAGAAAAAAAATTCACAATAGAGATATTTCTATTATTTGTTTTTTTTTCCTGTTTTAACTCGGTACTTTTAAAGGTTTTTTTTTTCCAATAAAAAAGACAAAAAAGAATGAAAAGAGAAGCCTTTGAAAGCAATTGTTAAAGGCTACAAATTACTCAGAATGCAAATTGTCTGTTTATCAGAAAACAAGGTATTGAAAGTGACATGAAGCACCTTTTATTGATGGTCTCCCAGTAGTCATTACTGAAGTCTGCAATGTGCGGCTTCAACTATTTTAGGCTATGATAGTGCAAGCAAGGATTCCGTGCATGGAAGGGTAGACGTTTGCCCTTTCTGCAACTATGATAGAGCTTGACATGGGATTTTAACGGTTTAACTCTGTATTATCTAAAATGGGTTCATGGTGTACGTCAGAAGAAAAGAAAATGTTCACTGTGGACAAAATATCCAGTCTCAAAATGGCTTTTCTATATTTTGTCATAACATTTTCTGTATTATGGATCATCATTGCATAATTTTATAGATGGCATGAATATTGCAGCTAATGCATGATCTAGTAACTTTCTGTTGCAAGGCAGTAGAACTTCCCTTTACCCATGTGGAGGACATTAAGTGGCAACTGAACTTAAAATTGTGGGACATTACAAAGATGAAATCAATAAAAATGCTCAAAGAATGGCAATGACAAGGGAGAAAGAGTTGAAACATAGAGGGAAATTGAAGTAAGGAATAGATCATACTCCATGGAATACAGATGCAATGTGTCTTCTACTTTAAAAACGTGTATTCTTAATGTCTTAATGTGACACTAGACTTTCTCCATTATTACGAACTGAAAAACTGTTGGTAATTATAAACTGGACTGCCCTATCATTACCACAATTTTTAAAGGGTAATACATATTATCTGTTGTGAACAAATCCTCTGGATCTGAGGACCATTTTGTTCATTTTCTTGAGGAGTAGTAAGCTATTATCTATCCTGTGAGGATGAAACCACTAAAGCAAAAAAAATATTTTAATCATAAATACCTTTTATTAAAACTAAGCAGAATCTCTGAGCATCTGGGTTTTTGGAATTAGTTAATTTTAATTACATTCCAATTAAACTTTGTCTTTTGTTAATATTAAGCCTTGTCTTTTGCTAACATTAAACCTTTCATTAAGCATACAGATCCCCGAAAGACCAAAAAATTGGTGCCAGAAGGTGAGTAAAAAGAATAATAATCTTCTTCCTCTTCTCCTTTCCCTCTCTCCCTCTCCTTCTCCTTCTCTAATAGCTATCTCATTTCATATCTCTTCATGAATGCTTGTGTTTCTAATTATAGAATATAAACAAAGACAAAAAACTCAAGTCCAAATATTTCTCTGAGGGCATAATAATCTCTATTGGAAACAGTTGGCATCTAGTATTTTAATCATTTGGATACCTGAGGCTTAAGAATGTGTATAAAATGCTTGTGATTGTTTGGCTACTATATACTTTCTTGATTCCTACCCAGATTCTCCTTTTGGGGCCAGGTGTGTTGTTCACATTTGGTATATTGCTGCAATGGCTCTCGTTATCAATGTGCTACCAAGTCATGTTCATTACATGATGTGTAATGCTCCTCACAATTTAAAACTGGAATAACTGATAGATGACAGATTCAGGCTACCAACCTAATGTTACTACCAGGGAAGACTTATCAGTGTTGATTCCTTCAGTTGGGAATATTTATCCTCCCAAAATTCACAACATATAATTGCATATCATTTAGGCATATCTTAGTCCTGTTTCTTCAATTAGGCTTTCCCACTTTGAATACTATATATTTATGTTAATTTTGTTTTTTCTCTTTTTAAAAATATATTGTCTTTTCATACGGTTTTCTATTGCTTCATTTGTATTATTTATATTTTGTACTGTGAGTGAAGTTTAATTGCTTTCAGCCGTGTAATAATAGGAAGAACTATAAAATATTAAAGAATGAGTGAATGAATACATAATTTAGCTGACAGAAGTCAGTGCACTAACATCATCTTCAAAATATATCAGGAGCTGAGCAAAATCTAAAATCAAAATCTACAAAAAAAGAGAATAGTTTTAAGAAACTTTGCTTTAAAGACTTTTGGAGTACTGAAAATAACACTGGTCCCAAATATTATGTTGAATATGTTTATTCAAAAAGTAAATTGTTTATGGAATGCAACAACTTTAAATATCCAGCTTTAGAAAATTAGATCATTGGTATATTACACTTCTTTCTGATGACTGAATTAGACACTTGATGGCTAACAAGAGTCTAGGAACTTATGTCAACACTAAGAAGCTGAAAAGCAGCAAAGAGAAGAGAACATTAGAGATGAATAGGTTTTAATTTCTTTCTGCTTTTCTCTTGCAAAGACTTTCAAAGTCTAATTTGGAGGAATAAATAACAAGTAAAGAAGTAGCAGCAAATATAGGAATACTGTTCCCCTATCTTTTTTCCAATTATTGAGAAAGAGCTATCTCCTAGTTGCACCAACCAGTGAAGGCAACTTATAAATGAAAGGATTTTCTCCAAAAAACCCCACAAAGGTTCTCGGTGTGCTATTTTTGTAGCGGTGTCATAATTTCCCAATGGCCTTCAAAGGAAACCTTATATGTTGCTTAGTCACAATTTTCAGACCGGAAGACCTTTATTAACTGTCCTGGAGAAGCAGGAGGACAATTATAGCAATAGTGTTGCAAAATCTCCCCAGAAGATAATTCCTTCACATATAGTAACACAGTTAAGACTTGACCAGGACCAATCCATTCATCACAGAACAATTAATGTATATTTTCTACATGAAACGTGTAGAAGTGCTCAGTTTTTAAGTGCTCAGATGTTATTAATTTCTTAAAGATATACAGGTAGTCCTTGTTTATGGGGGACAGTTGGGACCAGCAACTTGGTCATTAAACAAAATAGTTGCTGAAAGCACAACTGTGTTTATGAGGTTACTTCAACTTTCCTTTGCTTTACAGACCTGTGATTGTAAAGTTCATCACTGTCATAATTGTGAATTGCTAAATGAGGCAAGAATTCATTGTAATTGGACCAAGGATCCACCATGCCTCTCTTTAAAAATAAAATGCTTTCTGTAAGAAATAACCAGACTGAACTAGACGGAGGAGCTGAGAGTGTCATCAGTCTTAAGTCCCTTCACACTCACAAGAGATCTAAATTCAGCCCACCTTGAATTCTGTTGATTCTAATCTACCCCCGTTCAGATTTTTGTAGAGAGCAATGCTTTTGTAGAGAATAAACCTGTAGTCATTTGAGCCACCTTGCTTCCTTATTTCTTGTTCCTAACACTTTCTCCAAAATGGCTTTAGGTTGCATTCAATTATTGGTTTTATCATGTTTGGAATTATTATGTAATATCCTTTTTTTATTCTTGGTTGTAAACTGCCCAGAGTTTGGTTTAAGTTGGGAAGCTATACAAATGTTTTAAATAAATTGGTATTAAGGATCAAGTTGTACTTCTAATATAATGGAGTAGATTTTGGGGCTGGTTTTACAACTTTGGGCTATCTCCATGTCAGTTTCCATGACAATACAATGGATATCACTCCTTTAAACCTTAAAGGATTATATCTAAGGAGAGATAGAGCGCCTCTTGTACTTATTTCAAACATAAACACATCCTAAATGATACACTGAAATATTTTATTAGAGATAAAATCCACCCTATGCAAATTTCTTTCTGGAGTAGGAAAATTCAGATTATCTGATGACTTTACCACTTTCTCGTGAATTTTAGTTATTCCAGTATGTTGCAGAAAAAGGAAAGTTACATTAGATCTAGCTATTAATACTAATTAAAATACAGTTTTATACAACTCTGTGCTCCTTCCCTTCCTGCCCTTAGTATCATGGGAGAAGAGAAATAAATCAGCCATAGAGCAAATGCTCAGCATGAAGAAGACACCGGTTTTGATTCTTGGCATCTCTAGATACGACTAAAAAAATCTGCAGAACTAGAGTCGAAGTGTCTAATAATCTGATTCCAGATTCCTAGAAGAGAATATTTGATTATTTGGATTTCATATCTTATCTCTCTGTTTTATAGACAGTTATGATTGGAAGACAATGGATACTTTGACTTTGCTCTCTTGGCTTTGATCTAAACCACATTTGACCTGCCTGTCTCAATATTCATGACAAAATCCTCCACGGTGTTATTCTGGTACTTTGCTGAGCACCTGACACTGTGGTCTAATGACAAATGATCTTTATTTAGAAGACATGTGTGTCCCTAAATGTTATAAAACAATACTAGAGACCTAGAGGAATGGGAAACCTCAGAAAAAAATAACATGCAATGTCAGAAATCAGGCAGCATGAAAAAATGTCATGAAGACCTTTCTGGGTAGAACGGCAGCATTGCAGATGAGTTGGTTATATATCTATATCTTTTGAGGGCACTAGGTCACTTCCCCAAATCACTAGCAACTGCTCCTAAGCATGAGTCACTTAGTGGTGCCTTTTGAAGCATTTCACTTTTAGGAAACATGATAGGTTGGCAAAGTGTCACATTCCTCTCATCAGCTCAGTATTTCTGCCTGTTGGGATGACTCAGGGCAAATGTCTCCATTGCTCCAATTTCAGGGCTTACATGCAATGTTTCAGCATTACCCTCAAGAAGTATCCAGATGTGCCCATGCTGATCTTGATCCATTCCATACAGTTGTTGTCCTCACGTGCCTTTCATTGGGAAATCTGATGTAAAATGTTATAATTAAAATGTGGCATTTGCTATCATTTATTTATTTATTTATTTATTTATTTATTTATTATATTTATATACCGCCTTTCTCCCGTAGGACTCAAGGCGGTGTACATTTTAAAAGATCATTCACATTTAAGGTAGCGATGATCACCAATTTAGGTAAACTTGAAAAGTAAGCTAGATAAAGGTTACCAGTCTTGAGGGCTTTGTGTAACCTTCTGAATTACAAACAGTCCACTCCCGAGAAGTTATAATTAAAAGATCTATTACCTTTTGATCCAATCTTCTGAGTCTCTCATTTTCATTTGGCCATCATATGATCAAACTTGAGATGGGCCATTCACCAAATCCAACAGAGCTGATACTATGTTCTTAATGTTTTGACAGAGTAATATTTATATTGGTGTATATTCTCCTTGCAAAGTTCTAACCTTTGATCATGACTCATTCAAAATCAGTGAATCGGTGAAATGGTTTAGGACCAGGAAAAAAGATAAGGGAAATTATTTTTTGCTAAGAGATGCAATAAGTAATATTAGACATGTTTTAAATATTAGAGGTAAAATATGTTTTGCGAAGACTAGGGTTGTATTAATCATTGTAGAGGAGTGATGTTAGCAGCCCCAGGATTTCTTAGAAATAATGCATTTTGTTTGTGAAATTATACAAGTTATACTTGGTTTATAGGCTTAATATACAACTTTTTATTTTTAAATAAACTGATTTCAATATTCAGAATTTAATAGCAATAACACTTAGACTTATATACTGCTTCACAGTGCTTTCTAGCCCCCACTAAGCAGCTTGCAGAGTCAGCATATTGCCCCCAACAATCTGGGTCCTCATTTTACTGACTTTGGAAGAATGGAAGGCTGAGTCAATCTTGAGTGGATCAGGATCAAACTGCTGGTAGTGAGCAGAGTCAGCCTGCAATTCTACCTACTGCACCACAACAACTTCTAATTGTATAATATAGCATAAAACATACATATACATAGGGGTTTTCTTGTCTTGAATATATGAGTTTGGCAAATAATAAACAATAAAAATGTAAATAAGTAAAGTATGTGGTCCTGATTCCGATCCTGGTCCTAAGCAGTATTTAAATTGCTCTCATCATGTAAAACAACATTTTCAAAACAAGGATATTTTTGCTCTGACTAGGTAGGAAAGGTTTTGGCCCCCAAACTCTTAACCTGAGTGGCGCAGTAGACTAAGGCACTGTGATTAACATTCAGCTGCCTGCAATTACTGCAAGTTCTAATCTCACCAGGCTCAAGGTTGACTCAGCCTTCCATCCTTTCTAAGGTAGGTAAAATAAGGACCCAGATTGTGGGGGCAATAAGCTGACTTTGTATAAATATACAAAAGTATGAAGGCTATTGCTTAACACACTGTAAGCCGCCCTGAGCCTTCGGAGAAGGGCGGCATATAAATCAAATTTAAAAAAAAACACCTGTCCCTAGCCCACAAAAATTGGATATCACTCTTTGTACTCAAAAGTTGTCTAGTCTATGCTTGCTATTGCTAAAGATGGTTGGGGAAAGCTGCTGACATAGATGGCTACCTCTGGCCCTCAAAGCAATGCGTAAGATCCAGTTGCCACTGGATTATAAAGCAGAAAGTGAAATTATTGCCTCCATGGGAAATAATTTCAGTAACCATATCCCAAAGATGCTTTTGAAAGGCACGTGGGATTTCTTTGTTTTTCTCCTTGGAAACATTTTGCTTCTCACCTAAGAAGCTTCTTCAGTTTTAACTGAATGGATGGATGAGAGGCGAAATATTTTCAAGGAGAAAACAAGAAAGTCCAGTTGCCTTTCAAAAGCATTTTTGGGACAACCATGACCTGGATGACTCAGAATCTCCATAAACATACAGTAACCATACTTCATTTTTCTTTTCCCATCTCTTCATTGTGTGATCCCTTGCATATTGTCTAAAGATCAGAATCCAATTTGATGAACGTATCTTTTATTTTATGTACACTGAGAGCATATGCACCAAGACAAATTCCTTGTGTGTCCAATCACACTTGGCCAATAAAAAAATTCTATTCTAGTCTATTCTATTTGGTGGAAGGTTCCATATTATCACACAGCATCTACTGAAGTAGTCCATTTTCTGAGTTGGCACAATCCATGTGTGTCCAAACAATCTTAGTTTGCAGAAGACACTGAGCCAAAAAGACCTAACACATATTAAACCAACTAAGCAAGCATGTTCTATATTTGCAGCCATGAAATTTTGACTGACCAAGCCAACAGAAGGCAGCTGCTTTCAGCAGAGAAAGAAGCTAGAGTGTGCACTGAGCCTCTGATTTCTAGGGAGTTTTACTTTCTTCCTTTTTTTTCCTGGCAATTTATCTTCAGGCTGATCTCAAGGCATTATCCCTTGTCAGCATTTGGTATGAGGATGAACAGCTCTACAGAGAAAAAGAGGGTGAATCATTGTTCACAGTACATCTGAAACAGTTACCTTTTTAGCATATGCTGGGTTGACAGCCATAAACCTATGGAGATATGTAGGCTTGGGTTTTGTTTCTTTCTTCTTTCTTCCTTTCCTTAGTCTGCAAGATGTAGTTAATTCATCTCCTGAATATCTATATATGATGAGAAGATCCCTTGAAAATATATCGAAAGAAAACCACCACCAAGCCCTGTCGCTTGTAGGGTTGAAAGAAATATGATGAACGTTTGCAGAAACTGGGCACAGCTAATCTAGTGAAGAGAAGGACCAGGGGAGACAGGGTAGCAATCTTCCAATATTTGAGGGGCTGCCACAGAGAGGAGGGGGTCAAGCTATTTTCCAAAGCATCTGAAGTGCAGACAAGGATGGAAACTGATCAAGAAGAGATTCAACCTGGAAATAAGGAGAAATTTTCTGACAGAGAACACTCAACCAATTGAACAGAAGTTGTCTTCAGAAGTTGTGGGAGCTTCATCACTGGAAGCTTTCAAGAAGAGACTAGACTGCCATCTGTCAGAAGTGGTGTAGAGTCTCCTGCTTGGACAGGAAGTTGGACTAGATGATCTACAAGGTCCCTTCCAACTCTGTTAATTTGTATTACTATAAAACAAAAGAAATCATGACACTTCTTACTGGATTGGGGCACAGGGTCTTTAACTCTTTATCTCTCATGTTAAAAGCTGTTGATGATTATTTGTTCCACCAAAACAACAACAACCCCCAACCGCAGACTTGTATTATTTTAAGGAAAGATGGGAAATGATGATAGCCAGCATCTTTATTCTCTAGCACTGATCACTAGCATTGATCATGTTACCTAGTTTGGGTAATGAAATGTCTACAAGTAAACAATCAAGCTCAGGTAGCACCAAGGACCCCTCATTTCAACCCTGAGCTATAGATATTCTCCTGTTTATTGGTAAATTATTCTCCTTTGCCTTACTCCAAATACAGTGAATTGCCCTGCCAAGGAAAGACAGTCCACTTGTATGATGAATGTCAAGTAAGATGTAAAGATGAAAGGATAAAAAGCAGTATGTCCTGTGACGAGTAATAATGGGGGCGACTCGTTGTTCCCATGTAACACCCCTCTTGCACGAGCTGCACTGGCTCCCGGTGGTCTTCCGGGTGCGCTTCAAGGTGTTGGTTACCACCTTTAAAACGCTCCATGGATTAGGACCTGGTTACCTACAGGACCGCATTCTGCCACCAATTGCCTCCCACCGACCAATACTCTCCCACAGAGAGGGCCTCCTCAGGGTGCCGTCAGCCAAACAATACAGGCTGGCGACTGCCAGGGGAAGAGCCTTCTCTGTGGGGGGCCCGGCCCTATGGAATGAACTGCCCCCATATGAAGGATCCCTGACCTCCATGCCTTCCGTCGCGCTCTGAAGACCCTATTATTCCAGCAAGCTGGTCTGACTGGATAAAGGTTTTTTTAAATGGGTTTTGATAAGGGTTTTATAATGATTTTAGTTGGATGTTTTAAATTTCAGCCGAATGATTGAATTATTTTAATTAGCTTTTAATTTTTGCTGTACATTGTTTTACTATGGCTGTTCACCGCCCTGAGTCCCTTGGGAGAAGGGCGGTATATAAATATAATAAACATAAACATAAACTTACAAAATTTCATGTGAGTCTCTTGTCTTCTTCCTTTCTGTAGATTTAGCATCCGCTCATATTATTTATGCTCAAGCTCCTGCTGCAGACACTTCTGAAATCAAAAGGTGAACAAAATAAAGCTTCCTTCATTACTTTGTTATGGGATACTTTTTTTAGCTTGCCATTTACTCTTCGAAGTGACACTGATCACCTTGACATTAGCTTGTAAATAGCCTCTATCTTTCTTACTAGTAGTAACTTGAACCAGCCATTTGGCTTCAGGCTAGCAGGGGGGGTCTATGCTTATCCCTACTACAGTGCAAGGATTTCTCTCTAGCTCTTGCAAATGGGTTTTTAAAAATCTGACTTCTAAGAGTAAATGAAAACCCAGAGGACTTCCAGTCTTAAAAATAGCAACAACAAACAGGTTGGCATGGTTCATTTCAGGAATGTTATCCTCACATCTTGGGTGGCATTCCTACCCTATGCAGTGGAATAATAAGCCTTTAGCTCCTTGAGGGCTCTAATTATTTAACATTAGGCTGGAAATACGGAGCATTTCAAGGCTTGCTCGTGCAAGCAACTTCCTATAGAATCTTTTATATAAAGACAAATCATTTGACTTTCAGGTAGATTTTTGATAAAATTAAATGAGATGGAGCAGATTTGAAAGGTGATTGTGAGTTATTTAAAAACTGGCAATGGAGGAAGTACAAATGTAAAAATCTAAATCATTTTGCTTAATACAGCCAACTTCTCCTGAAGATGAGAGTCTGAAAGGCAACCCATAGGAAGGAACCCACCCATCCATTGGAAGTGAGAGAGAGAGAGAGAGAGAGAGAGAGAGAGTAGCTTTTAAAAATAATTTTAATTCATAATGATTTTATAAGGTTATATTTAAAAGATGTATTTTGTGTTTCTATTTTGTTTAGCTTAGGGGCTAGTTTAAGCACCAAGAACGCAGCACAGCATTGCTGTTGGAGCAGAGTTCAAAGGCATGCTTAGAAGTGGTGATTCCAGTGCCTGCAGACACTTCAGCCTAGGTAATTCTGCATGTCGCGAACAATTCTAATGGCTCCTACAGAGACACCTAGTGGGGTTAAGTAGAGTGCCATATTCTACTAGAAGCCTGCACGCTTTACATGGATTAACAATGTGTGGCTCTGTGGATGGATGGATTTGGAGCAGGATTTATCCCATTTTTTCATCCTTTGGACTTTGAAGCAATATATAGTCAAGACTACAAGTAAGTATCTGTCTGTCTGTCTAGCTATCTCACTAGCAAGCTAGCTATCTAGTTATCCAAAATGATATTTCTATGGAAAATAGGGTGATTGGTTCCAGCTAATCAATAGGCAATTTTTTTTAAACCTAGAACTTTATATGTTTATTAACAAAATAGGGTATAATCTAAAAGACGATAACCCATTTCCAAAGCATACTTGCTATCTCCTGTATTCTGCTATAATTCTTCAAAATGGAACCTTCCTTTACTCCATTGTGTGCAAATAATGATTAGTGTCTAAAACCCCAACAGACGCTGCTAACACATGTGCCAGCCCCAGCACATGTGTGCTAGACTCATACTAACTCAATTCTGGCTTATATTAAATGTGATCTGCTATCAATTTATGAATTGTACAAAATCAAATTTCACCCTACTCGAGCTTGTACTAATCATGACCTATCTGATTTTTAAAAATGGTCACAATACATCAAAAGCTAAATGATGGTTGTGAGCAGTAAGCTCTGTGAATAAATATTTGGGTTGGAAAAAACCATGCTTTTATTCCTTTCCTGAAGATTAGAAAGTCATGGAGGACTTTTTACCTGCTCTTTTCTCTGGTTTCTGCCAGTGGTGGGTTGCCCCCGATTCAGACCAGTTCACAAGAATTGATAGTAAAACTGGCCGAAGGCCCCGCCCACAGCCCCAGATGTTGTCATCAGTGATCTGCGCATGTGCAGAAGCTTCTGCGCATGTGCAGAAGCAAGGCGTATGTGCAAGCGAGTGCACACATGCGAACCGGTAGTAAAGGTAAGTAGAACCCACCCCTGATTTCCGCCCCTGAAATGTTCTGCAGGAAAGAACACAACCATATCAGAAAAATCTCCACAAGGGACATTAGGAAGTATCTTTGTTTACAAGAAAAGCAATGCAAGTTCTAGTTATTCTTCCAACTTCCTCTAATCTTCTAATTTTTCTAATGTGCTTCACTACAGTTGTCAGCATGCTGGATTGGATAAGAAAAGTTGTAAACCAACACAAGCACCTTCTAACTGGGTGTTTCCACAGTGATATTTATATGCTCAGTAGATGCATGGGAGAGTATTTACATCCACTCTGAATGAAGACATACTTTCCATCTTTCTCTTACTTTGGATTTTATATGAAGTACGTCAGCTAAATTACTGGCTTACGATATTAGTTGCATAACTCATTAGTTTTAAATTGCTTGACCAATTGCCAAAGTACCTGAGTTAAATTAATATCCATCAAGTGTTCGTCTAATGCACGGGTGTCAAACTCATGGGGTCACATTGCCATCACGTGACATTTTGTGACCTTTTTTCCCCTTCACAGAGCTGGGGTGGGCGTGGCCTGCATATGATGCATCCAGCCTATGGGCCGCCAGTTTGACACCCCTGATTAATGAATCCTTTAAAAAAAAATCTGTCCTTGTCTGTGGAAGATATATGGATGGACAACAAAATGCTGGTCCTTTCTATTAGGACAGTAGTTGAATGCTGTTGCTATCAATTTAAAATATGACTCACTTTTCATTTTGTTAAAAAGCTCATAATGTTTGAATATAAGCAAAATTGCAGTGATTTCCTGTAATTCAGTAAATCAATCAGTAGTAAACAATTAAAATTAGCCCGGGAATTCTGGCAGCTGCAATCCCAATATAGTTGAAGATCAACCATTTATGCAAAGCTAAAGAAATTATTTAATTGCTGCCTTTTCTAAGTGAGGTGGTCACTTTACACAGCTGTCTCCAATGGAGACCTCCCTCTTCTGAGTTTCAGGCATTAGATCGGACATGTTTCTCAACATTGGCAACTTTTAAGATGTATGGACTTTGGGGAAGGTTAAGAAATATTACATTGGATAAACATGGTGTTATTTTCTTAATTTTTAAAAATTTGCTGAATATTGAGCACATAAGCAAATAAGTGTGATTAGTATAATAGCCATAAAGAAAGAGGACTGTCCATTCAAAAGTACATGAAAATATGTAATTCATTCAAAGCATCATGAATTTAAGTGTGATCCCAGTCACCCACTTACTAAGTGTGTGATGCAGATGCTATTAGACAATATATAAATAAGGGAGCCCAGTTGGATAATCATCCCCTTTCATCACAGTCTTGATCTCAGTTAAGAGCCAGGCATTCATGATTTGCATTGAAAGTAAATAGGCCTGGTGCTCATGTCTGTGCATGCATTCATGACAGTTTTGTGTGGGGTATGAGTCAAACATGTATGTCTTTATTATAGAATGTTCTAAGTCACGTAAACTGGAATTTCAGACATATTGACAACACAGTTCTGTATTGTGTAAGTGCACTATATTTGACTATTAATCTTGGTATAAATCGGGTGAAATGCTACCGGTTTGGGCCAGTTCGCCCGAACCGGTAGTAAAAAATGCTACTGCTTCGCCGAACTGGTAGTAAAAAAGTGTAAAACAAAAGTTCCGACGATCAGCTGAGCGATGCGCGATCGTCGGAACTTTTTTTAAAAAAACTTTTTAGGATTTTTGTACTATTGGTTCTCTGGAACCAGGAGTTAAAAATGATTTTAAAAGTAAAAAAAAAGTTCCAACAATCGAGTGTCGCTCAGCTGATCGTTGGAACTTTTTTTTTTTACATTTTAGGCATTTTTTTACTACCGGTTCGGGCGAATAGGTAGTAAAAAATGCTTTTAAAAAGTAAAAAAAAAAAAGCTCCGACGATCACAGCTGTGCCGCACGATCGCCAGAGCCTCTTTTTTTTTACTTTTTTAAAGCATTCTTTTACTACCTATTCACCTGAGATGATAGTAAAAAAATGCTTTTAAAATTAAAAAAAGGTTCCAATAATCACGCGGCACAGCTGTGATCGTCGGAGGCTTTTTTTTACCTTTTAAAAGCATTTTTTTACTACTGGCTTGGGCGAATAAGTAGTAAAAAATGCTTTAAAAAGTAAAAAAAAAAGGCTCAGATGATCACAGCTATACCGTGCGATTGTCGGAACCTTTTTTTTTACTTTTTAAAACCATTTTTTACTACCTATTCCCCTGAGCCGATAGTAAAAAAATGCTTTTAAAAAGTCTTTTAAAAAGGTTCCCATGTGAGCCACAGCTGATCACGCCCTCGCGTTCTACTTACCTTCCCAAGCCTTCTTTTGGCGCGCATGGCACATGCATGCGTGCAGCTCGCATTTGGTGTGCACTGTGCATGCGTGCACACAGCACACATTTGGTGCATGGTGCGCATGCATGGCCAGCGAACCGGTAGTAAACCGGTTCAGATTTCACCACTGGTATAAATACTAGAATCTTCATTGATGCTCCTACAGCTGACATATTTATTAATCTATTTATTCAGCAAATTTTCATGTGTTTCCCTTATTTCTTTGCTACTCTTGTTGCCATATATGACCATGTGTATTTTACCGGACATAGGGGTACATTGTTCACTTTGAAAAAAGGTGATGAATTCATTATTTATTATTTATAAAATTTATTAGCTGCCCATCTTACCCTAGGGTAGGGGTCAGCAACCTGCAGCTCTGGAGCTGCATGTGGCTCTTTCATCCCTCTGCTGTGGCTCCCTGTCACTGGTCGGCTCCACAATTGATAGGGCTTTCAGTTAGGATAGGTAAAGGAAAAAGGACGCCGTGCTAGGAGGAGGCTCTATGGTGGGCGAACCGGACTTCCAGTCGGCAGAGGAAAAAGGATGCTGTCCTAGGAGGAGTCTCTATGGTGAGGGAACTGGACTTCTGGTTGGCTCCAGAATTGGCTTTTGATTGTGGCCTTTGTGGCTCTTTGAGTGTTTAAGGTTGCTGACCCCTGCCCTAGGGTAAATCTGGGAGGCTTACAGCCATAAAAATATGTTTATACATATACAGAAAAACATAAATAATTAAAACCAAACATTAAAACCTAAGGACACACGGGGAGGGTGGGGGCTGAGTAGGGGAAAGCAATAATTGGCAATTGATTTGCTTTGTGATCAGTTTGATTATTTCTCGCTTATATTTTGATGGTTTGCTTAATGGCTTGCTGGCTTGTAAAAACTTAATAGAGCAGTCCCCCAGGGAAAGGCAAGGGGGGAGCTGGACTGATAAAGGCACTTTGGCAACATCTGTGCTGCTCTTTTTGTACTTGCATTGTGATATCATACATCCACTTGCAGAGGCATAACTTGCATGCTGTGATTCTGCAGACTCTGCTGCTTTAACATTTTTCTATTCATAACTTGCATGGCACGAAGAACCATGGAAAGATACATGCTCGGCATTACAAGACAAGATAGAAAGACCCGTGGATAAGAGAACAATCAAAAGTATACAATATCATCAAGAGGGTAAAAGAATTGAAATGGAAAAGGGCTGATCACATAGCAAAAAGAACTGATGGCAGGTGGACCAAGGCAATCATAGAATGGATCCCACTTGATAAAAAGCATCCATGAAAGAGACCTAAAACAAGATGGATCGATGACATCAGCAAGGATTGCGGACCCAGTTGGCAAAAGAAAGCTCAGGACCGTATTGGTTGGAAACATGTGGAAGAGGCCTTCAACTTGCAGTGGATAGGCAATGGCTAAAATGATGATTATGATAACTTCACTAGGAATTGCAGCATATAACAATCACATTCTTGTAATGGTACGTGGAAAAGGTCTTAGAAGACAGGAGGGAAAACCAATAAGCCAAGACTGCCACAGAGAAGATCCATTTCTCGTGTCCTACCAGATGGCTCTGTTTAATAGAAGGGATCCAGAGCAGACTCACCCTTCTTATTGAATGTTTACATTGATTTTTGGTGTAATTATTACAGTTTAGCAATTTGATACAATGGCATCCATTGCAGGCCATAATGACTGAGATATGACAACGTGCACACAATAAATCATAAGGCAAATCCCAACTCCATGTACTTGCATCCTGATCCAAGTACAGATTGAAGTTGATTTGTGCCATGCTGCATGCTGTGTCGCTCATTCTTCTTATCCCCTCCATCTTAGTGGATGCCCATGAATTGATATAAACTGCTCTGCGTATATAGACTATACATACTACATACATACATTCTTACATACATATACACATAGATACACACATATAAACACACATATATCAAAGTTATCTGTAAATAAATGTCTTTTGCTTTGAAATATTGAAACCAAGAGTACACTGCAGGATCTCCTTAAAACAGAGTGTACTAATGTCCAATATTAATACTTGTTAAAGAGTAACACATATTTACTGTTGCAGTAAAGTGGGTCTCTAGTTATCCAAGTTGAATAAAGTAACTGATCGGTCTTTTTCTGTTCTTCTCAGTTATAAGTATCCACAACCATAAAGAGATATGGCCAGAACTGGCAAATGAAATGAAGATCAGTGATTTGTTCCCTCAAGCCACTTTTTCATATCACAGAATGATCAGGAATGCATCCAGTCAAAAGTCATATATCAGAGTATGTCTGGTATCAATTGCTTTTCTTTGGAATACGGACCGATCATTTTCCTTGGGATATCTTATGGAACATAATTGTCTGGCTGAAAGGCTGGGATTCAGTTTTTTAATAGACAAGCAAAGCAGGAACCAATAATAGCCAGGTTGGTGTTGCAATTATTCCCATGAACCATTGGACATGGGAAAGATGAAAACCGAGTGCCATCTAGTGCTCAGTGAGGGCAAAGCAAATGCAAATTGTTGGTCCAAATTGTCAGGATGACAAATTTTATCTTAATAAAAGAAGAAACATAATAATATTGGAGGCTTGAACCATTTCTTGTGAAAACTATGTGAAATAATTAAAAGCAAAAGCAGCTGTCCTGCCCAAAGGTTTATTTTGTAAACCAAAATAAAACCCAAATCGATACTGAGACTGGCATTTATATCATGCTTGCATCAGTTCACAGAATGAGGTGGAACGTGGGCATAATCTACATATATGCAAACTGAATCTTATCAGGGACAGATTCAGAGAAAGTGTTAAAGAAAAGCCTTCTTTGAGTCCATCTTGGCAATTGCATGAACTTGATTGTAAAGTCTTCTTAACAGCAGTACTGAAGTAGGCTTCGTGTGTGTGTGTGTGTGTGTGTGTGTGTGTGTTTTAAACTCCTATAGACCTGGTAAGCTCTCATCCCAGGTCAGCAAAGCAATATTTATAAAAAGCTGAGTATTATTTATTTTATTTTTATTTTATTTTTATTTGATTTATATGCCGCCCTTCTCCGGAGACTCAGGGCGGCTTACAGTACATTAAGCAATAGCCTTCATACTTTTGTATATTTATACAAAGTCAGCTTATTGCCCCCGCAATCTGGGTCCTCATTTTACCCACCTTAGAAAGGATGGAAGGCTGGTGGGATTCGAACTTGCACTAATTGCAAGCAGCAGATGTTAATAGATGTTAATAACAGGGTGCTTTAAACCACTGTACTACAGGCTCTGTAATTTAGGAAATTGTAGTAAATAAAAAGAATCAGTATAAACTGGTTATCAGGAGCTATGTGCTCAGAGATTACAAACTCAACATAGGTGATAAGCATTGTTTCTTGTCCTGTATAGGATCTCTGTTCAATAGCTAAATTTGATATTTCCCAGATTACAGACAAGCTACATATGACAAGTTTATTACAGTATATCAGCATCAAATTACTGGTTTAGATGGAGCAGTTGACTGACACTCAAACTGGAGCCTATCGGATACTAGAAGTGCTGTATAGTTGTACCAAAACTTTTTGAAAGTTTGCTGGAATATTTAAAAGTACAATAAATAATATAATTCAGCTAGAGGGCATCAGTGTGGATATTTGTAATCCTGTACTTAATTTGGCTCTTCTTCTTAAACATTTAAAATAGGTGTATTACTGTATTATATTGCTGAAGGATTTGCTTGAGATCTATACTGTAAAGGTAAATGTAAAGGTTCCCCTCGCACATACGTGCTAGTCGTGGTGCTCATCTCCGTTTCAAAGCCGAAGAGTCAGCACTGTCCGAAGACGTCTCTGTGATCATGTGGCTGTAACCTAAACACCAAAGGCCCACGGAATGCTGTAACCTTCCTAACAAAGGTGGTCCCTATTTTTCTTCTTGCATTTTTTACGTGCTTTCAAACTGCTAGATTGGCAGAAGATTGGGACAAGTAACGGGAGCTCACTCCGTTACGCAGCACTAGGGATTTGAACCACTCAACTGCTGACCTTTCAATCAACAAGCTCAGTGTCTTAGCCACTGAGCCACCGCGTCCCTATATATATATATATATATATATATATATATATATATATATATATATATATATATATATACTCTCTCTCTCTCTCTCTCTCTCTCTCTCTCTGTGTGTGTGTGTGTGTGTATAAATTTACATTTATTTTTTTATTTTAAAATTTTACATTTATTTTAAAAATAAATTTACATTTATTTTTTTATAAATATAAATTTACTGTATACTGTATACAAAGAAATAAAGGGAGACTAGAATAGATCTACTCCAAGCTATTTAGCTCTCATCATCAGCTAGCCATACCCTTCGGGGATTTGAACCTGGGGTTGCTGGCATATTAGGCATATGTATTAACCTCTAAGCCACAGCTTCTCCTCACTTTGTCAGTTTGTATCAGGGGAGATTAAATGGGGTTTTCTATCGAAGCAACCTGGTCTACCCAAATATGGGAAGGAACATACTGCTTCCTTTCGCCTTTCAGCCCCAATCCAGGAGCCCTCAGGCAGTCACTTTCATGACAAACTATTTTGTGTTAAATTTATATTTACTGACAAGAAATAAAGGGAGACTAGTATAGATCTATTTATTAGAGGTTTAGTAAATGGCTTAGAGGTTAATACATCTGCCTAATATGCCAGCAAGCCCAGGTTCAAATCCTAGAAGGGTATGGCTAGCTGATGAGAGCTAAATAGCTTGAAATAGATTGCTTCAATAGAAAACCCATATATAGTACAGTATATGAAACTAATTCTGTTGTATTAACTGGTAACACTGTTTTTATTTTTTATATAAGTTTACTGAGTTTCAAAAAAAGTATAAAGTTTAAAGTTTAATAAACAAATTTTTTTTGAAAAAGAAAACAGCTCAGGAAAGAGAGTGAAATTGCATACACAAGAGAGAGAGAGAAAAGAAAGATAGAAAAAATGATTTCAACTTTCTTTGGTACAAATATAGATTTTAAAAATACATCAATTTATTACTCTATGGTTAACATTTGTCTACATTATTTCCATAATCCCATATAAAGCCAATCATCAAGTCCTCAAATCAACTTTGTTTGCTTTCAGTTTCTCGCAAAAATCCAAAAGTTGTTTCCAAGTAGAAATTAAGATTTGTCAAAGTCTATTCATTCATCAAGGCTGTCAATTTACTAGTAACATTGTTTTATGTCCTATTTTAACATACGTCATATAGTTATTTTCCAATCCTTGTCATAATGTTAGAACGTTCTCACTGTAGATAGAGGTATCAATCATCAAGAAAACTACTTTAAATAAAATGCTACCACCATCTTCACTTTTTTGACACTTCCTCACCCCCCAGGCCACTAAATGCAGTATTTGGCATTCTGTAGACAAGAGTTCCATCTGATGGTGTAATAGAGCTTTATGTGCCCTGACACTTAAAGAGCTACAAGCTGAGGAGTTGGTTTGTAAAGAGCTAAGAAGATTTGAACTGTCGTTGTTCAATCGCTAAGTCATGTCCACCTCTTCATGACCCCATGAATCATAGCATACCAGCCCCCCTGTCCTCCACAGTCTCTCTGAGTCTGCCCTAACTCATGCTTACTGCTGCTAATGGAGATTCTCAATCATCCAGGTCATGGTTGTCCCAGAGGTGCTTTTCCAAAAGGCAACTGGACTTTCTAGGTTTTTTTTTATTGAAAACATTTCATTTCTCATTCAAGAATCAAAGGGGAACTGAATACCTAAAGAAATTCCTTGGATAAGAAAATGTTTTCAAGGAAAAAAACCCAAGAAAATCCAGTTCCCTTTTGGAAAAGCACCTTTGGGTCATGCCCACTGCATCAATGACACTATCTAATCATCTCATCCCCTGCCATCCGTTTCTCCTGTTGCCTTCAATCTTTCCCAACAACAGGGTCTTTTCCACTGAGTCCTCTCTTCTCATTTGGTGGCCAAAATATTTGAGCTTCAGCTATAGTATTTGTCCCTGTAAAGGACAGTTGGGATTAATTTCCTTTAGGATTGACTAATGTGGTCTACTTGCAGCACAAGGGACTCGCAAGAGTCTTCTCTAACACCACAATTCGAAAGGATCAATTCTTGCACTCAACTCTCCTTATGGTCTAATTCTCACAGCCATACATTACTACTGGGAAAACCATAACTCTGACTATATGGACTTGAGTCAGCAAGGTGATTTCTCTGCTTTTTAATATGTTGTCTAGGTTTGTCATAGGTTTCCTCCAAAGGTGCAAGCATCTTTTAATTTCATGCCTGCAGTTGCTGTCTGCAGTGATCTTGGAGCCCAAGAAAATAAAAACTGTCATTGCTTCCATTTTTTCCCCTTGTATTTGCTAGAAAGTGATGGGACCAGATGCCATGATCTTAGTTTTTTTTAAATGTTGAGTTCAGGTCAAAGAGTTGAACTGAACCTTCTCCTAATCAAATAGAGTTTGGTTCCAGGCTGTAGTGTTATCTACTGATTATATGTAAATATAGATATAGATCAGGGGTGGGTTCTACTTACCTTTACTACCGGTTCGCAATGGGGCCGCACGCATGTGCAGAAGCATTCTGATGACATCGGGGTTGATGGGTGGAGCCTCCCGCCAATTTTACTACCGGTTCTATAGAACCGGTGCGAACCAGGGGCAACCCACCACTGATATAGATTATCAACTAATGTTCTCCAAATATGTCTTATATTTGGCGATAGTACTTGCATGGTTATACTTTCTGAGTATCATGGGAATTATAGTCCAGTGGCTCCAAAGAAGGCATCAAGTAAGAATACATAGATATACTGTATGTGGACAAGAGCAAGCATAGCAACCTGCATGGATATAAATATAATTTGGTCATTATAACATCAAAATAGTCAAGGTACATTAAAAATATCTCAAATCTTTCTGAGGGAGATTGGTGGTTCAGAAATTTGAAAAATAAATGAGAATATATAAATAAATAAATACATTAATTCAATAAAATTAAATGTGAAAAATCTGTGTATTATTTGATTTGTGATACATTTTAACTTCAGAGCCTTTGGTATAGTAATTTACTATCTATTTTACCGTAGTAAATAGTATATGTATACATATACATACATAACACACACACACATAATATAGTATTATATATTATATATTACATATTACTATAATATAGTGATAAGCTTTAATATATGCAAATTTTAATAATAATTTAATAATTTTGCATATAGTCAAGTGTTGCATACATAGTATTTGTATTGTTATTTTACAAATTTAAGTACCAAGTGTAGAATTAAGATACAGCAGCAGAACAACTGCTTAAAATTAGAGAGATGTTTGCTTCCTTCAGCAGTTTCTTGGTAACAAAAATATCACACGCTTCTCACCTGCATGTAGTATTGAGAGGATTTAATTGCTCTCAGATCTTCACCATGGAAGCAATTCCCATTGGTTTGGGGCAAAAATTCATGCAGATGATGACACTTACTAATGATTGATGAGGCATAGAGATGTTTTCAAAAACATTGTACTATGGTGCTTTTATTGAATTAAAACATTTTTCAAGAAATACCTGTGCAAAGACAAGATTGTGGTATCTATGCAGGATTTCATAGCAACCACCTCTGAGAAGATCTTGTCCTGTGGGACAAGGAGGTTCGTGCTACATGAACTGTATCTAATTAAAGATAGTATTCTTGGAATATTTGTCTAAAAAGGAATAAAAAGAATGAACAAATCATATGACTCTGATAAGTTTCTGAAGTCTGGCATCCTTGCCTGCCACTGTAAGTTGAAGAATTGAAAAAGCATAACAAAATCTGTTCACTTCTAATGAGCAAGATATTTACGATACCACCTTGGTAGCAATATGCAACAAAAGATATTTCTAGACTTAAATATATTATTTATTTAGATGTTTTAAAGAAAAAAACCTCCTAATTTGTTATTACCATGTTGGAAGAAAATGATATAATATAAAATTATAATATTGCAATATAACAATTATATCTTACTGTAAGATAACCTATAACTTGGGGAAGGGTGGTTCTGGAGAAGACAAAAGAAACCAACTTTAATGGTTCTTGAAAGATGGATTTATAGAAACCAGATCGTTTGTTGCTTCCAGTCCCATCTCTCTTTGGTTATGTACAGTACAGGGGTGGGTTCTACTTACTTTACTACTGGTTTGCAATGGGATTGCATGTGTGTGCTCAGTTTGCTCGCTCACGCACCTTGCTTCTGCACATGCGCAGATCTCTGATGACATCATCTGGGGCAGTGGGCGGGGCCTCCCGCCAGTTTTACTACCGGTTCTTGCGAACCAGTCTGAACAGGGGGCAACCCACTACTGGGTTTGAAAGTTGCAAACGAGGAATTAAAAGAACACCTGATAGGAAGAAGCCAAAGTTGTCTCTGCCTTCTTTCCTGCCTAGAATTGTCTTCCAAGGCGCCCTGTGCTCAATACTTAGTTCATCCCTGAAACTGATGGATAGATTGGCATGCCTAGACTTAGAAATAGTGATGAGCTCATTCAGCATAATAACTATCTAACAACATTTATTATTCAAATTCTTGAAATTGTAGTAATTGGACTCCAAACCTTTCAGTGGAGATCAAGATCCAAATTTAGAATGCCTTTGGCCTCAGAATTACATATTCAAAACGACTTGGTTTTTTTTTATCCCTTTACAATGCTTAATTTTTTTTTGTAGACATGGAGCTGTATTTCACGAGTAGCTCTTTTTTTCCACTGGAACAATATTCCTGCAGGAACAACTATGATCACCACATCAAAGCCACAAGAGGTGAGGCTTAAAGGCAAAAAATAACTAAAGGCTCAGAGTCATGATTTTCTTCTCTTCCTGACATCTTATTTCTCCTACATCCTCTGGCACACTTCTTTCTCTTACCCATCATGCAGCAAGTAGCAGTAAAGATTTTCTGTATTGTGTAACACACCAAGGGAGAAAAAACTCTTACGTAAAGACTTCATGAAGTACCTATGATTCTCCCTCCATCAAAATTACTGGAGAACAGTTGTTGCCCAATGTGCTGTACAACACAGTCTAAGTAAGTCTAACCCATGGATTTCATTCAAACTCACCATGCCAGATGTTTTTAACCTAAAGCAACGTCTCTCAAACTTGTGGACTTCATGGCTAGTTAGGGAATTTTGGGGGTTGAAATCCGCACATTTTAAAGTTGTCAAGTTTGAGAAACATTACTAGAAAGCTTCTTCAACATTTTAATCTCCTCTTAATATGTAGCCACAAAAGTATAATTTGTAACTATCTCAAGGGATCAGATTGGAGAAGGTCTAGTTAATTACATTATATAGAAAGGGTAATATAGTCCATATTGTTTAATGAGAGTTGACTTCTGAATTATCAAAAGACTATATCAGATACACTGAAGGCACTGGGGTTTTTTTAGGGGGCAGTCCTAACATTACCAATTAACAGGTACCTGTATTGTTTTATAATATTTTTTCTTGAAGGTGTTTTGAAGGACTTTTGAGATTTGTTTTAAATTCATTAGAGTTTAAGTCATATTTTAATTTCTTATTTAGTCCTTCCTGATGTATAGACATATATATATGTATCTTTATACTTGTATATAGAATATAGAATAACAGAGTTGGAAGGGACCTTGGAGTCTTCTAGTCCAACCCCCTGCTTAGGCAGGAAACCCTACACCACTTCAGACAAATGGTTATCTTAAAAACTTCCAGTATTGGAGCATTCACAACTTCTGGAGGCAAGTTGTTCCACTGATTAATTGTTCAAACTGTTGGAAAATTAGTCCTTAATTCTAAGTTGCTTCTCTCCTTGATTAGTTTCCATCCATTGCTTCTTATCCTGCCCTCAAGTGCTTTGGAGAATAGCTTGACATCCTCTTCTTTGTGGCAGTCCCTGAGATATTGGAACACTGCTATCATGTCAAGCTATTCTCCAAAGCACTTGAGGGCAGGATAAGAAGTCTTTCTTTTCATTAAACTAGACATATCTGCAACCGTTCTTCATATGTTTTACGTCCAGTCCCCTAATCATCTTTGTTGCTCTTCTCTGCACTCTTTCTAGAGTCTCAACATCTTTTTTACATCGTGGCGACCAAAACTATATACAGTATATATAATACTTGAGATGCCACAATTCCATGATATTGACTAATTGAAATAAGAGATTTTAATTGCTGTTGCTAGAAACAATTCACTATCTATTGCAATAGATAACTGTCTTGTGCTTTATATCTTGATGTGGCTTTCATTTGCCTTGCCTTAGCAGATTCTATTATCTCCCTACACTCCATCTTGCCATTATGTTGTCACATGTCATGTGTCATGCATTGCAAATCTGAAATTACTTGCTGGGAAGTAACTGATCACAATCTTAGGAAAATGTATCTGTGAATTTTGAAGCAAAGAGGTTCTGCCTTAAGTTCTGATGTTAGGAAGCAGTTATCTGGAGAATGTAGCATCTAAGAAATTCCCATAACAGAACAAGTAAGTAGAAGAAAGACTAAGAAGCATATATTTGTCCCATCCTGCTCTTTCATATTTCACTAATTTTTTCTTATTTATATTTGAATCTGATTTGCTATCCCAATTCTGAGCCTCAAAAGGCTAGAGGTAGTGTCAAAATATAATTAGCATAGATTGTAGAATGAACTTGGATAATATCAAAGTAATGCTTTTTTAAAAATGGCACATTACTATAGACCATCTGGCAGGGTGTTTTTTTTAAAACTCCAACATATGTTATATGTCATCAGATATAGCTTTACATTTTTAGTGCAATAATCCAGACTAAAGAGAAGAATGAGTAGGCTGCTCTGTCTTTTTGGCAATGTCACTATCACTCAGTTATATCAAGCAAAAGTAGATCTACTTCATTTCTGGTTTTTGTCTGAAATGGTAAGACACAGAGGCAATTAAAAATACTCAATTGTACATTTGAGAACACGTAGCCCTCACTTAGTGATCCCAATTGGGATTGGCAAACTTGGTCATTAAGCAAGGCAATCACTAAGTGAAACTGTGCTTATGATCTTACTTCAGCTTTCCTTTCCTTAGACCTGCAAAGGTTCTAAATATGAGGATTCGTCGCAAAGTGACTTTTTATCACTGTCATAACAGTGAACAGTCGTTAAGCAAGGCAGTTGTAAGCAAGTAAATATAAGAACCTAATAATTTTTTTTAGGACATCCAGTTTTCAAGTGCTTTTGATAGTTGAATGATCCCCTAATGAGTTAGTTCACCAGCTAGCTAAAGTTATTATTAGGTAGAATAAATAGTAGAACCAACTCCCTGCAGTGGCAGCTGCTGAGGCAAAAAAAAGTCTTCAGGGAGGCTCCCCAGTCTTTCAATCTAATGGCTCTTCAGAGCAATTACCACTGTGATACCAACCCATAAGATATTATTCTCAGGACATCTTCTTGAATGATGCATAAAGGGGAACGGTTAGGAAAGAGTAAGTCATAGAACATGCTAAGGAGAAAGTAGAGGTACTAACAAAAGAGAAAAATTGTAGGTCACGGTTGACATGAGCAGTTCTTGGTGCTTCTGAGCTTGGTTGTTTTCTCAGAGAGCACCAAGGACCCCTTAAAGCAGCAGTGTCAAACTCAAGGCCCAGGGCCCGGATTTGGCCCACGGGTGCTTAGAACTGGCCCGTGTGCCACACTGGAAACCATGAAGGCCTGGCCCGCAGTGCCTCTGCCAGCAAAAATGGAGCTTGGGAGGGCTGCATGTGGCACTCCCCAGCTCTATTTTCACTGGCAGAGGGTTCCAGGAAGCCGTTGCAGCTAAAGCGGAGCTTGAGAGCTCATTTTCACTGGCAGAGCGCTGGGACCATCACAGATGCTCCCAATATGAGTGATGTTGAGCTGGCCACACCAGTGGTGAAATTCAAATTTTTGTACCACCGGTTCTGTGGGTGTGGCTTGGTGGATATGGTGTGGCTTGGTGGGCATGGCAAAGGAAGGATACGGCAAAATCTCCATTTCCACCCCACTCCAGGGGAAGGATACTGCAAAATCCCCATTCTCATCCCACTCTGGGGCCAGCCAGAGTGGTATTTGCTGGTTCTCCAAACTACCCAAAATTTCCACTACCAGTTCTCCAGAACCTGTCAGAACCTGCTGGATTTCACCCTGGGCCACACCCACCCTGGCCATGCCCCCCACAGGTCCCCAATGTCAAACACAACCCTGATGCGGTCCTCAATAATAATAATAATAATAATAATAATAATTATTATTATTATTATTATTGTTGTTGTTGTTGTTGTTGTTGTTGTTGTTGTTGTGTTATTATTATTATTATTTAATTTGTATCCCGCCCTTCTCCCAGAAGGGACTCAGGGCGGTGAACAGCCAGAATTAAAATACATATAATACAAAAGTTAAGATAATTTAAAAAATATTAAATCAATCAGCCTCCCAATTTAAAACCCCAAATCTATAAAATTCAAGATCCCAATTTAAAACCATTTAAGCTAGGCCGGCTTGCTGGAATAAGTAAGTCTTCAAGGCTTTGCGGAAGGTCCAAAGGTCCGGGATCAGTCGTATTCTAGGAGGTAGCTCATTCCATAGGGCGGGTGCCCCCACAGAGAAGGCTCTCTCCCTGGGGGCCGCCAGCCGACATTGCTTGACTGGCGGCACCCTGAGGAGGCCCTCTCTGTGAGAGAATATTGGCCGGCGGGAGGTTATCGGTAGCAGCAGGCGGTCTCGTAAGTACCCTGGCCCTAAGCCATGGAGCGCTTTAAAGGTGAGAACCAATGGGAGCCAATGCAGCTCGCACAGGAGAGGCGTTATATGGCCCCGTCGCTCCCATGATCACCCGCGCAGCCGCGCAGCCGCATTCTGAACCAGTTGGAGCCTCCGGGTGCTCCTCAAGGGAAGCCCCATGTAGAGAGCGTTGCAGTAGTCCAGGAGAGATGTAATGAGGGCATGAGTGACCGTGCATAAGGAGTCCTGATCCAGAAAGGGGCGCAACTGGCGTATCAGGCGAACCTGATAAAAAGCCCTCCTGGCCACGGCCCTCATGTGCTCTTCTAAAGACAGCATGTGTCCAGGAGGACGCCCAAGTTGCGAGCTCCCTCTGTAGGGGCCAATAACTCGCCCCCAATAGCCAGCGATGGCACCAGCTGGTTATATTGGGATGCCGGTATCCACAGCCACTCGGTTTTGGAAGGGTTGAGTCGAAGCCTGTTCCTCCTCATCCAGACCCGCACGGCCTCCAGACACTGGGACATCACTTCGAGGGCATCATTGGGGTGGTCTGGGGTGGAAATGTACAGCTGAGTATCATCAGCGTACAGATGACATCGCACCCCAAAACCACGGATGATCTCACCCAGCAGCTTCACATAAATGTTGAACAGGAGCGGCGAGAGGACCGACCCTTGCGGCACCCCGCAAGCAAGGCGCCTCGAGGTCGACCTCTGCCCCCCTGCCAACACAGACTGCGACCAGTCAGAGAGATAGGAGAACCACCGCAGCACGGTGCCTCCCACCCCCAATCCCCCCAACCGGCGCAGCATGATACCATGGTCGATAGTATCAAAAGCCGCTGAGAGATCTAACATGACCAGAACAGAGGAACAGCCCCTGTCCCGGGCCCTCCAGAGATCAATGAAATCGAGTTTGACACCCCTGCCTTAGAGAGGCAAATCTTCCTGCCTTAGGAGGTGGATTTTCTTCAGACGCTCATGGAGTTGATGACAATAGGCAACAGAAGAGCCTCAGGTAGCTGGGTCTATCTTTAAATTCCCCACAATGTCCTGAGTTAGCATCTTCTTGCAATCTTGTGGGAAATGAAAAAGGCAGCTCCTGCACCTAAGTATTTAGGAAGAATATTAAAGTGGGAAAGAGGTCATCTGGTTTTCTCCAAAATATGAAGGACTGTGCTCCACTTTTATAAAACGTTTCAAGACCATCCTTTTTAGCTATATAAGTGTGATAGGCTTCGTTTTGTTCTACATTCAACCAGCCCCATTCAGTTTAAACAGTGATTTTAAATATTTTTATCAGAATATATACATATACACAGTGGTGGGATTCAAGTAATTTAACAACCGGTTCTCTGCCCTAATGATTTCTTCCAACAACCAGTTTGGCAAACTGCTCAGAAAGTTAACAACGGGTTCTTCCGAAGTGGTGCGAACTGGCTGAATCCCACTACTGCATATACATATATACATGTTCGTATTTGTTAGCTGACTAGAGTGGCTTGTGGATACAAAGAAAAAGATGGTTGTCATTTAGCAGCTACCTAAGATATATCAAACAGTAATTTTGGCCTAGTGGCAATCCTCCACCACTGTTAAAAGTTTTTCATGTGGTCCCTTGGGAAATTTAATTGCCCAGCCCTGAAATACAGGGAATGCAAACAATTTGTTATCTACCTCTAAAAGTTTGAGTGCATGTAGGTTCTCTTTGTAATCTCACTTATTTTCTATGCTGACAATTATGACTAATAATTAAAGTTGCAATCCAAACCCCTTTGGAAGTTCACAGTGCACAAAAAACATAATAATACATTATAAACAACAGGCTGTTGAAGTTCCTACATGTAGCAGTGAAAGGCTCCTTGGTTTTTTGATTGTTGTTCAGGGATGGTCAATCCCCATATGATGCCTGTCAATCACCAGAGTTTCCTTCAGACCCAATCGCCAACAATTAGAAGTAACTTCCTGCTATTGTGAGATAGAAAACATGCCATTCATGTGGTGTTATCTCTAATATAGCATAATATTATTTTGAAAAGAGAAAAAGACCCCACTAGCTTCCTCTCAAAAAATTCCAGAAAGTGTTAGATTATCCTGGTGTGTATCTATGTATGTATACATACCCAGGGGTGGGTTCTACTTACCTTTACTACCGGTTCGCAACGGGGTCGCACGTGCGTGCTCGCTTTGCTCGCTTGCGCGCGTTCACGCACTTCTGCGCAGAAGCTTCCTGATGACGTCGGGGTCGGTGGGCGGAGCCTCCCGCTGGTTTTACTACTGGTTCTATAGAACTGGTCCGAACCAGGGGCAACCCACCACTGATGTGTATGTGTACAAGAGAAAGAGTGGGAGGGAGAGTCACATCCGCTTTGTATCATTATTATGCTCTCTATGGCCCCTGCCTTCCTTTCAGATGTTAGGTGCAACTAAGATGATCCACAACATCTAGGCAGATACTTCTGCATAGTTCAGAAGCAAATCATCTTAATGTGACAGTCCTATGATTTTGTTTTGTACATTTAATACGGTAGCAATGTGGCTACCCCATCGTCCCACCATCTGCTTTTCTTAGAAAAACTTCTTGGAAAGCATGCCTGGAAAAAAAAATTATGCAATATAGGACGGTCAGGAGTTTGCAGATGAAGAAAGAAAAACAAGTTGGGGGGTGGAGTGTGGTAAAACCAGATCAAAGTGTAGTTTGAGGCACAGAAGAAATGGTGGGGATCAATTAGCACGTTCAAATGACATGCTGCATGGAATTGACATAGTTGTCTGGATTTAGACCTTCTGCCGGCCTCAAAATTTATATTGTATACTGTTCAGACAGTTCAAGTAGATTCCAGTTAAACCCAAGCACAGAATCAACAACTTATAGAGCAGACAAGATTTGAGTTTCACTTGTGACAGATAGAAGATGAACGGGGTATAGATGAGGTTCATTCCTTCCAGATGAGTCATTGTGGAATAGCTAGGCCTACAGATTCCAAGCTCAAGGAAATTGCAGCAGCAGTTTGAGGCCCAAACAGGATACACTAGATCAAATTGCTAATCGGGCTGAAGAAAACCAACCAGATTTTCTGAACTACTTTAAAAAGTGTATATTACGCTATTCAGTATGTCATGCTAACACCAGTGAAAAATTCAGTTTGGTTAATACTGGAGTAGCACTTTTATAAATCTGATTATTTTGATTTTTCTTTTTAATTTTTTTAGTAAAATCTTTTTACTAGTTTTAATTGAAAATCGGACACAAATACTTTAAAAAAATGAAACAATGGGTTTTTATAAATCAGAACAAAAAATCTGATTGTAGAAAATTGTCACACACATATGGCAATCATCAAACTATAATGTGAACTTTCCTGAGCAGTCCATCCCAATTTTCTTTCCTCCCAATCCTCTTTTCTCTGTCAGCCTTTGTCCTGCATGCTCTTTATCTCTAATTCCTTCTCCTTGGAAAACAGCAACACTGGATATTTTGTTTGTCTTTTAACTTTTGCAAATGATTAGACTTGGCTGCAAAGGGAGGGGACAAATTAGGACATCTCCTAAAGACAATTTTTCAAAAAGCAAAGAGTGCTGGATTTGGGAGTCCTCCAGACTACTGGACTTAGTCCTGTTTTTAATATTGTGACATCACAGCTGGAAACCATTGCTTGTGGCTTCTAAACTGACAGATTCCACATGGAATCTGAAGAGTTTCCTTGTGAGTTATTATTTCCCCTTGTGTGGGGGATTCTTATAGCTGGTGTATGTCTTTTCATCCTCTTGCTCATTGTAATGATGAACATTTATGTAGTACTTATATGAAATTATGATTTAGTTAAAGTTCTTCATTGCTGCTTGGTAAAAGAATGTTAGTTCTCTGTTTAAATCTTCTGTGGAAAACAATACAAATTAAATATGCTTTGATCAGCCTTACATGTACCCAGAAAAGCCTTCTTGATTCAATTAAACTTGGCTTAGTGTAATTAACTCTGATCTGTCTCTTAACAACCGTGTTTTCCCGAAAATAAGTCCCTGTCTTATATTTTTTTGAACCCCGATATAAGTGCTTGGCCTTATTTTCGGGGATGTCTTTTTTTATTATTATTATAACACAATATGACAAACACAAAACACTATAAATATATATATATATATATATATATATATATATATATATATATATACTCTCTCTCTCTCTTTTTATAGCTATTTTGTGGTGGTCATTTTCGGGAAGGTCTTATTACTTTGGGACGCGTGGAGCAAGATGGGGCTCCTCTTGCCGTCTTACCTGATTTCCAATTCTGTCTCCCTAACCCTAACCAGAGGAAATGGTGGGGACTGGCTGCGCATTTGTTTTAAATATTTTCAAGGAAGGCTGATTTTCAGGAGGGGCTTATTTTAGCGCATGTGCTCAAAAGCCCAATTGGGCTTATTATCAGGGGATGCCTTATTTTAGGGGAAACATGGTATGCTATGTTACACTTATAAGCAAGCAATGCTAATTTGCAGAATTTTCTTAACAAACTTTCCTATTTCTCTGTTGTTTAGTTCAGAAAATCCTTCTTTTCAGCTAGCATCTATGAACACACAACAGTGAGTTGACTGCCTAATTGGGTTTCATAAACCAATCTGTGCTACCCTTTAATCTCTAGCAGCTGCAAAGACCAGATGAGAAAATGGTGACAAAGAGTAACAGGAAACTTGCTTCTTTTAAAGCAACTTTGGCCTTTAGAGGAAGGAAATAAACGTGACAATAGTATTGGGATAACTCTATACTTAGGTTCATATAGTTTGGTAATCACTGTAATAGTCAATGGGACGTCAATTCCTATCAAATGGCTCTCTTTATAGCCAACAGATTAGGTTGCTTCGATGAAGGATTTCATATTAGATTTTTGAAAAACTTTCCAAGTGAGACTGGTGTGTAATTTTAGCTTTGGGTGTAAGTTTCAACTTCCAAGTTTGCAAACTCTTGTTCGAGCAAAGCAGCTGATGGCTCATTAAGCAGTTTGATGGACATTATGCTTTGTTCTGATCAAGGTTGTTGAAGCCCTGTTGGAATAGCTTCGTGGTTTTAGGGAGAATGACTGTTTAAAAATGGAAGCTATTTTTAAAACAAGATCAATTTGTTCTGTTTATTTACAGAATTGGTGTAATTTTTTTAAAACTGTACAGGCAGTCCCAGGTTAATGTACAATTTAAGGACAACCCATAGATATGAATTGATTGCTTATTACTAAAAACTAAACCTGGCAGATGTTGTCTTTCCTTGAGCTAACAATCCATTGAAGCTGTGCAATACTTTCAGGCATCACTGAAGTGGCACATTTTCAAGATTCAGCCTGTTTTCAGAAATTTTCAGTGGTGTCTGAAAGCATTGTGTAGCTTCAGCAGTTTGTCAGCTCAAGGAAGGAAGGACAACACTGTCTCCCATTTTTACTAATAGGTAGTTCATTTGTAAAGTACAAATTCTGAGTTGAGTTTGAGCTAATGTCAAAGTTAGGGAATGGAACTAGTTCTTAACCTGAGGACTGCCTATATCTATATTGTTGTTACTCTTCAGTGCATTTTCCCATTTCTTTGCATTTTTTTTGAATTTTACACTTTTCCAGGTGATCATGAGCAGATTTACCAAAAACCAATTTATTTTTTTCACAAATCTTTCTATTTATTTTTCATAAATCTTTATATTTATTTTACATGTCTAATGTCTAAACAATAGAGCAGAAAGGCAAAATATCAAACAACTGGATCAGTAATACTGCTAACGACTTTGGGCCCAAGCTTTTGCTAGATAAGTACCACTGGGCCTTAGGACAACTGAAGCATATCCCACTTCCTAACACTCTCTAAACATATGGACTCATCTCAAAACAGTCTGCAATTATCACCATTGGAGCCACAGTGAGAATTCAAGATAAACTAACCAGAACCAGCCAACCAAGCTTCCAGCTCATCAATAAGGAAATGAAAAAAATGGGTTTTAGCCAAGATCCCAATCTTCATCTTTGCCTTGTACCTGATTTTTTTAAAACAAGTTATAACTGCAAAGCTTGATGTGAGGACATTAGGGTGTTGTATCAGTTTTGCAGCTGTTGGAGAAAAGGGTTAAGAAGTTGAGATATAGGGATTGGCAGCAGATTCTGTCAAGGGGAAATCCTCCCTCTGTGCAATTCTTCAGGGTCTAGTTTCCATTTTGCAATTAGAACTAGGCTGCAACTGAGCTGGCAAGAAACTGACTTGCTATGGGATCACAGGGCACATCATGGCTCTAGAAGGAAAGTCAAGCTCCTTGTGGAAACATCAGGAGTAAGCAACCCAAGGTTTGGGTCTGGCTCACTCAGAAGCAGCAACTGTATCATTACCTGTATCATTTCAGGTAAGGCTTTGCTGTGCCCAACTGCTCCCATGTAGAAAATGATGCCTGCAAAGAGAAGCTAGGACACTGTTACGAAGATGGCTTTAATTTTACTGCCTGATTTTTATATCTATGGAGATGCAGGGACTAGATTGATTTGTGTGTTTATCCAAATAATATTCAATTCTGTGAACTTTTGCTTGCAACTTGATGTAGGCAGTCTAGATTTACTGTCTCTGTTGGAATTCAGGGTAGGTTTGAATCCTGACATCTCCCATACCCATGGCTTATTCTTGTCTGTTAAGGGTTTAGTCAAGACTAGATGCAGTTTTATTTTTTATTTTTTGAATTCTCAAAAATATTTTTATTAACTGAAACTTTTCTTTAGCAAATCTCTAGTATCTCATTTAATATAATCTACTGCTGTGAATGTTTTTAATAAAGTCTGATTTGGGAAGGATGCAAAATATCCACTACCGTAGGTGGGTTGCAAATATCTGCGAGACCTTTAGAGACTAGATGGCAGCAAAGAGTTTTGGGTATCTCTTTGTTACTGTCTAGCAGTTGTCCAGATGTTTGCAGACAGGTTGTGGTATCCTTTGCAAGTATATATACATCTAGCAAGACCAAATTGTCCTCATTTGTAGAATGTGCTGACACCTAAACTGAGGTGGATCAAAAGAAAACCAAAGAATGTGAATTAACCTGATGCTCTCCAATATATAGCTCTCCATGTGTGTGGGATTTAGATTCCCAGTTTGAGGAAGCTGGAATAGGAATTGAGTACTTTCATTCCATGCATAATGCTATTTTTGCTTTAAGATTCCACCATGCAGACAAGCAAAAGAATTGGACCTTGTTTGATTAATTGGGTTGACCACCCCCTTCCCTTCCTTCTATCTCTTAAGTGATAAGAAACTTGGACAAAAAGCAATGGAGATCAGTCTGTTATGTCTGAATGAACCCAGAATCTTATCAGTCCTGAAACCATGGAATGTCAAGTATTTCAAGCAAACCACAGTTAGGTAAGTGAGTAAGAAAGCCTACTTTGGGATTATTCATAAACTTAACCATGATTGTTTTAGCAGCACTAAAAGATGAGTGAAGTCTTAACACTCAGGCCTATTTTTTTTTACTTTTTGCCATATGAATAAATTGCAGATTAAATTTACTGAACATGTACTTTTATCCCTTAACTGACTGTTCTTTGTGTGAAGCTTTTCTACATTAAAATTCATTTCTGCTGCCAAACTGAAGCTTGTTCAGCAAAGGAAAATCTCAGCAAGACTTACTTATTTTTCTACACAGGAGCAAAAGGATCCTGGAAACTTCCTGCATTTAGAAATGAATTAATAGGGCAATTTCTGATTGCCTGAAAAATGAGCATGAATTTTTTGTTTCAAGTATAGTCCCCATTTAGAATAATAACTGCCTTTTATTAAATTTGGCTTTGTTTTGTAATTGCCCAAAATTATCCTGCTTGTTGGGAATGAGGTGGTAAAAATATAACGAATGCAAACCATGTATAATCCTTGCAGACAAAATTATAAAGACAGCCATAATTGCTTGTCTAAATGCTCCATTATTTACACTTTTAATGATAAACATATTTGTTACATACAGTGAAACTTTGACTTCATACAATGCATTTGTGAGTCCTTCTAGGTAGACCAGACCAAGAAATAATTTTCAATGTACCTCCTACCTCATATTTCAGTGAATTAGCAGGGTTTTTGAGCTTCATTCAAATATTACCTGGATGTTCTGGACTTAACAAATGTTTTGCCTCTTGGTATCTTGGTAACAGCTAGCATCTCTGTCAAAGTCCTCTTCCTTACTTTCTTCATCAGGCTTCCTCCTGCAACACTTTTCTTCTGAGCCTCTTTCCTGTAGTTAGGAGTTCTTCTGTTAATGTGACAAACTGTTAAGCTTTATCTGGAGCAATTAATATTCCCAGGTCAGGCTGAGACAATTTTTAATGGACAACATTTTAATGGTGTTAGTATGGCCTTACTATAGCTTTTTTTTTTTGTTGTCTCTGAATTTTTTTGTCACACAGAAAAAAGCCTTCTTCTCAATTAATTCTACTTTTTAGGTTTCTTTTAATTCTTGTTCTGGAATTCCACTCTTATCTGTAATTGTAGTTTGGTTCCTAGTGAGCTTGGTCCAGCACTAGGCCAATTCTAAACTTGTCCTTCACACCAGAAAGCAATAATTGAAAATGTCTTTTGGCATCAACACTAATGCACAATGCAGCCAGCAGTTTTGTACTAAAATATAAATCAACTTGAATCAACATTTGTAGAATCCATAAAGCTAAGATGTAGCTCCTTTGTGGACTTTATTATTTTAATTCACAGACATTAGTTGCCATTATTTAGAACGACAAATTAAGTTTCCAAGGCTTTGTGTAATAGAACACAAACAATAACTATTGTAGCCATGATGGTCATACAAAGCATAGGTTGATCAGTCAAGAGGATATGATAACTTGATTGACATTTTCTAAACTATCAAAATATATACAATTCCATTTTAAAACAATGATTGGGATATATAGAATCCACACCCCCTCTTGTTCAGCCACATGGAAAACATCTGTTGAGACTTCTTCAGTTTGAGCTGAAATATCTGAGCAGCTGTAGATAGTTAATTTATTGGTAGTTGAATGAAAAGAAGCCCAATTCGTTTCCACTGCTTCCAACAGGTCCCAGATGAGATTATACCTTCAGTGCATTTGTCAAGCATTTCAGCCATCTTAACAGGAACAGATTAAACTTGTATTATTCACCACCCTGGGAATGGCAAGAAGCTGCAGAACACAAATATCTCAAGACAGGCTTTCCACTGTTCCCACTCTGTTATATTTGAGAAATAGGCAACTGATATGCATTTTTCAACATTAGTGGCAGTAAAGAAACTCCCAAGACTGATATCATATAAAGCAATTTCAGCCAGGGAGGAATTTGCAAAGCTGAATTATACTGTGCATTCCAAGAGACTGTGATGGCAAAGATATGCCAGAATTAATAATCAAGGCATCTCCACTTCCCCCTGAAATAGAGCTAAAACAATATAATTTTGCTTCAGACTCATACATTATCAGATTCATTTTCTTTAATGTGTAGGATTGCAATCCAAATTATATTGGGCACAAGTCCCATTGAACTGCAGGAGTCAGGAGGAACATATAGGATTGCTGTACAGCAACATTATTCACAAATGGGATAATAATTACATACTGATCAGATTTAGTACTTTGTTGTGAGTGGATTGCTCAATTTTTCAAGTACTCTTCAATTACATATTTTCCGCCTGTTAGTGATACTGTAAAGCCAGTCCTGCAACATACATAGAATTGGAGATGTAGTTTGTGCTTGTTATAAATTAAGCTTGTTGTGTAATATCTCTATCACACTAAAGCAAGACAAGAACCACTTATCTTAACACACATCACAACTGATCACATTGTAATCAAGATACTTATTGAAAATCAGAATTGCTACTTGAACTGGGGCAGGAGATATTCATGCCAAGCTAGCTATTTATGGGACCTGAGCAAATGCTATTAATCTCCTTTGGTTGAAAGACAGCTGCCAGAGTCCAATGGTCTTCTACTCTGAATCAGCTGACTCATGGGGTCACCAGGGCATCTGGGGCCTCTATGAGTTTTAATCTAGAACAGGGGTGTCAAACTCACGGTGTCATGGCAGCGTCACATGACATAGTGGGACTTTTTTTCCCCTTCGCTAAACTGGGCATGGCCATGGCCATGGCCATGGCCAACATGTGACACATTTGGCCTGTGGGCTGGGAGTTTGACAGCCCTGATGTAGAACAAAAGTGAAATATATTTTCTTTTGATGGATCCTTGGTGCTCTCTGAGCTTGGTTCTTTCAGATGTTTTATTACCCAAACTAGGTAATATCGGTGCTAGTAAGGAATGGGCTTTGCTCTCAGTTTATATTCTAGTGGCTTGTCCTGTTCAATGTTGATGGGAGTGGTCATAGAAGTTCTTTGGTTTGGCTATTTATTTCTGGCTTGCTTAGCAGTTCCTTTGGGTTTGGGTTATTGTTTACTTGACTGTTCGTCTGATGTTAATCTTGGAGTTAATCTATGCTCATCTGGGTGCTGATTGCTGGTGGAGAGGTGTTCTGGTGTTTTTGTTCCCTTTTTGGCTTGTTGATTGTCTCTTGCATAGTTTGTAGATTTTGTTTGTGTCTATGTATCTATTGAGGGATAATTTGTCAGTGCCAGGCTTCCAGAAATTCCCTAGTATTTTTGGAGTTAGCATGGTCTAGAATGGTCACAGTTAAAATTATGATTAATTTCACAACATATGGATGGACTTAAAGAGTTTTCATCATGTCTTTTGACAGCTAGTTGGTGTTCATGGATGTGTTCTGCCAGTCTTCTGCCTGTTTGTCCCACATAGTGGCTACTGCAGTCATTACACTGTATTTTATAGATGACTCCTGTTTTTTCTTCTGGGGCTGCTGGGTCTTTTGGTTTACTTAGGATGTTTTGAAGTGCTTTAGTTGGCTTGTTTGCTATGCTGATTCCATGTGGTTGTAATAGTCTGTTGGTGATTTCTGAGATGTTCTTGATGTATGGCAGTTTTATAGGGCTTGTGTTGGTTGTGCTGTATCAGGTTGAGTCAGGCACATTTTGATAAAATTCCATGGATACCTGTTTTATTGGAATCTATATATATAAAAGCCAAATACTACTCACTCATCACAAAATCTCCAGAATGGTAAAGCTCACAAACTTGAAATTTGGCACATATATGGATTATGGACTCTTGGTTTCTAGGTACTTGCTAAGAAAAGATTTGTCAAAATGACCATCAGATCATTAGTATTTCATATACAGTATTATATTCACACACTCTGATGCTAAGGAGTTAGACATTCTACTCCCCCTCCCCACCTGAAAGGAACTCTGTCCCAACTGCCAGTTGCCTTATATTAACACGCTCTGATGCTACCCCTTTGCTAAACCGGGCATGGATGTGGCCAACGCATGACTCATCTGGCCTGTGGGCTGGGACATTCTACTCCCCCACCCCCTCTGTTCCAACTGCCAGTTGCCTTATATTAACACACTCTGATTCTATGGAGTTAAACATTCTATATTAAGTTTCAGGCTTTAGGTGTCAATTTATCATACCCGATCACATAGTTTCGTAGCGAAGCATGGGCGTGCAGCTAGTATATTATATAGATGCTCGGTTTCCTTTTTTCTACTGTTCATGGTTGCTGCACTGAGTTCTTAAGCAGCTTCTCTTGTGGGAGATTGGGTTGTTGCTTTGGCAGTGGACCACTTTGTTGGTGGGTGCACATGTTTCTACATTGCCACTGTGGTCTCTGCTGATCAGGATATCCAGGAATGGTAGCAAGTTGTTGTTTTCTTCTCTAGTAAACTGGATTCCTTTGAGGATGTTATTGATGGTTCTGTGGGTGTTCTATAATTGGTCCTTTTTTATTATGGTGAAGGTATCACCTACATATCTGATCCATATTTTGGGTTATATTTGTGGAAGTGCTATAAATTGCACAACAACCTCCTTTATAAGTCCTAAAAGCGGTGATCCCATAGATCTACCATAGATCTACTATTGACAACTTTTACAGCACCGGGTGACTTTCCTTCAATCCTTAGCAAAATAAGTTTTAAATACAAGTTAAGGACATATACACACAACACCCTAAAAAGTGTAAAATCAAGTTTTAAACACCCTTTTGCTACATATATTTATTTCTTTGTTCTGAATGTGCAGAGTTTCCCTCCCTATTTTCCACTAGAGGGAGCATTGATAATTCCTTCTCAAAAAAAGGCAGAGGACTCTACAAAGAACCACTTGTCTTGAGCAGGAGAAACAGATATCCTACTAGATCTGTTCCCTTGTCTCAATTTTGGAAGTATTTTGTCTAAAGGGTAGATTGGCCAAAGTAAAATAACATCATACATAAAATTTTAAGGAAAGCTAATATTTGGGCAAAGAGGAAGCTTTGCAAATAATCAAGACTTTTAGGAACTAAAGCATTCTAGAATAATGGTTGAAGATACTGAAGTTTAGGAGTATTTAAAAACAAAACAAAAACCCCACTGTAGAAAAAATGGATGAAACATAATAGTCTATATGTATAAGTCAAGGTTCAGATATTTATTATAAATATTTCAAACATATTCTTTTCAACCTCTGACTGCCTCTGTGTTCTGATAGAATGGAAGGCAAATATTCAGTCTCCAAACACATGAAATTTTAAACAAAGTAATGTATAACTTATTGATGCATTTTTTATCGAAGTAGAATACTGGTAAATTCTAGGAAATGTAATGATTGAGGCAGTGGTGAAATCCAAAATGTTAAACTACTGGTTCTGTGGATGTGGCTTAGTGGGCATGGTGTGGCTTGGTAGGCGTGGCAGGGGAAGGATACTGCAAAATCTCCAGCCAGAGGTGGTATTTGCCGGTTCTTCGAGCTACTCAAAATTTCCGCTACCGGTTCTTCAAACTACTCGAAATTTCTACTACCGGTTCTCCAGAACCTGTCAGAACCTGCTGTATTTCACCGCTAGATTGAGGTAATAATAGTGATTCTCTAAAAGTTATTGACTTAACTGATGTCATGGATGGGCAGAAATTCTAGATCTCAGAGTACCACTATTGTAGTTGCATAACTTAATATTGTGGATATGCTTTCTGAGAAATGATGCATTTTTCCAACTATAAAATGTTTCATTTTGGATACTCCCCACAAGCAACATCTCCATTCCTTTTCTTGCTTCTAACAAAAGAAAAGTGCAATTTCAAAGGAGGTATCAGATTCTATGCAAATAAGAAAAAAAAAATGAAGGGAAAAATACCAATAATGTCTTCATTGAAACTTTTGCAACATTATGCAGCATTGGAAAAAGGCAAGATAAATTCAACCTAAAACCAGCGGTGAAATGCTCCCAGTTCGGACTGGATCACCCAGTCCAGTAGTGATGGCGATGGGTGATTCAGAGAACCGGTAGCAGAAATCCCTGCCCGCCCCCCCATGCCCAGCTGAGACGCGTGATCATCAGAGGCTTTTTTTTTTACGTTTAAAAGCATTTTTTCTACAAATGCTTTTAAAAGTATTTTTTAAAAAAGCTTCTGATGATCACGCGGCTCAGCTGGGATCGTCAGAGCCTTTTAAAAGCATTTTTTCTACAATCTCTTCAGCTGAAGAGTTTGTAGAAAAAATGCTTTTAAAAGGCTCTGACGAAACAAAAAAAATGCTTTAAAAGAAAACAAAAGCCTCTGATGATCAGGTAACTTAGCTGATCAACTCAACTCATCAGAGCCTTTTAAAAGCATTTTTTCTACAACCTCTTCGGCTGAAGAGGTTGTAGAAAAAATGTTTTTAAAAGTAAAAAAAAAAGTTGGCCACGCCCACCCAGTCACATTACCCACCCACCAAGCCACACCCACAGAACTGGTAATAACAAATTTTACATTTCACCACTGCCTAAAACTAATGATCCAAGTTCACAATAGAGGTTGAAGTTAGGATGATTGAAATCAGAAATCTGCCAGCATTTTGGCTCCGAAAATGAAAAACGGGGAAAAAAGGCAGGGGTAACTTTGTAGGTTGTCTTGAATCCCAGGCTTGGTTGAATCTTGCTGAGTGATGCAATCTCCCCAGGTGCCATATGATGAGTTCTGTTGATAGATGGGTAGAGGGCTAATCCCATCATGTCCTGGGAGCCATATCTTAATCCCATCACCCTGGAGCTGATGGGCAGGGAGCTGCAGGGAGCTGCTTTGTCTTTAAAACATGTTTCTCCTTTTCTCATCCAGGGAAATGTAATATTCTGCCTTTTTAATATTTCCTAAAATATTTCATTCTTCTAAGAGGGGGTGGGTGCTAACTTTCTTCAACAGAAATAAATTTAGACATAATTACTGTAATTTTAGCAGAAAGAGAATACAGTTTACAATTGTGGAGAAACCTGATGTCAGGTGATTTATGTATCTACTCAGTTTGTTCTTCAGATAATAATGCTTGGACAACTGTACTAATTTTTCTTTCTAAAAACTGTACTTGGACTGGATAATAAAAAAAGCCAAGATGGACAATTGTTTTACACTGGAAGCTTCAGTCTCCCAGGAATAATTTGCTCTAGACTATTGTTTTCTTTGTTTGGTAGGATGCAAAAGCAGCCTACAAGCAATACCATTCCCATCCCCAAATTGGGAAAGGAGAGAACATCAGAAAAGAAGGCAGGGCATGTAATCTCTAGTCCAACATTCTGAAGCAAAGGGAAACTGCTTAGTAATGCATTTTTTAGAGACCAGGACTGAAGCAGCAATTAAAAGGTTCGGGCACAGAAATCAAACTAAAAAAACATTTTGAACTAGTTTTTATTACTGGGATCTGGGTTTGGGTTTGGGTTTGGGTTTTGGTTTGGACATAGGAGAAGACTGCTTCCACAGTTGCAGCATGGCTTCAGCCCCAGTTAGTATTTACTCATTTTTTAAGGATGAAATTATTGTTAACAAGATTATTCCTATTTTTATAAACTTAATCCATCTTTTAACTGCCAGTGTAATACTAGTAACTCAGTGTGCACACACCCATACCTTCTTGGAAAGATTTTTTTTTGTTCTTTTTGTTCTTAGAAAGATTCAGATTCTTTGACAGAACATTAGTAGATTAGAATTTAAGGCACCAAGTTTGAGAATTATTGTGATGGGTTATTTTTAAGCAAGGTATAGGAGTCAGAGCCATTACTGTCAGTGGGATCATTCTCTCTGACAATTTTTTTCCCTTTGACATTCCTGATCAGTCTTCTTGCCCACTCCCACCCCTAGTTTTCTTTAACACCACCTTATCTCTCTCTCTCTGTGTCAAGTAACTCACCCTGCAAGAAGGACAATTATATCTTACCAGAGATCTAAATTGATCTTTTGAAGAGAGCTATTGAAATTAGGCTAAGAGGTTGAAGGTTATTCAGTCCTATAGCAGATATGCTTATCTTCTACAAGATTCTAAGATGCCTGAACCAGGGCACAGCATAATCTGCACCAAAGATGCATGTCCACTTAAGATTGTCAAAGAACTGGACCTTGCAAAGAGAAGATCAGAAGCAATAGATAAGGAAGTTTCTCTGCTGCTATTGATTTCTGAGAAATCCATAATATACCAGCAACAAATTGCAATATATAAAAAACATACTTTTGTTAAGACAAGCGAAGGTCCATGAAATCACTGCAATTTTTTGAGAGTCAAGGACTCTTCATTAAATTATTTGCTTAGAAAAAAAAAAGAAGAAGAAGCAAAGAAGGAATGTAGCTGATCTCAGGGCCATGACCTTATTAGGTTTTGACCTGGTTGAATGATGGAAGGCCTCCAGACATGCAAAAGTGATTCTTATTAGACACAGAGTAGCCTACCTTCTGGTTAAAGATCTCCAAAGCTTGCTGTAAAAAACAACCATAAGGTACCACACATGGCATTTTGAAATAGTTTGGAAGAATGCAATCATGACTCAACTTTGTTAATCTGAAACAATCTATACAGACAGCAAAATGGTGAGTACGAGAAAATAAGGCATTATTTGGCTTGTGCTTAGATAAATTTTAATGCTCAAGGGAAAAGAACTTCCCCCAAAAATCTAGAATGTTTTAGCAAGCCAAATGGTCTGTCGTTTGAAATCCAGTCTAATTATTTTTCCAACTAGTGCAAAGTTATCTGCTGCCTGTGATTTTTCTACAAGGAAAAGATGCAGTTACTAATGGCAAAACGGGCAGGGGTTCCCTTTGTGCTCGTAGTACAAATTCTGAAGTACCATTTAGAGATTGAATATAATGGACTGCAGAACTGCATTGCCAAAGGGGAAAAAAGAAAGGAGAAAAGAAAGAAGTCGACATACTGTTGCATACCATGTGTATATTTGTAGATACACACACACTCATTTCTGGTCAGGAATGGCTAGTATAACAATGATGTCAGTCTGGGCAAATAGTGCAGAGATGAAACTCTGCGTGAGTGAAAACATAATGAGAAGCAGAGCTATTCTTGGTCATCTAGTATCTAAACCAATTCACGGTGGCTTTCAGCATATTTTTCTTGAGTGTCAGTTGTTATCGATACAGAATCCTCTTGGACTACAACTGAGGCCAGGCAGGAAATTCTTTACAAAAGTATTGCACAATGAAAATAATTTTCCTAGAATGACAATGTTTTGACAGGAAAGAAGCTGCCTCCTCCTCCCCATCTCCTCCTCCAACACCACCTCCAGAATTTTCCACTGGAGCTGCATTTTGACGGACAAAAATTCCACATCAATAGGAATCTGAGAATATTCAGTGTATTTTGGGCCAGAATAGACATGAAAATGTTGCTTTGGAGTTCTTCAAGCTTGGCTTACACTGAGTCTCTCTGATGGTAGTGATGAAGCATTGCTGGGAGGAGGGAGGTTCTTTTGCAGAGCCGGCACGTCCGAATTTTCTTCCTGATTTAGAACAAAAAATGTAATTCAGGTCAGAAGTGTGGAATTTCCTGTGGGATGGGAAACCTGATTCTTGACCAGTTCTGAAAGGTTGCAATAAAGAGGACAAGGGTCGTTTGTTTGCGTTGACTGCTCTGGCTGGAAGGAGACGCAACCGATTTAAATTGCAGGAAGGAAAGCTGGCTTCTGAGATGCCTTTAAGTGAACAAGCTAGAAAAAAGATTAAGTGGAAATTTGATTTGGTTTTAATTAACTTGCCCAGAGTCCCCATTATCTTATAGTAAAGTTTTCAGGTGGACAAATTCTTCTAAACATTTCCATATTAATTCTTATTTAATTTGATGCAAGAAAATAAGCTTTTGAAATTATTTTTAAAGGAAGACAATCTTGGAGAAGGTCTTCTAGGTGAGGCCTGGTATTTTTGCAGAGTGGTGGTTGGACTATCAAGCTTTTCACTTGTGCTCTGATTCAACTTGGTTAATTATTAATAATAATAGCAATAAATCTTCAAATCAAGCTGAGGTTCTTGTATGTGCAACTTTCTTTAGATGATATAGAATAGAAGTGGTTTGACATGATCTCCTTTGGGATATTTTTCTTCACTTTTCCACACTAGGCTACGGATTTCATATACCCAGTTTGCTGTCCCAATATTAACTAGGCTTGATTCTAAACTATATCGCCCACATGCAATACTACCAAATTCTGAGATATGTTGAAATATTACCAAAGTCCAATATATGCCTCAGAGACTTCATTGCAAGGAAAATCAAAGTGAGTGTGGAAATGTTGTTATAGCCTGAGAGAGGACTTTCTGAAATTGGAATCCTGGTCCATAGTTTATATAAAGCAAGGAATTGACTGTGCAAACAGAGTATATGCTTATATGTTATTGCCTGGTTCCTAATACGAAATAAGAGGACTTATAATTTCCGTCTGTATAAATAGAGGAGAATCAATAAAGGAGCACTCTGTTCCAGACTTACTCTCATAGGAGAAATATGCCATTAAGGCATTGTACACTTGGCTGAAAATGTCTTCTGTATTTGCTGAAATTACCTTGACTTTGTTTAAATTTAGAAGTATTCACGTATGAAAGGTTTTAGACAGCCTGTCCAGCTGCATGATATCCATTCAATCTTACAATATATTTAAAGGACTGAAATATAAATATATAAAAAAACAACATACAGTACAAAACAATCCTTCCCCCCTACAAAAAAGCCTCTCCATATTAATACAGGATCTATCCACACAGGATCATATGATTTTTCCCATTTTAATCCATGGTTTCCTTATAAATGTATGTTTCTGGTTCTTGACCACAATGGTGGAATTCCTTCTCCGCCCCTTTGTGGTTGGTGCTGAAGTTAGGTTTTTGAATCAAATATAGACCATCTGTCTGCCCAGCTTATTATCTAAATTAATGGTGCTGTGCCCCTTATTGAGTGTCTCTCATTGTTTTATGGGGTTTTTTTTACTTATATAATTTTGTAAGGTTTTAATGTTGAATGCTCGGTGTATTGTCACATTTGTTTCCATATATTTTGCTATGGAATTACTTTTAATTACAAATGGACCAAACCTTGCTTGTTTATTATATATATATATATATATATATATATATATATATATATATATATGTAGG
>WNWU01000019.1:18049460-18062513 GCA_012654045.1 Ptyas mucosa | reverse complement strand
GCTTCTTGGATAAGAAATGAAACATCTTCAAGAAAACAAAAACAAAGACTAGTTGCCTTTTGAAAAAGCAGTTTTCGGACAACCATGACCTGGATGCCTGAGAATCTCCATAGATATTTAGCTACATTGCTATTTAATACCATAAACTATTCAGTTTTTTAAAAAGAAATGTTAATTGTAATGCTTTAAAAGTTGAAATGAAAAATTAAAAAAAAAAGTTTTAGGATTTAGGCAGCACCAATCTGAATTTCCATAATCTTGAAAACGTAAACAGGATTATAGTAGTTTAGTACTTCTGCAGAAGACCTCCAGGAGATAAATGGGTTTTAGGCTGCACTGGAAAATTGGAAAAAAGATTCTGGAGTAAACCAACAGCCAAGTGCTTCTATATTATTATCATGGAAATATTGTGAATAGGAAGCCAGCAGGGGTCAATTTTGACTCTAAGACAAGAGAAAAAAGAATAAATTCACAAAGTTATATCAATGGCTTTGATAGTTATATGAACTGGAATTTCTAGTTTTGGAAAGTATCGGTACTTGCCTTCAATTATCACTTGTACAGGACACAAGGACTAGTACTTTCATATGCAATGTAAGTCCAAGATTTCATAGCGTTTAGATGCATTTTTGTTAGATAAATGATTTTTTACATATTGTACATTGGTTAGGAAAGATTTGAGGTTGTAAAATCAATTCAGAAATATTTTAATTAGAACTAGAGGTATTGTGCAGAAAGATTAATCTTCATTCAGAATTAGAAATTCCTCTTATAAAAATAATTTTAAATATTTTGAATCAACTAAATTTTAACAGCATCCTTTGATGCTAGGATATTTCTGAAATAAATGTTAAGGAGAATTTTACTTGTAACAACAATAACAAGAGTTTAAAAATATCTTTTCTACCCACTGTAACAACCCAAGCAGTTACATCTGCAGATCAAAATACAATACACAATAATTTAGATACGAAGAGGCAGATTACTTGTAATGCTTTGTTTATTTCATAATAAGATCAAAACCAAATATTTCAACAAATCCTGATTTACAATCTATCCAGTTGAATCTCTTAGTTTTACATGTCTTAAAATATGGAATGGATTTGGTTAATTAATTCTGCATGAATAATTAATTGGGATAAGCCATATGTAAAAAATAACTTTAATAGAGGTTAGACTTTCAGCTTCATCTTTCAGCATAATCATACAGTTAGGCCTTTGATTTATCATTTTGAAAGTCTTCTGTGTCTCAGAGGGACAGCGACAGAGAAGTATTCATTTATTCTGAGAAATTGTCCACATTAATATTTTCTTCTCTTGTCAACAGTTCAAGGTACCAACAAAGACCCTTTCTTCCTGAACACTAAGAGCAAAGTTAGTTTGCTGATAAATTAGTTGGCAATTCTGTTTGGGATACTATTTTTAAAAATCATGAATATTAGGAGCATCTTCTGTTAAAAATTAATGCATTCATTTTGAAGGTATGTATTTTGTGCATGTACAATACACAAGTCACTGGGAGTTTGGCAATACATAAATGTAATAAATTATAATTTTAACGCAAATGTGCACATACTATTATGTACATGCACACATATGAAATTCTCTCTCTCTCTGTGTAGAATCTGCTGAACTTTCCAAATGATTCTGTTAGGGGTACCTTTGGCTTTCAATGGGAGTTGATGCAATAAAGTTTGGAAAGTAAGATATAGGGTAGCATGTAATTTGAAGCACTTGACAAATACTCCAACTTTTTCCATCTGTTAAGCAATTGGTATGCTATGGATTGCAGTTCTTCTTTTGGCTAAATATAGTGACACATTCAATGTGACTCAGTAGTGTTGCCATGCCAGGTTTTGACCCCATTCACAGTAATATCACAGCTGTGTCAGCAGGATCCAAATGAAATTGGTCCATGCACAGAAAACAGCAGACAATGCCTTGGCTATTGTGTGCTATGCATATGAGCTTCTCTTACAGTTAGATATGAAAGGCTGCCAAACAGCTTCTTTTGTTATAGAAGCCCTTCTTTTAGCAAGCAGCATTCTCCTCTTTGATTACTACTGTTAGGAGTACTTGATAGAAAGATTGACTCTATTGGGCCTCTCTTCTCTCCATTTGGCTCTACAGAGATCTGCAAAGGCTTCCATCGATGTCACTTTAATTACACATTTTTTATTTTGCCTCTTTTGAGATCTAAGCTATTAACCAAATATGCTAAGGATGAATTGTATAAAAAAACCCTATGTAAACATCAGGAAGCCAGGTATCAAATATCTGCTTTTTAAAAACATTTCTTGGGCAATATGATGCTAGTATACAATTAATCCATAGTAGTTCCCAGGAGCTGAACAATACCAAGTCAAATTGCATATTTAAAAATAGTCTTATGCCATGCTATTTAACTTGCAATTATGCTGTATCTTTTTAAAAACAGTTTTTCCTAAGTCTTGGTGCAGATGAATACATCAAAATTGAATACATCAAAGTTGATTTGTAGCAACTCAGGCACAGTTATCAAGGTGTGCATGTTTTGAACATCATTGGAAGAAGTGTGTCTGGGGAAAAAAAGATGTTGCTGCTTTAAGAATTGGATAAATGAGTGTATTCATTAAAGCAGCAGCATCGAGCTTGTCATGCTTTTGTCAATAGCAGAGAGATACTATGTCAAAGTCCAAAGCAATTTTCCCAATAACTTTTGAAGTCCGCAAAGTCCCAGTAGATATATTGAGAAATATAGCCAATTTTTATATCTTTCACCCAGGATGCCATAGGCAATTAGGTTCATTCCCTGAACCCAATTTTGTACTAACTCAGATATTTCCTACAACAGAATGAAAGTGCTACCTTCCAGTCTTGGAAGTAATAGAAAACGATATCAGCATAACATTTGCTGCATCTGCTAGTGATTTTGGCTAGAAGCACATGTCAACAAGTGATACATTACATAATTTTGTAATGCACATTATAAAAAAGATGTTGAGACTGTGGAAAAAGTGCAAAGAAGAGCAACTAAGATGATTAAAGGCCTGGAGACTAAAACATATGAAGAATGTTTGCAGGATTGGGTTTGGCTAGTCTAAAGAAAAGAAGGACTGTGGGGATATGATAGCAGTATTTCAGTATTTGAGAGGCTGCCACAAAGAGGAGGAGGTCAACTTATTTTCCAAAGCACCAGAGGAAAGGAAAAGAAAGAATAGATGGAAACTAATTAACAATTGTCTGAAATGATATAGGATCACCTGCTTGAGCAGGAGACTGAAGATCTCCAAGGTCCCTTCCAGCTTGATTCTGATTCTGATATGTTTAGTTTATTTAGATATGGTTTTTGTGTATATATAGAGAGCACAGCAAGAACAGGGATTCCCTTGGCTTTGCTTTCCTTCTTTTTAATCATTCTGCTGGAAATCATGGACCAATCACTTTTCTTAGCATGGAATCAGTGGTGGGTTGCCCCCGGTTCGGACTGGTTCGCAAGAACCAGTAATAAAACCGGTGGGAGGCCCCGTCCACCGCCCCTGATGTCATCGGTGATCTGCACATGCAGAGAAGCAAGGCGCGTGAGCAAAGCACAAGCGCACGATCCCACTGCAAACCAGTAGCAAGGGTAAGTAGAACCTACCCCTGCATGAAATGGAGATGAGGCTAAAGAGGAGGTGAGTTTGGAAAGATGCTTAGTCTTATGGTTTTAATACTTGTCAAAATTTGCTCTTATTTTGTTCAAGTGTTTTACAGAAATTCATTCAATGGGAGCCTGACTGGACAGGGCTTTGAATTCTATTCTGGAATGGTGCTCTTCCAGAATCCAGCTGATTCTCAGATGAAGACATCTATGGAAAATATTTGTACCAAGGGCCAGAAGGAAGGACCATGCCCTGCCTATACTAAATTGGTGCCACCTCATTACCAGTAATTGTCATTACTGGCCTAGGACAACAATCAATGGTCAAAGAGCAAATGTATAGCATGGCTTGTTGCCTGTTTAAAGGGAAAATATTTTAGTGTGTCGTAACAATAGAATGTCTATTGCTAGATATGTTTGTGCATTAATTAGATGCAGAGAGATTAGGGCCTTAGTCCCATCACTGTTTTCACCAGCTGCACTATAGGGCAAAATAAAGTCTTCTATACCAACCCAAAGTCTGCCCATGTTTGATTTATAACACTTTATATCTTCTGCCTGGAGAAAGAATGAACTGGAGTGAAAAACAAACACAAGAAAGGAGATGGGGGATGAATTCCTGTTCTGCTGGAAGCAAGCAAGTTCTTCTTAGGACTCTGCCTTTATTTACATATAGAGAGTTGGCTAGCCTGAGTCAATAGTACTCTTTTTGATCGAGAATTTCTGCCTCCTGTAGGAGTCACAGTTGCATTTTTAATTTGTGCAAGATCAAAGAATAGCAAGGACTAAATTGGATCATATGCTGAATTGTCACTGCTGCCTGACTCACTGTACTCTCCTCCTCTCTATTTCTGGTACAGAGAGCAAATTCATAGTCACTTTCTCAGTTTTTTTGTTCAAGAAAAGGTGATTCATTCTTTACTAGATTTCATTGGTTTACATTTGATTACTATAAAATTCAGCATTTTCAAAACAATGCACAAAGGACCTGGAAGATGGGAGACACAGGGAATATCTCTGTTGTAATCTAGACTTGGAAGTCAAAAAAGCATTCCAGAAGAAGACAATAGCAAACCATTTCTAAATCATGCCAAGAGAAGCACATAGATGAATCCAGGAAGTCACCACGTTTGAAGCGAAAATTAAAAATAATTGTTATATGATTTAACTCTTTCAGCTACCCGTGAGATAAATTGAAATTAAATGACACTTAATGTATATTAATTACAATATATTATATTTAATATATATATTAATATATATAATATATATTGTAATTAATGTATATAATTATTAATTAATTATATTAATTAGAGGACGCAGTGTCTCAGTGGCTAAGACACTGAGCTTGTTGATCAGAAGGTCAGCAGTTTGGCGGTTCAAATCCCTAGCGCCGCATAACGGAGTGAGTTCCCGTTACTGAACACCATCCCCTAGAGTCAGAATGACTAGCACATATGTGTGAGGGGAACCTTTACCTTTACCTAATGTATATTATGCTATAATGGTCATAATCTTGCCATATTTGTTGTCCTCAGTTTTCTAGTTCTTCTATGTCTAGGTATGGACATCATTCAAAGATCTAAAATACATTGATCATATGACTTTTAGAAAGAGCTCAAAATTATGCAGTAAATTTTCTTTCTTTTCTGGATTTTCAGGTAAAAACTACGGAAACAGCTAACAAGAAAAACACCTCTGTCTACAAATCTTGAAAAAAATAATTGGGTGACTTCAGAATGGAGAAAAAAGTGTGAGATATATATGTATGTATGTATGTATGTATGTATGTATGTATGTGTATGTATATGTATATGTGTAGGTCTTTGGTTATTCGGGTTTTCTCCCGTGTAAAATTGGAAGTGTCTTGGCGACGTTTCGACGAAGTCTCATTCACTCATTCATCATCTTCAGGCTGGTGTTCTCAGCTTTGTGCTTCTGGAAATATTGCTCCTGGAAGCACGAAGCCGAGAACACCAGCCTGAAGATGACGAATGAGACTTCGTTGAAACGTCGCCAAGACACTTCCAATTTTACGCGGGAGAAAACCTGAATAACCAAAGACCTACATACAAACACCCGCGAAAACCTCAGAGAATATATATATATATATATATATATATATATCTGTAATTAGCCCTGAGTTCTACTTAATGATATTTTTGAGAAAGGACATACAGGTGATACGAACATTTTGCAAGATTTGTGAAGTTGCCCAGTTTTGGAGAGATGATTCAGCAGTTTCATTCTGCTCTCAGGACTATTCAGGAATAGGAATCTCACTGACTCATAACTTTTCATTGACGTCTATCCCTAAAACTTATAATTAACTCAGTTTAGCCCAGCTAAAGCAAACCAGCACCTATATTGGGCTGCAGTGATTTAGGTAGATATTGGGAAAAAATGTACACCTTACTAACAATGACAAAGGCATTATTTCATGGCAATAGTATACCACTCCTGTAATTTACCAAGAAAACTTACATAGATAGATCCTTTAAAGTGTTTGATGATGGGCTCTTCTGACTACACATTGACATCCATTGGTGAAATTATTTTTAAGCTCTTAGAGGGACAAATAAGTAAAGAAAAATGAGACTAAGGTAACCAAATGGATCCACAGTATAACAATCCAGAGTACTCATTTCAGACATAAAAGCAGGACTCAAACTAGCCAAATTTTGGACACATTATGCAAAGACCAAGCACTTATGAGAAGACTGCAATACTGAGAAGGTGAACTGAAAGAGAAAAAAGAGAATGACCAACAGAAAGGCAGCTAGACTGAATTGCAGTGCCAATGAGGCACCACTGGATGATTCAAAGGACCAGTCTGGGGACAGATTGTCTTGGAGAAAATCTATTTATGTGATTGCTAAGAGTCAACACCTACATTATGACACATGATGAATCATCAATATGCTATTCCAATCACAGTCAACTCTGAGAGACATATACCTTACAAATAGTAATTAAGTTAAAACAGAATATCAATATAGCTTATCTAATAGTTTCAAGAGCAGCCAATACCTTCAGTTACCCTCTCTACGAGGAATCAGAAATTCCAGTCAGGCTCTCCAAATTCTTCTAAAACAGCCAGGTTTTAGCAGTTTTCTAAAACTTTAGCTGGACTACAACACCCAATCAAATGTCTGAGAAAATGTTCTTCCAGTTGTGGTCCTATCTGAAGCACGAGATCATGCATTTATCCCTACGTGCTTGGACTACATATTGCTATCTTGGAAGGCCACCCATGGGCTTCAATTGATGCAAAATCTAGTAACTCACTAGCTGGGAAATGAGTCACCTGTGGCTTGGTCTCAAATTGGTAGTCCAGAGATATCTAAGAGCAATTCGAAGTGATGATTTTAAGACACACATTCACACATGGAGAGAGAGAGAGACAGAGTGAGAGAGAGACACAGAGAGAGACAGAGAGAGGGAGAGACTTCTAATGCTGTCATTAACTAGGCAATGTTATTAATAACTCTGTCAAGCTCCATTTTCAGAAGAACGGTAGCATAGAAACTTAGTCTGCCTATAGATTCAATAACAGAGTCAATAACTTTCAAAGTCACATACTTTTCATAGCCGGGATTATCATAAAACAAATTACTAGTGAAATAAGTAAGCAGATGCAACGACTCAAGACTTTCAATGAACGTTATGCTTGTGTTAAGGGAAGTGGTGGAAGCCCTGATTTTCATGTAAAAATACACCAGATGGAAGAACTCATGTAGAAAACAGCATATTGATGGTTCAGGATAAATAAGAGTTCAATAGTTATTGTTGTGAAACACTCAATACACACAGAGAATTAGAGAGAGAAATGAACCAAATGACTTCTTTGCAGTAATGTAGTTACCCTAGAAAGCTGGAAAACATCAAGTATTCAGCTGATATGCTGTTGAGAAATGACTACATATACAATACATAGAACATCCCAAAGCACACATTCCGTTAGAAATTCCCTGAGGATGCGCTCCAGTACAAGTATGAAAGCTCAGAAGACTACTCTGGTCCCAGTGACTGAACCAGACTGGATCCTGCAACATTATCCTGGGAGACATATATTTGCCTTCATGTCCATTTATTCCTACAGTATCTACCCAGGAGAATACCGGTCCTTTTCATCCATAATTACTAGGTGTACTCAAGCCTTTGAAGAAGAACTTTATCAAATGCTATTTGGAAGCCCAAATAGGTTCTGCCAATTGGATTGTCTCTAAATATGTTTGCTTGTTCTTCCTCCCTCCCTTCTTCTCCATGCATTGCAGGCAACAGAGAACATGTAGAAGAAGGCACCTTTTGGCCTACTCGAAGCAGACCCCCTTCCCAGCTCTGGGAAATGGCATTGGCAGGGGGCCCAGACAGCCCTTTTTGACCTCTTCTCCCACTCTCCTGCAGTCCTAAAGATGGACAAGAAGGGCTTGGCCTGGCAGCAGGAATGTGGAGAGGCAGCTGGGCATAGGCCAGGCAATGATTAGACCGGGGCATCCATACAGTTATGGTGGACATTAAAGTACTCCAACAAAGGATGGGTTTTTTTCAAAAAAATCACTACTAGGTATATTTAGTTGCAAAAATCACTACTACCACCACCAACAAGAATCAGCCAACCAAACCCACACCCACTAAAGAGTAATAATGTATTGTGCAATATTAATGCAATATCAGGGGCTTTCAATTCAATTGTATAGAATGTGAAGGATGTGTGTTTGTATTTTATTTTTATAGTTGTAATGTACACTGAAGATGGCATTTAATTTTTTTGTATGAGGTGCAAAGACAATAAAGTTTAACTAACTAACTAAGTAACTAACTAAGTAACTAATGTTAAATGCACATTCACTAAACCTCCACAACTACCATTGATCTTTATGTCCTTTCCTGGAGCTGTCCAGAAGCTTTCTGTTATCTAGCAAAAATTTGTTTTTTCTCTGCCTCACCCTCTACATACTTACATAGTTGGGATTTGAAAGTTTGTTTTTTGTTATTTTTTACCAGGGTTCCTTGGGCTGCAAAAATCCAGGTACCTGCTACTGGTAGATAGAAGTAAAGAGAAGCTGCATCCCATCCACATCCCTTAGGAGTAAGAAGCAACCGGGGGGGGGGGGGGGAGCAGTCAAGAAGTGAGGATAATTCTGGAAGTCTGGGATGGCCACTCTACTCAGAGCCTTGGGTGCAGTGGGCCTTTGGGAAGCTGCCTGGGCTTCCAATAGGCAGAACAGCATATTTGCTTCATGTCCCTTACAAAATCCTAATGACGCAGATGATTTTTTCCTCCATCTTTGCAGCAACTGCTATCATATTCCCTTACCACCACCCCTGCTTGGCTTCTCTCTGCTGCATTCAGGTTAGGCAGGAAGAGATGCTGAGACTCTAGAAAGAGTGCAGAGAAGAGCAACAAAGATGATTAGGGAACTTGAGGATAAAACATATAAAGAATAGTTGCTGGAACTGGATATGTCTAGTCTTATGAAAAGAAGGACTAGGGGTGACATGATAGCAGTGTTCCAATATCTCAGGGGTTGCCACAAAGAAGACGGAGTCAAGCTATTGTCCAAAGCACCTGAGGGCAGGACAAGAAGCAATGGGTGGAAACTAATCAAGGAGAGAAGCAGCTTAGAACTAAGGAGAAACTTCCTGACAGTTTGAACAATTAATCAGTGGAACAATTTGCCTCCACTGTTCCAATACTGGAAGTTTTTAAGAAGAGATTAGATAACCATTTGTCTGAAGTGGTGTAGGGGGTTGGACTAGAAGACCTCTGTTATTCTATGGTTGTCCCAAAGGTGCTTTTTCAATAGGCAACTGGACTTTCTTGTTGTTCTTTGAAGGCATTTCGCTTCTCATCCAAGAAGAAACTGAAGAAGCTTTTTGGATGAGAAGTGAAATGTCTTCGGAGGGGAACCAGAGGGTCCAGTTGCCTCTTGAAAAAGTACCTTTGGGATAGCACTGATGATGTTCCCTAGTTGGGTCATGAAGCTCAGAAAGATGCAATCGCTAGTTCACCAGGAATGGAGAAAATGGGCCAGAGCAGATGGAGGATATTGGAGGCAGCAGGAACTGCTGCGAGAAGGGACACATGGGAAGAGCTATTGGAGTGTGGTGGGCTGGGGAGGCCTTCTTTTCAAGGACTGAGCACAGTTAGATTTGCTGCAACCCACTTTAAGTTGTCTCTGGAGAAAACCCAACCAGTTATAAGTAATTCAGCAAACAGAAACATCAACTTAGTGCAGTGGTCCTCCATATTATGCATTAGTGAATACATTTGAACGTTTGAAAGCAACAGTGGATGTGATCAGTTATAAAACATACATACATCTCTGAACAGACAAAGTACAAGGTTAAGCCATCTACCAATTTGTTGTCTAAGAATGCCATTGTGTCTATATGGAGTTCCCCAGAACCTTCCTCCCCCATTGAAAAAACAGATTATGCTTAAGGCTGAAAATAGCTATTAGCTGCCCATTCATTAACTAAATTAATGAAGTTAAGCCCATACACTAACTAAAATAACTTTTTTTTACATTGTGTGTGTGAACCTAACAAATATATTGCGAATGAAGGCAAATATATGTTCCCAAGATAATGTTGCAGAATCCAATTTGAGTTGGTCACTGGGACCAGAGGTTTAGTCTTCTGAGCTTTCAGACTTGTGCTGGAGCCCATCCTCAGGGAGCTTCTCTCTCTCTCCAGAATGTGTACACTTGTCTAATCTATGCATATATTTATGTGGTATATTTTAGTTGTTAATTGGGATGTTGTTATCATATCAACATCGACAGACATATTTTTTCTTGGAAGCAAAAAACTTGAGTTGACCTGTGAACCCAGCCATAGGAAGAATGATCAAGCAATTTATGTTATACAAATATATGCATGCTTTTATCCCTTCATCCATTTGAGGAATACATACAGTGCAGATTAATCTAGCATCTTGGAAACTATATTGCTCATTTATTATTTATCTATATTTTCCAATGACTAGGGATTATTTTTTTTCCTACATTGCACAAGATGGTTAATAGACTCAAGTAGTTGGAAAACTGGAAATGTGACATAAGCTTACATCCTTAATTGGTCCGTGGGCAATAATTTGTAATAAGAGGGTCAATCAACATTTTTGGAATACCCTTATCATAGTGTGCAATGGCAATGATTTAAAATGATAGAATCTCAAATAGTATTGTTCTCGTGCATTGGGGAAAATCTGAGTTATTTTATCCATGGTAAACTCAGTGGACAAATGACTGTGTCCATTAACTCCATTAACTAGAGAATTATACCACTAACTTTGGCAATTGTGATCAGAGACACTTCAAAGGACCACAAAAATATCATCCCTTTCCTGGTTTATCTAATGATAGCTTTGGGTAATATTCAAAGCAGATGGTGTGCATCCTTTGCCCTCATCCAACAGAGTGAAGCACAACTGGACCCATCATTTTGATTCATAGACGTTGGCTGGATTTGAATGCAAAAGAGGAGTATAATTCAGCAAACTGATAAGTGGAAGGGGAAGGAATGTTGGTTAGAGGGAAGAAATTTGAGTTGGATGCAACTCAAATATAATTTGGACTAGAGTTAAGTATTGCTAATGTGACATATGAAATAAGGTAAAGTACCATGCTGGAGGCTTACTGAGCTCATGGTGCTCTTAAAATGGAATCTTTCCAAATAATATCTCATGCTGTTAATGTGCATGGATCAGTTTCAGAGAAGGAGAGACTATTTAAACATACAATCAGCGGAACTAGTTAAAAACAGTAAAAAAAATATTTGCAAAGCTAACATCTTAAGATTTAAATGCCCCAGAACAACTGCTGTAAAATTTTGAGTCTGTACTACATTGTTTATGAGAATTTTTAGATCTTCCACATTGGAAACATTCTCAGAAATACACAATATATTTGCTTATGTGTGTGTGTGTGTGAGAGAGAGAGAGAGAGAGAGAGATACAGAGACACAGAGAAAGAATATGGTATAACCAGTCACATGAGACTAGAAAACATTTGTTACATTACTCCTCTACACCCTTGGACAATTTAGCAGCCAAGAATTGCACATATGAAAAATACAAAATGCTTTGTACCTTTAACCCTTTCCTTAGCAGTGACTTACAGGCTGTGCTGAATGATCTCTAACTGGATAAATTATTTCATATTACTCTTTCCAGTGAATAATATAAATTCAGCTGAATAATATAAATCAGACATCAGAACTAAGGCTTAGTTAATTCAGCCGATTACCCAAAGTCCTAGGGAAAATTCACAAGCAAAGTGTCATTAGCCCTTCCTGCTGAGATTCCCAGCAACTGCTAGGGCTTCCCTGCAGCTCCCACATCTTCAGCTGCTTCTTTGCTATGCAAGAACCATCTGGAAAGGAAGCTGGCTTAAGAAATCCTTTATTGGATTTCAACCCCTTCATTTGCTTTGGCAACAGGGATGACCCGATGCTCTGTCTGAGTCATGTTTACCCCAACCTCTGATTTATGGTGTCCAATTTATTTACTCCTCCTGTCAGACCAAGAATAACACACAACGATAATTCTTCCAAACTGAGTGATTTATAGTTTCACACCTATGGACAAATTCTTGCCATACTGAGCACTCTATTATCTGCATCTATAATATACTCTGTGAACTATTAGGGAGTGGCTGTCTTCACTCTCTTTCTCTCACACATAATACATGGGCTGGGTTGCCTCTTACTCCTCTGGAATGCAGCCCCTCCCTCCTGGGGATCCATCTCTTCACTGTATTCCTTCACACCTCTTGACTCATTAAATATAAAACCCCTAAACACTAGTTGTTTTGCCACTTTTTGTTTCTGTCACTGAGGCAGAAAGGGGAAACTGACAGAATTCTTGGTCAATTTCATCTGGTTATAAAAAGAATTCCCTTCCCAAAGGCCCATTGTTGTGCTGTTCTAGCAATGAACTTCCAAAAACAAGGAGAGGTCCTTTCTTGCAACATCAATGAACTTGTTAAAAACCAAAACAACAACTTTTCAATGGCTGAGGATGGGTGGAAAACAGCATCATGAAAACAGCATCAGCCCCACAGACAGTGGCGGGCAAGCTGGTAGCGGCAATGGCGAGGTGAGAGTGAACCGGTTCGCTCTGACTGTCAGCTGGGCTCTCCCGCCCACCCCTGCGCTATACCTACCTATATTCGTTTGTTTTTAGCCCAGCTGATAGGCGCGGCAGAGTGCATTGCTGTGCCTTAGCTGTTCTAAAATGCAATGCGCTTGTGCAGAGCGCAAGTTTGGTGTGCGTGCAAGCAAAGCGAGCAAGCCTGTGCGAATCGCACGCAAAGCGCAAACCAGTGGTAACACCGGTTGAAACCCACCACTGCTTCCAGAGATAGTGTGTAGCTTGTTAAGGATATTGATGTTGTTTTACCAACCAGCAGAGTAACTGCACA
>WNWU01000019.1:18027330-18049450 GCA_012654045.1 Ptyas mucosa | reverse complement strand
TGGACAACTGGTTCTAACATTATATATACCATATAGAATCCTAACATAGCTCAGATTGGGGAAAGCTGGCAGTGTGGATTTGCCCTAAGATACATTTCACAGATATACTGATTCTGATCTTAAAGGTAGATACTGTATTGTGATTATAACCAGATATTTTAAATACCTTTTCTCCTACATATTATAGGAGACCTGTTCATTTATGGTAGAAAAAAATCAGGAGGCATCTGTAACATCTTTTCAGAAGACAGCTGACTTTATCAGATGCACCTTCTGCTCTTTCAAACTTACACTTTTTAAAGGGCCCTGCCTTTGATTCTGGAATGTCTCCCTGGTAGAAATCAAATTAGCCTCTTCTCTGACAGAATTCTGGAGGATCCTGAAGATCAAACCCTTCAGACTGCATTCTAATCTTGTATCTTGCTATTCTTCGCTTTTACTAGGGAATGGCCATATCTGATCCAATCCTACATATGGCAATGCAGTTGACTTAATTTTTATGCTATTATTTCACATTTGAATGTTTGGGTTTGTTTTTAACTGTTTTTCTTTTTTTCTGATTACCTTTTATGTTTTAAATTCCTTCAGATCATGTAATTTGCCAAAAGTATGTTGCAGCAGGATATAAATGGAATAAACAACTGATTGACTGAATGTGTCAATCACGTGGCTTGCCTCCTCTTTCCTTATTATCTATCTCCTACTTTGCTGAGAAAGAATGGCTGGTTTCTTTTCTTTTCTTTTTTTTTTTTTGATTTATATGCCGCCCTTCTCCGAAGATTCAGGGTGGCTTACAATGCGCTAAGCAATAGCCTTCATACTTTTGTATATTTATACAAAGTCAGCTTATTTCCCCCACAAACTGGGTTCTCAATTTACCTACCTTAGAAAGGATGGAAGGCTGAGTCAACCTTGAGCCTGGTGAGATTCGAACCTGCAATAATTGCAGGCAGCTGGTGTTAATAACAGGGTGCTTTAGACCACTGTGCTACCAAGATTCTTGTGTGAAGACCATTATTTTTTTGACCTTATCATGAATATCATGTTTTAGGAGCATGATTTCCAAAGCATCTCCAGCTGCTGTTATGTTCCAAGCTGATCAGAAGATAGTGGCCAGCCTCTGGGTATCTAATACCAGGCCAGGTGCTTGCTTCTTGTTCTGATTTGAGAGCATCTGGAATAAGTGCATGATTTTTTTAAAGCATATGGCGTACATAGCCAGGGAAGCCTACAATCCTTTTTACCACAGAGTAGTTCTGGATAGCTTGCTAACCTGTTCGTTCACACATGCACACTATCCACGGTACACCATGGGGAACAAACTAGCTTTGTTCTGAATGCTGGATAGCAGCATTCAGGAGATTTTGGTTCATCTGGGCTTTCTTCCTCCAGCTGTGCTTCAAATCTAGGGAGGTCTGGCACTGGCTTCTGCTCAGAAAGCTGCTAGCTTTTCCCACTGGAATGGTATTTATTTATCTACTTGCATTTTTACATGCTTTCAAGCTGCTAGGTGGGCAGGAGCTAGGGGCAAATGATGGGACTCACTCCACCACATGATGCTATGGGTTCAAATCATCAAAATGCTGACCATCTCTAGTTGACATCCAACCCTGCTGCGCCCTTGTGGTCCCAGTACAAGAATATTTGCAATCTGTGGACCAATTCTATCCTTCCTTCCACAACATGAATTGTTGCAGGTATACACAGTGTATGCTTTGAGTAACAGAATAGCTGGAATATCTTGCAGCCCTCAGCCAATATGGGCCAGGCAAATGTATTCTGAGGTGGATGAGATACTTGGGGCTATTGTCAGCTCGATGAAGCAGACCAGATTAAGAAAACAATGCTTTATAGATCAGGACTATTTTTATCCTCCAGTTCATCAAGATCATATGCTCTGCATCTATGAATGAGGTCCAAAGTGATGCCATGAATTGCTACCTATTCACCCGACAGCTAAGTGGGGGATGTGGCCAGGATGTTCAAACTAGGGAATGGACATGTCTGATCCAATCCTATATATGGCAATGCAATTCACTAACTTTTATGCTATTATTTTAGTCAAGGTCGTTTTAAAAACCCATTTAACACAGGAATGAAAAAAATGCCTATAACAAATGACTAAAAAGTTATGTTAGAGCCCAATTCTTCAGTTCATTAAGCCAGTATGTTTGGTTTTGAACAAATCCAAATTGACATGAGATCAGGGGAGCCAAAGACGTGTCTATAGTCACATCTATCTGAAGACAACTTCTTTTGAAACCCACCGGATTTAACTTCCAGGCATGTTTGGACGAGTAAGGTGGGATAACAGCTGGCTTCCATCCAAATATTGTGGTTTTACTGGCGGTTTTTGGATTAGCCCATGACTTTTATCAGATTACTGATGACTGTGACTGTTTTTATATGATAGTTTGAAGGCTGTTCTTTGCAAGTGATCTCCTGATGATTATTTGGGCTGATAAAAGAAGATGAGGTCATGTTCTTTGTGGGGTCGTTGAGCCTTGCTTTGCACCATTGATGGACAGATGCTGCCTGTGACAAAATAGTTGCCCTTGGAATAGAATTTTCTTCAAAACACATGGGTGACCTTGAGTAGGGCTCTCTGAACATTAAGACTTGTAGACTTCAACTCCCAGAATTCCCCAGCTAGCTTCCCTTATCCACTGAATCTATGAGCATACAATCTTCATAATAGCAATAGCAATAGCTATAACACTTAGATTTATCTACCACTTCACAGAGTTTTACAGCCCTCTCTAAGCTATTTACAGAGTCAGGATATTGCCCCCAACAGTCTGGGTCCTCATTTTAGTGACTTTGGAAGTGGGATGGAAGACTGAGTCAACTTTCATGAAATCATCATAAAAAAAAGGGTCTCAGTAATGGTCCTTTCCTGGAACATCATTCCCCCAGAGGTACGTTTGATTTCCACTTTGCTGCTTTTCCAAAAAGGCCTGAAAAAGTTGTTTTGTAAGTGGACCTGGGGACCCCAAATGGAGAGGAAGCTGATCAAGTTTTATTGCATTGTTGCTGCCATAGGGAATGTTTTTTTTTTAATGTTGCAGATTTTAATGTTGCAAGTTGTCCAGAGTCATCTCTTTGTGAGTTGGGCAGCCATGTATATTTGTTTAATAAATAAATAAAACCTTTCCTTGTTCTTCATTGTGTGAAATAAACTTTAAACATAGGTCTCTGATATAGAGGGATAAGACTAAGATATGGCCATTTCCCCGTTCCATTAATTGCATTCCAGAATGAGAGCTCATATAGTCACAAACGAAGTGCATTATTTTTCTGCAGTCATTTTAAAATATTTTATAATAATACCCAGTGCTATGAATTGATCCCTTCCTATTATGTCTCAGCTGGAAATACCTGCATTGCTTCAGCACATTCTTCTTTCTGCCTTGGTTTCTACCAGAAGTGCTGCAGTAATTTTTTGAAATTCAGCTTTCCCTAATCAAGCACAATATAGAAGTATTGGTCTGTAGATCTTAGAATTCCAGCCAAAGAACATAATTCTTGGAAACCAAAACACCTGAAGGTATCGGTTTGGGAAAGACCCAGTGAAGACTAACTTGATTAGCTTGAATTCTTGCATAATAATTTATTAAGTAGGTACATTTAATAAAGTCTGGAACTTAGGAAGGAATCTCAAGACATAACATCACTCACATCATTGCCAACTTAGTAATACTTAAGAACCAAGCATGAAGCAGCAATATATATTTGAAACCCTTTCTTGAATCTTTAGATCACATACTCTGGCTGGACTGATTTCCGATTGATTGAAATGTAGAAGAGCAAATACCAGGCCATAAAGTTATCTGGGCTCTGACAAACAGCTACTAGGCACCCTGCTTAAATATTCAGCAACAATTTGCTGCTGCACACTGCTACCTTTCACCTTCCCATGGAGCTGACTAGTGCTTGCTCTAGCTCAGTGATGGCTAACCGTTTCTGGACCCAGTGCGTGAATGCATGGACAAATGTGAGCGTGCATGCATGAACCCCCAAAATGCAATGTGCATGCAGCCCCGTGCATACACCCCACCCCCCTCATGCATGTGTGACCCTGCATGTGCCCCTGCATGCATGTGTGCCCCTGCACATGCCCTGCCCCCCACATGCTCCCCACGCATGTGTGTGTGGCCCCCACACATCCCCCCCTGCACATGCGCAGCAGAGACCCGATGACCAGTTGCCTGGCGGGCGGCGCACCCACATATGCAACACAGCTGGGGTGACGGCTCGTGTGCCCACAGAGAGGGCACTGCGTGCCACCTGTGGCACGGTTTGCCATCATAGCTCTAGCTACAGGAATGTGAAAAATGGCAATGAGTTGATCTGATACCCATTCTTCTTTCCCTACATTTTCACAATGAGAAGAAGGAAAGAAAAAGCACTGTGCATGGAAAGTTGAAAGCCCCCCCCCCCGCCGCAATGAGTGAAGACAAAGGAATGATGATGAAGGGCTGATGGTTATAGGGGCTGAGCTGCAATTGGAGGGAAGTAATTCTGGGAGGTGGGAAGTTGAGCAAGACAAGAGTTTCTGCTATAACTTTGAGGCCTTTGAAGAGTTCAGGATCAGATAAGACCTTTTTTTAAAACACTGTATAGGTGCCATTAGCATCCAAAGTTGATAAACAACGTCTTACCATATAAGGCTAAGAAAAAGAGACACAGGATTTAAATCCTGGAAATGACTTAACAATAGGACTAGAATTCTAGATTCTGCATTAGTTGATTTTTCTGGTGTTATTTTCATACATTTTTAATGAAAGCAACTTCTCTGAGCCTTGAATCTTGAATCTCCTTTTACTTAATTGTACATATTTATATTCCTAGAGAGAGATGTATTGCTGTGTCCGGGATGGAACGCTGACACAAACTTTCCCACTGCTGCACTCTGCAAAGTGAATGCCTGGTTCTTGTGTAATGCAAAATGACTCACAAGTTTATTGGTTCAAATGTCCACAATATAGATAGCACCATGACATCCGAGGGAATCAGAACAGTGTCACTCATCTCAGACTGATACAACTATTGTATCTGGAAAAAAACCTCTGTGTGAATCATATGAATGATGCAGCTGCCCTCCAGTTGTGTTAATACTGTTATTCATGAGCAGTTATATGTGCCTCTAGAATGTTATCACTCTGTGAGCTGCATTGGTTGATAGATTGCTTCTATGATCAATTCAAGGTGCTGGTTTTGACCTTTAAAGCCTTTCCCAGGTTATTGGAGGAACCAATTTCACCCAGTTATATGTGCCTGTCCCATTCGGTCAGGTACAAGGGGTCTGTAACAGGTCCCATCTGCAAAGGAGTTGGCGGGACATGAGAGGTGGCTTTTTCTGCCATGGCCCTCACCTTGTGGAACTTCATTTCCCTCTGGGGGAATGGCCCCATCCCTAGCCCCATCCCTGACATCCTTCTAGAAGACCCTTAAGACAGGTTTGAGACAGGCTTGGAATCTTAAGAAAATGGTTAATTCCTCAGGTAACTCATCTGAGGAATGAGTTCTGGCTTGGACATTCTGAGAGTTGTAACCAGAGGTGGGGTTCACTTACCTTCCCTAGTAGTTCGCAAATGTGAGCACATGCGCCAGCTCTGTGCATGCGCAGTAGTCGCACATTATGTCTGGGCGGATGGGTGGAGCCTCCCGCAATCGCCGCTACTGGTTCGCATGATCTGGACAAAACCAGCTGAATCCCACCACTGGCTTGTGGGAGATAACAAAATAGGAAACAAAAATACTGTAAGTGATTTCCTGATCATTTGGCCCTCTTCAATCTAGTGCCATCCAGGATATTGGTCTATTCCCAACATATCCAACTAATATGTATGTACAATTTTGAGGACAGTAAGTTTGAAAAGCTGGTATAGACAAGAAAGTGTCTGAATTCTAGACTCTACATGCCTTTATCCACCTTTCCCCCCCTTTTTGATCGCTGAACAATCTAGTGTCTCTGCTGTAGACTTATTATTTTTTATTTATCTTCCAGTAGCTTAAAAAAAAAAATCCCCTCCTCCATTTGCACAGTTCAGAGGCTGCCATCCTGCACGGTTTATGTTTGACTGCTTCTCATACAAAGAGAAGCTGAAGAAGGGTGTGCCCATGACTCTGCTTTTAGATGTTGCCATAGTGGGTGCAGCTGAGAAATTGCTTATAGTGTACAGTGCAATTATGTTGTCAAGGATTCCCCTGCAACCACATTTTTTTTCTTTTAAATGAAACCCGAAACAATCATACCTACTTTTTCAAAACGTCTGGTTTCTTGAATAAATCTGTCACATGATGAATAGATGAGTCAGTACCGACAGCTATGCTTAGAATATAAAACATCAATCTACTTTTCTATGAAACTATCAGTTTTGAAACATTAACCAAGACTGAAAATGCTTTTCTCTCTCTTTAATGCACAAACGCACACACTCATAAAGATGCCCAGCTCCCCTCCCTTTGCTAGAAATGTGCTCTGTGTTGGCTTCTGTATCACTGAATCTCAGCAGGGTTGAGGGTTTTTTCCTGTTTTAGATTTAAAGCCTTCCTTTGTGGTGAATGCTAGTAAGAAGATATTTTGAGGCATTCTGTGATACAGCATTGGAGAATGCTGTGAACATTCTCTGAAAAAGAAGTGACATTATTTAACCAGTCAAAGAAACTCAGTTGGCAGAAAAGATTGTTAATTCAATAAATAGAACTGAAGAATGCCATTTTTTTTCTTTTTCTTTACAGCAGACTAGAGAAAATCAGCAGAAACTTCTGCATCATAATCTTCTCTCCCACTCACTTTGATATTCTTTTTTTTAAAATTCTTCTCTGCATGCTCCATCCTCTTACTGTGAGACACAAAGATATGGTGATCACATGCCCCATGTAGTCAAAAATACATGCAAAGGAATGTTTAATCAGGGAGAAGGAAAGTGGTAATGAAAGCCTTTATATTATACATTATATACACATCTTTATAAATATATTGTGGGAAAAGTTCCTTTAAATAACCAGTGATCTTTTAATTAAATATTTGATCAATTATTGTGTGTGTGACACGTGAAGAACAGGATAAGGGAGTCAGTTACAAAAATCTTAATAGCTAATAATAGCTAATAATTCAGAACCATGCAGTCTCTGGTTTTATGCATTTGTTTCTTTGTTCATCTCATTTCGAATTTGCTTCCCTCTTGAATTTCTCTTATTGCATTAATTTTTAGATCCTTCTGTATTAACTCTCCAACTTTGTTTGTTTGTTTGTTTTTTGCTTATTGTGTTGCTTGAATTTCTTCTTACACTGAGCTTTTCAAACATTAGAGAATTCAGCTAGTAGCAGCCAGAAAACCTGGGAATTATGGAAATTATAGTCCAACATATCCAGATGTCATTGTGCTGGAAATGGGATACACTGAAAAAGTGGGTAACATAGATAATATAGGGAAGCCTCTTTCAGGTTGGGCACCTTCTGGATGTGAAGGGTTTAATTCCTGGAATTCTGATATTTCATACCAGTCCATTGCTAAGAACTCTGGGATTGAAACCCATACATCTCTAACATGAGCTAAGATAGAATGATATTGGGGAACTCATTGGGAGCTTCCAGTAGTATGGCTGGAGACATTCTTGGAACCTTGTAAGGACAGTCATAATAGGGTCTACTCTGGCTGGCTTTAAAAATATTGGGCTTAGTATAAAAAGCTGAGTCTAACCGTGTCGATTTCTTGAAATATGCTTTTGATGTAGCATAATTTTAGGGCGTTACGGGAAAATGAAATAATGTTACTTAGGGACACTTCAAACATAAATGGATTCTGCCCTATCATGTAATTCACATTCCCACAGATTTTGTTATAAGTATATGACCAAAGATTATCCAGTCCTCAATGTCCATTCCATCTAGTATTGTGCCTCAGAGAAGAGCTGCCAACTGTCTCTACAGATCAATATTTCTCAGTCTTAGCAACTTTAAGATGTGCGGATTTTAACTCCCAGAATTAAAGATAGCTGGGGAATTCTTGTAGTTGAAATCCATACATCTTAACGGTGAAGAACCACTGCTATAGATTTTTAAATAAAACAGGCAAAGGAGCTCCAAGAAAAAATCCTTCCCTGATATGAAAAGCATGAAAAAAGAAGACAATACTCAGATTTAATATCCTTTGTTATGTTGAAATAATCAGGTGACTACAATTCCAATCACTCTCAGCATAGGCTTTGACTGGACTGACAGGAGTTGCAAACCAATGTTTCTGATGGGCAGCAGATTAATGAAAGGTTGGCTCAGACATCTATGTTCCTCTGTAGATTAGTGCATTTCCTTAAACTAAATGGTATCTATATCTGTTTGGCTAGCCCCTACTTTCTCACATGTTGCTCTTTATACCCCTTCTCCTTTATTCTCTTTTTCCTGGGGGGGAATGGGGGAGGGGAGTGACAGAGAAAGACTTTCCAAAGTAAACAAATCTTTCAATGAGGAGTTCCTTGTTCTCTGCCCACACTCTCATATTTACACTGTCATACTTTGCCTGCCTGAAAGTGACAGAGGAGGCAAACAGATTTACTGCCTTTATTAGATTAGCCAGCTGAGCTATCTGAAAGAAGCCCAAAGGAAAAATCCGGAATTCTGCAAACTAAACAACTCTGTTCTGCTTTATCATTGCCACATTATAATAAATGTGCAGACTTTGCCTCTATCAAGTTGCATTGTCGTCTTTTTTTGTAGGAGAAAGAAAAAAAAGAATGAGAATTGTCTAGAGTCCTAATCATGTATATTCCAGGGGATCCCAAAACACTAGCTCTTTGCAAGCAAAGTTTCACCCACAATTGCACTGACTCCAAACTTTAATCAGAGCTGGATGCGCTTTGCATCCCAATCTCATGAAGAGAAAAAGCAAATCGCTATTCAGAATACATTATTCAAATGCGGAATTAGCATAAACTTAGGGTCTGCATAATTCAGCCTCAATATGATGGGAGAATGCAGGCAGAGGGGGCTGTGGGTATGTGTGTGTTGGCATCTGCATTGTGACAAATTCAGGATCTTACAGCAAAAGGAGCTGTGAGAAATGGGAAGAAGAAATATAAAATAATCTCATAAAATTCATAGATGCTAGCAGATTCCATGGTATGGTCTTTGATTGAAAGGAATGGAATGGCATGCCATTAAACATGAAGTATAGATGGAAAATGCTGGCTTTGACAGATCAGTTAGTCAAATGAATCCTTCCTCCCTCCCTCCCTCCCTTCTACCAAAGGGCAATCAAGGCAACTGTCAAGCAAAACATAAAATATTAATACCTAAAATAATTATTAATCCTACCACCATAGGTAACAATTCTTCTCCAATCATTCCAATAAACTGACTAAAAATGGAAGCATCTGCAGAACTTGGAGATCATCTGTTGCCAGTCAACGTAGACAATACAGTGTAAGTATAGTGTAGAGCCAGTGTAGAGTCGAGGTGGCGCAGTGGTTATAGTGTAGTACTGTAGCTACTTCAGCTGACTGCTAGTTCAGCAAATCAGCGGATCAAATCTCACCGGCTCAAGGTTGACTCAGCCTTTCATCCTTCCGAGGTGGGTAAAATGAGGACTCAGATTGTTGGGGGCAATATGCTATTTAGTCTACTGTCTTTGGTGTAAGCCGCCCAGAGTCCTCGGAGAATGAGCGGCATAGAAATATGACTAATAAAATAAAATAAAAAATAATAAAAATAAGATGCAAACATTTCAATAACAGGGTTGGACATTTAAATTGAATTACAAAATAATACAGAATATTCAACTATGATTAAGAACAGTTTTCAGCCAATTTTTTAAAAAAGTGCCAACAGCAATAACCATAAAACAATTAAAAATAATCAGTAGTGTGACAAGTCATATATATGAATGAAAAGTCAATAAAGCACCACCCAGTAAAAGCCCTTTAAAAAGGTTAGATCTCAAAGCTGTTGCAAATACTGCAGCAAAGCATGGAATTGCTCATGCCTTGGGAGGACAAATAATCAGACACTTTCAGACTGAGCAATCCTCTCTCAAATTGGATCTGTAGCAAGGGGAATTACTCTCCAGAGAGAGGAGTGGGAGAAAATAATAAACCTAGTGTTTTTTGCAGTCTAAAATCTCCTTTCTGACTGCTTTTCAGAAATCATTCCCTAGGCTAACTCCACCTGTAACAACCTTCAACCCCCAACTCAGGTATTTATACTCATATCCAGAACACATTTGATAAACTTCTCTCTCTCCAGAAAACATGCATTAGGCTGTTTTACATGTTGTATTTATAAGGTGCCTGGTTGTGTGTAGGATTTTGTTGTTAATTACAGTGTTGATGGCTGGCTATTAAATTGTTGATTGCTGTTTCCTTGTTCCACTGCACCCTTGGCTCTGTCCTAAGTACCTGATCAGCTGGTGGTAAATCAGCACTCCTGTTGATTGACAAGGGACATGCTTCCCAGGCTTTATAATAATTTATCTGGCTATTTTTGACCCTGGTCAGCCAACAATCGTAGTAGCTCTGAAATTGAATGCCCTTGTTCATTGCAGTGTGAGGCTACCAATGTGTACAATTGGTACATTTACACTTAATGAATGACTTTTTTTCCTATTGCTCTGATTCCTGTAGACATATATGGCCATGAAACAGCAGAAGTAAATCCAGTTCAGTAAGCAGACAGTAGAAAGCTGCTTGAAAGGAAGCACTGATCAGCCAAATCTGTTGGATTAGCTTTTGGAAGTTGATATCCATAGGAGTCTTGTATAAGCCATCATGACATCATGTGTCAGAACTGAATCTCTGCCCTAATTTCTACTTAGCACTTTTATGTGCAATGCAGAAATAAATGAAATAGCTAAGGGTGCTGCATAATTATGAGTTCTACTTAAACCAAGCAGTCCCCTACTTGATTTCTCAATGGATAGTTTTCTATTTATTGTTTTTTTTTCTGTTTGAAAGTTTTTCAGTCTAAGTCTCATTTGAAGATAAAGTCTCCTAAAAAATGGACAGCTAAAACGAAGATGAACTCCATCAGCATTTAACACCTAGAAGTAAAACTGAGCAGACGCACATCATTTACTTAGTCAATGCCTGCCTTAGGATAGTAAGATTCATGGTCTTTCTATTTCAGTTATCATGATTATTTCGGAATGTGCATGTGTCCCATTAAAGCTAGTTTCAGGTTCTCTGATTTTTTAAAATGATATTTAAGTAACTATCATGTGTATTACAGCACAAATAATGACTTTGTCTACACTTAAAGGGCATATAATTCATAATTGATAGACATAAAAGTTGACATTTCCTATTGCTTTAGGAGGGCATCTGTTCAGAAAATATAGAAATATATAGAGGATTAGAATTTGATGTATAAAAAGAAAGCTATCACATTCAGATGGAGATTAAATGAAATGTTGTTACAGAAAGACGTAATAGTGAAGAACTTTAAAAATAAACTAATTGAATTTTTCTAAAATAATCTAAACATAGGCATGGATTTAAGAATGGTTTGGGATGTAAGCAAAGCTTTTATGAGAGGATATTTTATACAATATAATACTTTACCTAAAAGAAGAGCCAGGGAAAACACAGGCTATTTTGGATGAGATAAAGAAAACAATAAGAATTAAAGAAATTTCCAGGGAATATTAGCATTTTCAGCAAATTAAACTCTTACAGTAATAGTTGTCAATAATAACAATAAAAATGGAAATAAAATAAAAACAAAAAAAATGAATTTGCAAATAAACTATGGGAATAGCTGGCATATAAATTAAGAAAACAGAAGAAAAAGAAAATAAAATATGAATTTCGTATTATATTATAGTCTCAAAGATATTTTTTAATAAAATGATATATTGTAAATACATGTCACAGAAAAAACTGTCTATATAAAGATTTTTAGATTTATGCTCGAAATGTAACCAACAAATAAGGATATTTTATTATGCTTGGTGAAAAGTATGAATTCAATAACATATAATAAAGAAATTTTAAAGATTCATATGCAATTGAAATCAGAGACTTTTCTTTTGGGATTTATGAATAAGCAGATGGAAAAAAATAAAAGTACTTTGTTTTTATACATGACAACTGCAGCAAGACTTTTAAATGCTGGGAAGCTGGAAAAAAATGACTTTACCCACAATGGAGGGATAGATGTTAAAGATGATGGAACTTGCTAAGCTATCCAAATTAAATTGCTTTAGTTTGAAATGGTTTTCTTCTCAGGTTAATAATAATTGGAAATCCCTTTTTGACTTTTTGTGAGAAAGAGAAGCAGCAAAAAAAATGAAGTCATGATATGGTTTTGAGGATTAAAATAAAAACAATAGTTTATAGAAAAATGTAACCATGTTGTAACTGAAGAGTAAGAGTTATATATGTGTGTACTTACATGTCTATTTATAATTGCTGTAAAACAAAACCAGAAGTCACTTTATTTTTTTTGCTGTATTTCTGAACTTTCATCTTTGTTTATTTCCTCTATTTCTCCTTTTCTCTTTTTTCATTCAAAATATTAATTCTTTCTTAATTTTTACTGTTTGTTCAAAATTCTGACACAGTTTATATTTTTAAAAAAGGATTAGAGTATATCAATTGATCATGAAGCTGCATTCTGGAATCAGTTAGCTAAATCTATTCCATTTAATGTAGAGGTCTTCAACATAGCTGGCTGGAGAATACTGGGAGTTGAAGTCCACAAGTCTTAAAGGTGTCAAGTTTGAAGACCTCTGATTTAATGTAATGAGAAATGTATTAAAGTTTTGCCTTGTCTGTCTGCGCGGTTCCTCAAAGCTTTACATTTTTGGGGTGTATTTGTGCCCAAATAGCAGTTTGGTGTAGTGGTTAAGAGACCCCAGAAACTAGGAGATCATATGAGTTGTAATCCTTCCTTAGGCACAAAACCAGCTGGGTGATTTTGAACTAGTCATTTTTTCTCAGCCCTAGGAAGGAGGTAATGGCAAACCACTTCTAAAATCTTGCCACGAAAAATGCAGGGATTTGTCCAAGCAATCACCAGGAGTCAAAACTCCAAGGTGTGCCCCCCCAAGACAAATCACAAACATGTGCACACATGCGCACACATGCAATAGCATAGCACAGTCAGTAGGAAGTCACCTAAAAAAACTAAAATACTCACAAAAGTTGCTGCTGAGGAACCACACATTACTTTTGCTTTTCAGGGAGCCCTTCACATTGTTTAATGAAAATGCACAATCTACTGTAAATCAAAACAAAAGCACTCTTGAAAATCTGTACCTTACTGCTCCAAAGAATAGCTGGATTTAAGTTTTTGCTTCTAAAATATTGAGATTATTTTTAGAACTTTAGTCTGAAAGCAGTGGTGAAATCTAAAATTTGTTACTACCTGTTCTGTGGGCGTGGCTTGGTGGTGGGGGTAATGTGACTGGGGGGGCATGGCCAATTTTATTTTTTTACTTTTAAAACCATTTTTTCTACAACCCCTTCAGCAAAGAGGTTGTAAAAAAATGCTTTCAAAAGGCTCTGACGGTCTCAGCTGAGTTGCCTGATCGGCAGAGACTTTTTTCTTTTAAATGCCTCTGACGATCAGGCAACTTAGCTTGGATCGTTAGAGGCATTTAAAAGAAAAAAAAGGGTTTTTTTCTTTTAAAAGCCTTTGATGATCCCAGCTGAGCCGCGCAATCATCAGAGGCTTTTTTTTTTTACTTTCAAAAGCATTTTTTTGGCCAAAGAGGTTGTAGCAGGGATTTTTGCTACCGGTTCTCTGAACCACCTGCCTCCATCGCTACCGGATCAGGAGATCCGGTCCGAACCGGGAACATTTCACCCCTGTCCGAAAGATATAGAAGTGATAAACCAAAAGATTAGAAAGCAATCTTTTTAGAAATCTGGATGCTATCTCAACTCAAGGTGAAATGGAATTCTACAAGCAGGATTGTATGCAGTGCATGGTCAAAAAAAATAAAATAAATCAAGATGGCAGCCAAGACTGAATGCCACAGATAAAACAGAGTTTTGATTACACCATCACAATAACCATCTTGACTTTTTTTTTTTACTACACCCCGTGGACACCCTGTCTAAAAATAAGGATGCTTGAAAACTCCCTGGAGGGGGAAGAGTTAATGTGAAGAACTGAATAATTTAAAGCAACATTTTTTTCTCTGCAATGCTCTGCAGTATTCCAAAGACTGCAGAAGATCCTTTTCATAACTATTTGTTAGGATAGTAAGGAGAATTAAAATTAAAATGTAACAAGTATAAGCATAACAGTAAGAGACAGAGACAACAAAACAAAAACAAAATTCCTGTGAGAACTAACAGTAATGTCTCTAGTTACCAGGAGGTTTTCAATTAGCTTACTAAACCATAGTTTAGTGACTCAGCTATAATTGGTTGCATTCACACCACTTACTAAATCACACATGGTGGTTATATTGTACAGCACCTTAAACCCAAAGTTTATTATGAGTTAGCATGCAGATGTACAAGTTATGTTGGCTTGAGAGACATCATACTTTATGTGGCATGTCACAGGCATGCTCTAGAAGTCCAAGCCAAGTATTTGTGTTATGTGTGATGACTTGGACCCCTTGCTCCCCCGTGGGCACCCATGCATCAAACCCCATATTCTCATCTTTCCCCAATAGAGTGTTATCCCTTTATTTCTAGCCAGAAACCTCTGAAGATAATGGGATTAAAAGCAGTTTTTGGGAGCTTACCACATTGTGGAAGATTGATCTGGGTGGGACCCAAAAGCTATTAGCAAATCTTTGTGACAGAACTGACATTATTCTTCCTTTCATGCCAGGGTTTCTATGTTTTTCACACACTTTGGGCAGAAAGTAGCAGATGGCTTATTAAGGCACACACTGTTTCGCACAAGTGGATTTTTCACAGATACCAATTTTTTCTTCCATAGATATACTTCTGTGTATGACATTTATAAGCATCTCAATCACATATAAGCATTCACTGTACTATTGTATGTGTATGCCTGTTTAGAAACTATAGCTAATTGTAGTTTTCCAGAAACAGGAATTGATGGATTCATCACATCTGATGGTCACATACTTTTTCTCACCAGGGAAAAATTCTCACATGCAATGTGGCTCTTAAAGAAAGGATCTTAAAGTGTTATTTAATTATTTCTATGCATCTTGTAAGTGCTCTCTAAATTCCGAAGTTGACATTAATTTTATATTATTGATTTCTCTCCCATTCACTGTACAGTATATTGGAAAATGGCCTTAAGCAGGAATGGGGGGAAAAAAATCTTCCAAAAGTTAGGAATGTGAAGCTGCAGGGTAGAAGAATTTGCTGATTGAAGGGCTGTTGGACTGTGTGTGTAATAGTAATTTGAAAAAAATCATTCCATATGATTTTTAATCATTCCATCATCCAATATTTTTGATATCTTATTTATCCTAGTTTAACTCCAAGAGCCAGTTTGGTATAGTAGTGAAGGCACCAGGCTAGAAATCCAGAGATTATGAGATCCTACCAGTTAATCCTAGGGAGAAGGCAAAAACAAACCAGTTATGAAATATCTTGCCGAAAAACCTACAAGAACTAGTCCAAATAATTGGCAGGAGTCAAATACTGACTGGAAGATGTGTGTGCACACACACAAACAAACATTTGGTATTTCCTAGCAGCCCTCAGTCCAAGTATTAACAGGCTCTGAACTGAACCATTTACCTTTTCTGAGATGAGACAAAGTTGCCTAAATAGGGCAGATAATCTGAAATTCAAGAGTAGACCACAGCTATGCTTTGAGTATATTGCCTCTTTGCACAGTACCATTTAAATGCAAATGAAAGGGATTGTATATTACACCAGCAAATACATAAATGTTGAGAGAGCAGAGAACATGAGATCAGATAAATTTTAAAGATATAAATAGTGGGAAATACAGCTTGTTTGCACTATGGTGAAACTATTGGAACATTCTTAGTGTCGTGGCAAAAATTGGGTCATTATTAAAATAGTAATAAATCCATAGTGCTGCTTCTAATTAAGGGTAAAAACAGGCTGGAAATACAATTATGGGCAATCTTTCATAAATCTTAGAGAAAGCTTTGTGCATGCACTCAGGGTTTTTTTGCACAATAAGTCATGCTGTGTTCAACTTCTGCTCTGTTATCTTGATACATTTTTTTTTTAAAAAAATAGGAGGATACTGAATTTGTTGATGCTGGTAACCATGTTTAAGCAGACAGATATGGGACTTTAATAAAGGAACATTATTGAACCTGAATAACAGAGCGATGTTTTTTTTTCTGACGGGCTAGGATCCAACTTTCAGATAGTGAGACTTCTGAGACTTAGGGACAGGAAAGCAGGAGATAATTTGCAGCCAAACTGCAGTGGAGATGGGGAAAAAATGAATGTGTTAATTGAGAATAAAGTCTGAATAGCAATGCTGAAAGAACTGTGCTAACCTTCCTGATATAAAACTTTCCAATGGCTCCATATGCTAAAATATCTACTTGTAGATAAAGAGTCTCAGTAAGTAGTGAAAATTTGTCTGGCAGCAGACTGAATACAGTTTTGTTTGTAAGGAAAAGCACAAAATTTAGCAAAACAAGGATTACTGGATTTAGTACATGGCACTGATTATATGAAGTTTAAACACTGGCACTGATCTGTTACTGGAATAAATTTATTGACTGATTAATAGGGCCATATCAAATATTTTAATATTTTATTAGTTTAGAATGCCTGTTTTATTAAGTAGTTCAAAGTTACTTCCTTTACTTCATAGTTTAGAAATTGAGTAGCTTAACATTTCAGCAGCTCATTTTATACACAAGTAGTTTTTACAATTTAGTGACTTAACTTTAAATATTTAAGAGGGTTTTTTTAAAATATTCTAAAATTAGATTATGGCTAGTATATATACTTATAGCATATTTTGATTTTGCTCCGTTTTAGTCTTTCCTTTCTCAATGTACCCTTCAATTTTGAATGTATTTCTATCTGGACTCTGTAAATCTTTTTATAACATTGTACACAGTTCTGGTCAGTGGCCATAATAAATATGTTCATTCACTTGTTGAAAGTTGTGCCCTTTGAGATGCTGAGGTGCCTGTCTGGGAATCTGATGAAGTGTATAACTTTGCTCTCTGTTACAGAAGAGTGGTTTGTTTCTAATATGCTTCACTTTTCTTAGAAAGGGAGGATGATGTATACTTTTTGCCCCTTCCATCTAGGCCAGGGGCCTCCAACCTTGGCAACTTTACGACTTGTGGACTTCAACTCCCAGATTTCCTCAGCCAGTGTGTTGGCTGAGGAATTCTGGGAGTTGAAGTCCACAAGTCGTAAAGTTACCAAGGTTGGAGACCCCTGTCCTAGGTTATTTCCCTCTATGTGCAAACTGTTAGGGGTAAGAAGAATCCATTATAGTTTCCCTGCTGCTCCCCTGGTGGAGTATGATGAGTTGGGTGAATGGAAGGAAATCTCTCTTTCAATTCCAAAGATGAGGATATGTAGGGAAGCATGAGATAAGAAATGGTAGATACATTGGGAAAATAATTGGAGGGAAGTTAGAAAGAAACAATCAACTGCTAAGGAAGTGCTTTGTGAGTAGCTGGCTTTATAAACAGGGGCTGAGGGAAGGAGAGATTCAAATCATTCAAGGAGACTCTGCCTTTGATAGGCAAGCATTTAAGGTTTTAAAAATGAGAATATCACCTTAACTTTCATTTATTAAACTATTGGAAATAGCTGTAGATCTTTCAATATAGTTTTTATAGAATGCTATGAATCTAGTGTTCTATGCTAGTTAGCAGCCTAGTCACATTTTATGTTAACTGAAGTATCTGGGTATTTTTCAAGTTTTGCTACACGTTTGTCATAGATTAACTGTGATGTAATCAAAACAAGGATAACAGCAACCAGATCCGACCAATTAAGGAACAGGCATTGCTGATAAACTATACATAATTATGCAAATCTATTCTTTACCCCTTGCACTAACTGAAGATCTAGAGAACTACAAGCCTGTTGTTTCAAAAGGAGAAGTCACCTACTCTACCTGGGTTACCTGGAGTCATGATCCAACTACAATATAGGTATCTTCAACTTACAATCATTTGTTTAGTGACCATTCAAAATTACAACAATACTGAAAAAAGTGACATGAAAATTTTTCACGACTGTTACTGTATCCCCAGAGTCACATGATCAAATTTGGATGCTTGGCAACTGGTTTATATTTATGATGGTTGCAGTGTCCTGGGGTCATGTGATTACCTTTTGCGACTTTCTGACAAGCAAGGTTGAAGGAGAAGTCAGATTCACTTAACAACCGCATTACTAACTTAACAACTATTTCAAGAAAAGTCATAAAATGCAACAGTCACTTAACTATCTCGCTTACCAACAGAAATGTTAGGCTCAACTGTGGTCGTAAGTCAAGGACTTCCTGTACATAAGTCTAAGCAATATGGACAAATATGCCTAACTGGTTAATTTGACTCTACATTTTATAAAAGTTTTTCCAAGTGTAAACTTTTCGTATAGGCAAACTGTGTTGCAAAATTCAGAAAAGTGAATATTTTTTAATAATAATTAATTGCAATTCATGTAGTAATCCCAAAAATGTGAACATATGTAGAATCGCATTTAAATGCACACAAAGTGATTTTTTTAAAAAAAAAATCTATCCTGGCTGTTATTCTTTCTCTTCACTTTAGTTTGGATGCAAACAAAGGAAAACAGAATGAGAAATTCTGCAAATACCCTTTGATCTGCTAGAAAACAATAGCCATTCCTAAGAGTTCAAAAAGAGCCCTTTTGCTGCTATGTATATTCCAGCCAGTGGAAATTTTGTGGGTAATGCTGAAAAAAGTCCCCACTCTATCATTTCCAGACGTGAAACATTCCATTTGTGGTTTTGCATGCACCTTATGGCAATGTGGTTTGACTGGCTTTAAAAAAATAGGTGAAAGACTGTAAGCAGGAGGGTCATCTTTATTTAATCAGTATAAACATGAACTAAGCGCCTAGGTAGAATTACTCTAGAATTACATAGCATTCCATACAAGCTCAGGCAGGGAAGCATTTCTTTCTCTTTTTTTTTACCCATTGAACTAACTCATAATTTTGTAAATGCAGGAATTTTTAAACATCAGCAGTAAATTATATCAGATGTGTTGTGGACTAAATAAAAACTCACTGAAACTTGTGATGGTTTTAACACATATACTTGCATGCACCCTGCATGTTTATGATTAATAGTCAATCTCTAATAAAAAGTTCCTATCTGATCCATAGGTATAACTCTTCATGGAGAAAACCTGTGTGGTTGCCAAGAGTCAACACTGACTTAAATGGCACACAATCGATCACATTAATTTAAATTTGAATTTAAATCCTATTTAGAAGAGCCAAACGAATTAATGTTTCCAATGTGGCAATTTTAGAAGCTAACAACGCCTACATCAGAGGTCACAGCTCCCCCCCAACAAAACATAATAATGCCAAAATGATGACATCATTCTGCAAATGATTTAATTGTGCAATTTTACTTAGAAATCATGATGCCCATAGCATAATTTTGTCATTGTTTTGTCTTGTTGATGGGCACCTATGATTTCTGATGTATGAGTGTTTAAGATGTTAATCAAAAGTGAAGATTTCAATCTTTTTTAATTAGTCAGTATCTGGTTCACTCCTAAAGTACATTAATGAGCTGTAGAAGAATAAAATAAACAGAATGCACTCAGAGTAACACAACTATGAAAAAGTATATGAAAGGGGTACATGAGAACAATGAGAAACAATCATGCACTTAATGCACGATTGATTGAAGAAACTGCAGATATTTATGCCACAGAATTAGTAAGATATTGTTAAAGCAATGCCTAAAAGCTAGCAGTATTATTTAGCGTTTATTATGTAGAGCAGGGGTGTCAAACTCAAGGCCCAGGGGCCGGATACGGCCCAGGGATTGCTTAGATCTGGCCTGCAAGGCTGCCCTAAAAACAGCAAAGGACCGGCCTGTGGTGCCTCTGCCAGCAAAAATGGGCCCCAGAGCTCCGTTTTCGGTTATGATGGCTCCTGCTGCCCTCTGCCAGTGAAAATGGAGCTGGGGGGGGGGCGCAAAATGGAGCTATGGAGCTCGTTTTCCCTGGCAGAGTGCTTGGGCCACCACACACACCATCACCATGAGTGATGTCAAGCTGGCCACACCCACCCTTGCCACCCCCACCCCAGCCCTGAGGTCAAACACAACCTTGATGCGGCCCTCAATGAAATCAAGCTTGATACCCCTGATGTAGAGCAATTGCTCATCTATTAGGGATGAGCAATTGCTCTACATAATATGTATGTACTAATTATGTACACATAGTATCTATTGTGAGGGACACGGTGGCTCAGTGGCTAAGATGCTGAGCTTGTCGATCAAAAGGTCGGCAGTTCAGCAGTTCAAATCCCTAGTGCCATGTAACAGGGTGAGCTTCTGTTACTTGTCCCAGCTTCTGCCAACCTAGCAGTTCAAAAGCACGTAAAAAATGCAAGTAGAAAAATAGAGACCACCTTTGTTGGAAGGTAACAGTGTTCTGTGCAGCTTTAGTGTTTAGTCATGCTGGCAACATGACCACGGAGACATCTTCGGCTTTGAAACGGAGATGAGCACTGCCCCTAGAGTTGGGAATGACTAGCACATACAGTATGTGCAAGGAGAACCTTTACCTTTAACTTTAATATCTATTGTACTAATATAAGTCAAAATAATGGTCACAGCTACATGATTATAGCCCCTATGCAGCTATTTTTTCTTGTACCTACCTTATCCCTTTTTGGGTAACATTCACTTCTGTTTCCCTGACTGGATTTAACTCTAAAGTAAATTCTGCAACAATGCCTGAATATAATTTATAAATTATTGTATAGATGATCAGATTTGACCATGGGCTCACTGGCTGTTTGGGGGCCAGTCACTACTTTACAGAGCTATTATTAGGAATAAAATTAGGGAAGTCCTTATGTAGCACTTAGGCTTAACATACCGCTTCACAGTGCTTTACAGTTCTTAAAGTGATTTGCAGAGTCAGCATATTGTCCCCAACAATCTGGGTCCTCGTTTTACTGACCTCGGAAGGAGGAAGGCTAAGTCAACCTTGAACCGGTGAGAATTGAACTGCCGAATTGCTGGAAATCGGCAGTCAGCAGAATTCACCTGCACTTCTAACCACTGCGTCACCAAGGCTCATGTATACCACCTTAAATTCTCAATCGAAAGATGGAATGATCAATAAATCTTTAATCACAGAAAATAAAAAAGAGCGTAAGCAGCTACCATATCTAGGATCCTATCATGATCAGAAAAATGTAACCCTTGTAAAATTGCATGTGCTAACCGATTTATGCAACAGGTTCCTGCTTTTGTGCAAGATGTCTTTGATCATCTGTCTCCTTCAGGAGACTTCCATCTTACCACAGTTCCTGCCAGCTATTGATGTTGTTTATTAGCAGCAGCAGTTGCATGACCACCATCTACTTATCTCTAGGCCAGAACCAAAGAACTAGTAGGATCTCATATGTTCTTGCTCCTCTTTCATATAAACATCATTATTTTGGCCAGGACACAAGGAAGCCCTCCCATTTTATGTCAGCTTCTTATTCAATGGCCTTTGAATTTTCCAAGCATCAAATATCTTCTCTAATGACACTTGCTTCATATTATATATTCAAAATATTTAAGCTTTAGCTTTGTTATTAATGCTTCCAACTGTATATTTGCTGGGCACATTGAATTTTCTGGACAGAAAACTACCAGTTTATGTCCTGCTTTGTTTCATGCACTGATGCTAAAATTTCTTGTTCTTCCCAATGTTACTTTACAATCCAGTCACCTATAATGAATATGCTTTGTATTGATAAGGTGTTGTAAGTCATAATACAATAGTTTAGCTTCTACTTCTGCTTTTGTGATTTACTTCATCACAATATTTATTGCCATGCTTTGGACTTGAAGCAATCATTTTGACAGTTATGTTTAAGCAGTGACTTTTATATGCTTTTATATATATATATATATATATATATATATATATATATATATATATATATTTCTGAGGTTTTCGCGGGTGTTTGTATGTAGGTCTTTGGTTATTCGGGTTTTCTCCCA
>WNWU01000019.1:18008650-18026930 GCA_012654045.1 Ptyas mucosa | reverse complement strand
CGGGTTAGTCTGAGTTGCAGGGGGATTTGAGCTGGTGAGCTGCAACTCAGACTAACCCGAGCACAGCCAAGCCCCCACCCAAACAGAGCACACCCCCATCCAATCAGAGCACAGCCATGCCCCCAACCAATCAAAGCACACCTCCACCCAATCAGAACACAGCCATGCTCCCACCCAATCAGCTCCCACCCCCACTGGCAGTTAAAAGGAGGAAACAGCTGCGATCACACATTGCTCCTGGAAGCATGAAGCTGAGAACACCAGCCTGAAGATGACGAATGAGACTTTGTCGAAACGTCGCCAAGACACTTCCAATTTTACGTGGGAGAAAACCCGAATAACCAAAGACCTACATACAAACACCCGCGAAAACCTCAGAAAATATATATATATATAATTATTATTATTATTTCCATTTTTAAAAAATCTCATATTTTAGTTTAGTTTAGTTTAGTTTATTATATTTATATACCGCCCTTCTCCCAAGGGCCTCAGGGCGGTGAACAGCCATAGTAAAAACAATATACAACAAAAATTAAAAACTTATTAAAATAATTCAATCATTTGGCTGAATTTAAAACATCCAACTAAAATCATTTTAAAGCCCCTATCAAAACCCAATTTAAAAACCTTTATCCTGTCAGCCCAGCTTGCTTCAGAGCACGACGGATCTGATCTGCCATAGAGGAGTAGATGCTTTTCTACAGCATATGACCCATTCCAATCTATTTCTAATTAATGATTTGCAGAATCTCAATATCCAGGCTTTTTATTTCTACTGTCATAATGGGTTTACATTGATTTAAGGTTCTAATGTGAAACATACCAATTTTAGATACCTTTACAATATCAGATTTTCCTTTTGCCTCTGAATCCATCATTAGTTAAATGTCTTTCTGGCTATAATCCTGCCATATCATAAATTCCAATGTTACTTGTACTTCCCCATTATGTTATGAACTCCCTCCAAAGAGAGAAGGAAACTATTTCATTTCCTTGACAGAGTATTGGGTTGAGTTACCATTTCCTCCTTCACTGAATCACATATAGTCTGATCTATTGTTCCTGAATGTTCCCATCACAAGATCATTGTTCTGGGAATATACACTCCCGGTGGTAGAGTTCATAGTAGTGGTAGCTCCTTCACCACTGCATGGCACAACTGCATGAAGGAGGATGAACATGAATAACTGTCTGGATTTTTACAGCCCCGAATTGGTAGTTCCAACAAATACAGCAAGTTAAAGTCATTTGACAGTTAAATTGTCCTTGAAAATGTATAGAAGAAGAGCAGGCAGAGCTGGGGGCAGACCACATCAACAGTTTAGAGTAATTGCATTCCGACAAGCAAGAGGTGAAATCCAGCAGGTTCTGACAGGTTCTGGAGAACCGGTAGCAGAAATTTTGAGTAGTTCGGAGAACCAGCAAATGCCACCCCTGGCTGGCCCCAGAGTGGGGTGGGAATGGAGATTTTGCAGTATCCTTCCCCTGCCATGCCCACCAAGCCACGCCCACAGAACCGGTAGTAAAAAAATTTGAATTTCACCACTGCCACAAGCGCTCCAAATCCAACCCCTCCTGAATTCTGTTGACCTTTATCTGGCGCCTGTTTAGCATACTGCAACTATACAAATAGTCCTGATTCTTCCGCTCCCCCCCCCCATAATGCTTGTGAACATGATTATCACATCAGTTCCATTACTAGTTCACAATTTAGAGATAACCACTTTTTAGCCTTTAATACAAATATAGGAATTTTACTCTCCAATCCTCCTGGCTTTTTAAGCTATGAAAGAACCTTTGGGATATATAAATAGTTTCTCTGCTCTTTCAGACTCAGTTTGAGCAAATAGATCAGGCAGCTCCTAATTCCTACAGCTATAGTTGAAATCTTATTATTAGCTTTGGTACAGGCCACCAAATGCAAATAACTTCAAATTCTGCTTTAAGACACTTGCTTGGTCCAAATCTGGTAACAATTTGCTCTTCACCAATATGAAAGGGAGTTTATGTCTGATGGGAGATTTCCTGATCTTGTATTTTAAAAGAAAAAGAAGTACACCTGGGGAAAAAATGAAAACTTATTCATCAACTGAACTATAAGTGAATAATACAACCAAAATCAGTTTTATTGCCCTGAGTTAACAATTTCCTTTAGATTTTCTTGACACCTTTCCTTTATGTCTTGCCTAAGGAAATATCTTTCTTTGCTTTATAGCTTAGAACTTTATAGCTTCCCACCCTAGTAGAAATTGCTATCTTTTCTTAGTTGCAGATATCTATAATTATTGAACTCCAGCCTCCCTCCACCATATTAAACAATCACCTTTTGTGCCTCACCCACAGAAACACACATTCTTTTGCAGGATCAAGGTTTTTGAGTTTAATGGTTACAAACTTTTAAAAATGTAGCCTGAAACATTATGCTCAGTGTATCTAATCCACCAACAAGCCTTGAAGGTACAATTACCTGTCATTTGTTAACCAGTCCAACTAATTTTCATTCTAAATGATTCTGTAAGTTAACCCATGCATGAAAGGTTTAGTGATTGTAAAACTAGAGGGCAATCAGGAGGGGAAACATTAATGCAGGGAGGAAAATAAATTAAATATTCTTCTCATTTACTTTAGTTTCAAGGACAAACACATGTCCCTTTCTGGCACTTTGAATTGCAGCAAAAGGAAATCAAAAGAGAAATACATATGAAATTATTGCAAGCCATTTCGGATCCTTAATAAGAATATTAAATAAAATTTACCAGTGAAAACTTGTTTCCCAATGCACATATGAAGGCTTTGTTTACATCTAAATAGTATTCAAATTAAATATAATTATGTAGGAGTCTGCTGCTTTATTTAAGAGCTCGTGCATGCACTCCCTTAAAAAAAATTAACTTCCATACATAACCATGGTAATTTTGAATTATTTACAGTTGCTCCAGAATTATTCAGAACCCTTTGATATGTTTATTGCATGAGGTATTTTTCTCTTCAATTAAAAACTCAGAGATCACAACTTTAATACTGGGTATTAGGTTACAGTCTTCAAGTGAATCACACTTATATCTAATGAAAAATAAATCTGCTATAGAAGCACTACTTTGGTTCAATTTAGGAAGGAAGAAGTTCAGGCTTACGATAAATTGTTAAATAGCCCATGATGAAATGTGAGGTTTAAAGTTTCTGAACAGCTTACAGATTAATACCAAGAGCAATAGCACTTATACTTATATACTACTTCAAGTGCTTTACAGTCCTCTCTAAACAGTTTACAGAGTCAGTATATTGCCCTCAACAATCTGGTCCTCAGTTTACCGACCTCGGAAGGATGGAAGGCTGAGTCAATCCTGGTGAGACTCGAACTGCTGGCAGACGGCAGTCAGCAGAAGTAGAATGCATTCTAACCACTGTACCACCACAGCTCGTAATACTCTATTTAGCATATGAATATGGATGAATTTTATTCTTTTCTACTTGAGAGAAAAATGAAAATAGTAAAGATTAATTCTAAAGTAAAATTCTAGACAAAGTCATAGGAATGTTAGCACCCTGAGTTTGACCATGATGGGATCTGAAACATCTGTTTCAGTAGGATATCTTATACTTTACAAATATTAAATATGGGCCAAAAGATCTTTCTTTGTTTGCTACATTTATACATGTAACATAGACTTCCTTTTCATATGGCAAGTATCACTCAAATATTCATGAAATATTCAGCTGAGCAGCTGAGCTAAAATCCTGTTTGAACAGGTATAACAATTTGCCAGCACATTGTTGGGTTACTCAATTAACCCAATTTTCTGACTTCACAATTCAGATGCTTGGCAAGTGACGTCAACTTTATGACGGTTGCAGTGTCCTGGGGTCATGTGATCTCCTTTTGAAGGCCTTCTGACAAGCAAAGTCAATGAGGAAGCCAGATTCACTTAACCATGTTACTAACTTGACAACTGCAGTGATTCACTTAACAACTGTGGTAAGAAAGGTCATAAAATGGGGCGAAAGCCACTTAACAACTTTCTCACTTAGCAACAGAAAATTTGGGATCAATTGTGGTCGTAAGTCGAGGACTATCTGTAGCATAGTGCATCAAATTTCACCAGCTCTGTAAACAGTTTTAACATTCTTTCCATCAGAATAACCTTTTATCAATATAATCTTTCAAGCTATAAGGCTTGAAAAGAAAATACTTTGCACCACTGTCATATCTCAATTGAAATTCAAGATGGGTTTATTGGAAGCTTAGGAGAGGTAAATTTGTCTGCTGGTAAAGGGTAAAGTCCAGCCTCGTGATTTTAAGGCTGAATAGTTAGTATTAGAGATCCTTTAGCATTTTAGAGAGTGCACATAAAAAAAATCGAATCACACTCACCACCAGAGCTATTATTTATGACCAGGGTAAAATTACTAGGGGATTGATTTACTTGAAATTAGAACTACTGATTCACACCTCTGAAAGTAAATACATAGCTAATAAAGAAAACAGGCTACCATATTTTCTATTTAATCTGATGCTATTAAGGTTCCTATCAAAACATTTGGTTGAACACATCAGCTGTTGCAGCAAGTGGGGGGAAAGTTTGAATAGAATACCTTTAACAAATGAAAGAGAAATATCCTTGTGTTTCATAAGACCAAAGGACAAGAACACCTGGAGAACATTATTATACGATTAGTATTTCCTAGATACAGGGCCAGATTATGCGTTTTAATTTAGTAGTTAAATTTCTCTGTCATATTGATCTCATATTCATATTTGAAATTTAGCCAAATAAACTGATCCTTCAGAAACCTGGTAACAATGATTCTGGTAGCTGTTAAATCTCTGAATCAATAACCAGCTTTTTAAAAGGAAATGCTGCTGTACAAAATGGGAAATGAAAATGCATACACACATTTTTAAAAAATAATTTGATTTGGGTCATAAGCTTTCAGTCAGCTATTCTGCATGCTGGTTCTAAAGCCATTTATTTGTAAATGACTTCTGTGAAAACTTATTTATATAATAACAGTAACAGAGTTGGAAGGGACCTTGTAGGTCATGTAGTCCAACCCCCTGCTCACGAGGAGACCTATACTAGGGATTCAAATAGCCAAACTGCCGACCTTTCTGATTGACAGGCTCAGTGTCTTAGCCACTGAGTCACCTAGCCATCTACATTTTCAAGCTAGGTATCAACAATTAGGGATTGAAAAGCTTAGGTATTTCTCCTGGTAGAGTGGTATAGGAATGTAGTCTAAGTACTTTTAGAGACTGAGTTTATGTATATGTTTAGGGCTGTTTTTCACCAATAGATTTATTCACTTTTGCAACTATGTTTCATCCTACAGCCCGACAGCAATAGCACTTAGACTTATATACCGCTTCACAGTGCTTTACTGCCCTCTCTAAGCGATCTACAAGTCAGCATATTGCCCCCAACAATATGGGTCCTCATCTTACCCAACTTGGAAGGATGGAAGGCTGAGTCAACCTTGAGCCTGGTGAGCTTTGAACTGCCAAATTGCAGGCAGCCAGCAGGCAGCAGAAATAGCCTGCAGTACTGCACTTTATTTTATTTTATTTTTTTAAAATTTTATTTATATGCCTCTCTTCTCTGGAGACTCAGGGCGGCTTACAATGCGTTAAGCAATAGCCTTCATACTTTTGTATATTTTATACAAAGTCAGCTTATTGCCCCCACAAACCGGGTCCTCATTTTACCCACCTTAAAAAGGATGGAAAGCTGAGTCGACCTTGAGCCTGGTGAGAACTGAACTCGCAGTAATTGCAGGCAGCTGGATGTTAAATGCTGCCTTAGTAGGAGGCATTAGCCTCCTACGCCACTCAGGCTCCTCCTCACTTTAACCACTGCACCACCACGGCTCATCATATATAAATGAGGAGTGATATTTAAGCTGCTCCAGAACAATTCAGACCTGCATTGACAACAATATCTCTTTTGAAGAAAGATTTGAGCCTCTTTCTGTCTGCACACAGCCTTCAAAAAAGACATATTGATCTGTAGTTAGAATACATATCTTGGGCTGTTCCTTGCTCTTGGGGGGGGGGGGGTTTGTTACTTTTTTATTGTATAAATCAAAGCATGTGTTTCAATATTTTTCACTGCTTCTATTTTTAAAAATGAAAAACTCTTTAATACGAGTTCAATAAATGTTCCAAAGACATGTGATCAATTTGAAACATTATTAGACCCAGCAAATCAGTGCTGTGCAGTGTTTTCTTTTTGAGTAAACAGGTGGAACTGGTTTCTCTTGAGTTTGATTCTGGATAGATAATTTTGTAACTTCACCTGTTGTGCTAAGCAAAAACAAAGGAAGCGTGTGAAAGCTTATCACAGGACATGAATCCAGTGTTTCTGGAGTGATTTAACAATAAAGTATGATTTACCATTATGAGCAAAACGTGGGTGACACTCCAACTGGTACCAAGACTCTTTATTCTTTAGATGAAATCTCAGATAATGTGCTTGGAACTTTTCATATTCCTGCAACACTGTACAATATTTCATTTAAACCAGTGGTGGAATTCCAATTTTTTTACTACTGGTTCTGTGGCTGTGGCTTGGTGGGCGTGGCTTGGATGGGCATGGCAGGGGAAGGATACTGCAAAATCCCCATTCCCTTCCCGCTCCTGGGGGAAAGTCCATTCCCACCCACTCTGGGGCCAGCCAGAAGTGGTATTTGCTGGTTCTCCGAACTACTCAAAATTTCCACTACTGGTTCTCCAGAACCTGTCAGAACCTGCCGAACAGCACCCCTGATTTAAACCCTTATTCAAGATTTAATTTTAACCATGATTAAAAGGAAGTAACATGATTGGATCAAAGCTACCAGTTAGCATAGTGCTGTAAATCTAAGTGAAGACTAATCAGTTTCACTGGATTCAGTCCTGATGTTAAACTGCTTGTACTTTGAGCAAAAGAGGGAGCCCAAGTCTAAGGCTTATTCAGACTTATTCACATATAAAACATGCAAAAAACCAGTTTAATTTTGTATTTGAACAAGGCTTCAATACCATACATCTCTATGTGATTTTAAACTCAAGGAAGCAGACTTGATCTGTCCATCAAGCAATTATAAACCATTTTCAGGAGTTGCCCATGACAGCAGTTTTCACTGTAACAATCTGTGTTAGCAAAACTATGAAGGCATGCTTGTCTATGCAAAGTTCAGAAGACCCTGGTGTCATAAAGCATTAATTATGTGTTATAGATGGATGCTGCAACATGCCATACAAAACTGCTTCTTTTTTTTGAAGCCTGCCCGCCTGTTCAACAGCTGATCCTGAGAAGAAGCTGATGGAAGGCTGACTCAGCAACAATGCATTTTTTGGGACAAAAAGAGCATGTGTGAAAACAGTGGGTTTCAGAAAGAGATCCTGCTTGGAAAGTTACTACACGGCTTTTGACAAATTAAATTGTAAAACAGAAAAGGGACGCTGTCTATATTAGCATATTTGCAGTCAAAATGGGGAAATATGCCTAAGTGGAAAAGTAAAAAAATAAATAAAAAACCCTCTTTACATATGCCATCTGCTAATAGCATATGTTGGCAAACGAGGCTGCCAAAAGTAGGAACAAAGAGAATCCCATTATGGGGAGATTAAAGGGATGGCTGTCTGGGAAATTTCCTATTTCCCTTCATTAAGCATTGAAATAAAACAATCTCTCCCACCCATCCTTAAACAGGGAGGAAAAAAAAGAGGTTGAAATGATGCACTGGAGAATTTCATACTGACCATCATTAATCAGAATGAACAAGACAACACTTGTCCTGTTTCCTTCTTAGTTCTCTGCACTATGACAGCCCCATTTTTACTATTCTGATACAACGTGAAACTAGCACACTGTATGTGTATAGCATGTGTATACCATCTACACACATGTATAGCTTGTGTGTTCCTAAAAGGCCATTACTGTATACATGTAAGATTGCAATTTTTCAAACATCTACTATAATATAACAAAATTGAAAAACATTTGAGAACTTTAGAAAAGACTCAACTATTAGGGCAAATATCAGACCAATATCAATCATTGTCCATGCAGGAACCAAAGAATTAATTCACCACCATCTGATACCCTTATTTGGAAGCTAATGCAATAGCTAGCTGAGAATCTTGCCCTCCCGCCCTTCAAATTAAATTATCACAGAGTGGTATGGAAAACTTTAAATTCCTCAGAATTTATCCCAGTTTAATGAATAAGATTGGCATGTTTTTCTTTGGGTCTCAATATATTAAGGAACTCAAGTGTCCAAGTTTATTTGGGAACTCTAATGACAGAAAATGAAGAGAAACTAAAGAGTTTCTTGATGAGGGTAAAAGAGGAAAGTGCAAAAGTTGGCTTGAAACTCAACATTAAAAAAACTAAGATCTTGGCATATGGTCTCATCACTTCCTGGCAAATAGAAGAGAAGAAATGGAAGCCGTGACAGATTTTATTTTCTTGGGCTCCAAGATCACTGGAGAGGGTGACTGCAGCCATGAAATAAAATAAAAAAAACTTGCTCTGTGGTTGTAAAGCTATGGCAAACCTAAACAGCATATTAAAAGCAGAGACATCACCTTGCTGACAAAGGTCCATACAATCAAAGCTATGATTTTTCCAGTAGTAACGTATGTCTGTGAGAGTTGGAAAATAAAGAAGGTTTGAGCACTGAATTGTGGTGCTGGAGAAAACTCTTGAGAGTCCCTTGGACTGCAAGGAGATCAAATCAGTTACTCTAAAAGGAAATCAACTCTGGTCTTTCAAGATAGATACTGAATTTCAGGACAGATACTGAAATTGAAGCTCAGATACTTTGGCCACCTAATGAGAAGAGAGGACTCATTGGGAAAGACCCTGGTGTTGGGAAAGATTGAAAGCAAAAGGACAAGAGGGTAGCAAAGGATGAGATGGTTAGTGATGCAATGAACATGAATTTGGGCAAACTCTAGGACAGAGGAGCCTGGAGTGCTATGGTCCATGGAGTTGCAAAGAGGTCACCACAGCTTAGCAACTGAACAACAACAACAACAACAAAGTAAGGACACAGTCTGAATTATTGTGATTGACTTACGCAATAATTCAGATTCATTCACCACAAGGTGTTTAGGAGTGCACGGAAGCATAAAGATAATACATGTCTACAATACTTTAAAGCACCTTGCATGGACAGGGTGCAGATTCTTTAAGATGTTGCAGAGAGATGCTAAATTCATGATCCTAAGAGCTCCTAAATTCCTTATGGAGACTGAATCCAAAGCATTGCAAAGCCCAAGGATTATAGAACAAAAAATATCATCTATGAGTCACAATGAATGGAACTGAGAATTCTGCCAGAATAATAAGTAGTCAAAGAATTACTCTTGTATGACATAGTTTGAAAAGGAACACTGAGCTCATGTTTTAGCAAAAAGTATATACACAGAGAAAAATGAAACATGTAATATTAATGTTAACTATACCGAAAATAGACACAGTGTCTCCTTGAAGTCACACCAAAACTATCTGTGTTTCATCTTGCAGCAATGCACTATAGTCTGTGTTTTGATCTGTTTCATTCAAGTGTTCTATCAAAATACACAATGCTTGTATCAGGGGTGTAGAAGAGTTGCTGTCATTTCTAGCTCCTAAATAAGCAATTACGGGGGTCGGGGGTGGGGGGGGAATGAATGAGTAATCAAGCTTGGAAGCCACAGAATGACATAGATCTAAGATAAGGAGGAAACTTTTTAAATTCAGAACTTTAGGGGGGGAAATGGAAATAATTATCTCTTAATTAACCTGCATGCATCCACAGTGTCAACATGTTGCAAAAAGCTCTTAACAAAAATCTTGTCTACACACATCCTTTGATGTTCTTTCTACTTTGGTGGTGCTAGTAAAAGAGTTATATGGTGTCTAACAAATAAATAGTATATTTTCTGGTTTGGGGATAGTTCCTCCCAATGTCTATATGATTCTTCAGTTTTGGGGAAAGGGCAATACTGACTGGTATATAAGTTATAGCAGTCTTGGGTTCCTTTTTGTGCTTTAAATTGTATACTGTTCTCTCCTTAGTGTAGTGATCCTGATTTTGCCATGATAATATGAGAAGGGCCTTTCCATTTAAGGCAGAGAACGTGCATTCAAGTGGCATCAGGAGTTCAGACATTTGCAGATTTAAAACAAATATTTGGAGAATAAATGGTGAATGGTACCATTTATTTAAAAGTTGCTTATGTTGGAGGAGTTTAGAGTTCATATGCTACAAACGCCAGCACACATTTTCCCTGTGGTTGATATGAAGGGATGATTTAGTTTGGTTTTCCTTTGTTTATATTTATACTATTTTAATTTATATAATTTTATCACTGTATTTTAGATTTCATGAGATTTTGTAGAAAGCAGTAGAGAAACAAAATCAGCTTTTCCTTTGGCTGGTGATCTCTGCAGGCCAACACACAGACACACAGACACACACAGAGAGACACACACATACACACTTACACAGACAGACAGCATACGGCATACACTGAATGCCTTCTGGTAAGTTTTATTTTAGGTCTCTGTGATTTTTTTTTGTTCATTATTTTTTTAAAGAATTCTGCTTTCTTTCATGTCTTGTTTCATCTAAAAAGGAAATTAAAATAATTAAACATGATTTATGATGATGAGCTTAATCCTACCCTCCTGTAAATTTCCATCTCTTCCTCCAGCATAGAAAAAGGAAGGCAAATGGGAGCTTCAGTTTCTGATTTCAATTACTCATAATTTAAGTTTTTGTTCAAAACCTAAATGGCTAATTTTAACTGTGATTTAAAAATATCAGAAAAACCTGGCTGGATCAGATGTAGAATTTTGGTGAAGGAAATCTTGCCCTTCTTACTTCCTAACATAGAACAGCAGCAAATACAACTTTCCTTAGGAAAAGGATCGTCTGAAATAAAGAAATCTTTGTACTCTTGATTCACATCCTTTCAAGAGATAAACCGAGTAGCTTTACATACTTATGGGACTCTTGGATCAAAGAAAGCCACATTCTTAACAAAGACTGGAATTTGTCCTTTCCAATAGCTTCTGCTATCCAACAATGTTTGTGTAATAATCTCTACTTCTGATGTTCTGTGGTCTGGCCAAATAAACTAGAGTATCAGTTTGCTGCTGAAATCCACCTTCCAAACAACCAGAAACAAAACATTTAAAAGAGCAGTGCTCTTTCAATAAAGTAGGCCCTTTTAAAATAGAGCTGAAATTACAAATATACATTCTGCGACAAAGCCTGGGATTTGGCCTGTTCAGATTTCCTGGCATAATTCCAGGAAATTGTCAGGCACTCCAGGGGGCGCTGTTGAGCTGCTTTAGCAGTTTGCAACATGTCCTACACTTTTAAAAAAAATAAATAAATACCGCAGTGAAAATGGTTGTGGCTATATATAATTTCATACAAAGTCCTTCTATCTTCTGGGTCTGATTCATTGTTTTCATATGGTGATGCATGCAGGTGTGCATGCATTAAAGGGAAGTTTAGGAGAACCATGAAAAAGAAAGATATCCATGCTCCAGGAGGCTTGATCCCTTCTGGAAGCTTCTGCTTGTGAATCATACCGTAATAAACTTGTGTCTAGGTTTCAGACTGCAGGTGGGAGTTCACATGATGAAATGCTATTGGAAATTAGGGCGATTATGATGATGTCATTTTATCTGAAATATTAGATGCTTCCTGAAATGACATCTGAGTTTGGGGATAACCAGTTCATATTGCATGTGGAAGTTCAGAGACCAAAAGTTTCTTCCACTGAGAAAACTGATCAACTTGAAGAATGTTACAGTAATTATTTTCTGTCAGACAGAGAGTAATCCCCCTCTTGACGCTCCTCCTTACTGAAATAGTCTCTCTCTCCAACATTTTAGTCCTGACTCCTCATTTTCTATTTCCCTGGGATGTCTAGATACAGCATAGCTACATAAAAGTCACATCAATGAGCAAAAAAGGAGACTGTAGCTTTAAATAGTAGGTATCTATTAGTGCAGGTGAGTGCAGAACACCTGGACTGGAATTCCTGTATGGTTCTTATATTGTTATTGGTAAAATTAGCAGAAAGAATGTCAGTTTTCTCCCCAGCAGCTGTTTGTTTATTTAAAATATTTATATAGCCACCCACTTTATAACTAATTCTGGGCGGCTCCCAATCTAGTTTAGTAACACCATCCCATGTTGGGCATTTTTCCCTTAGAAGGCTCATATGCTCTTATCTGTGATATATTTCTGCCTGTGCAACTAAATCTCATGTCTTCAATTTCCTCCCTAATAGTGTGATGCTTGATTGACCTTGTTTACAATCTTTAGAAATAACAGAATGACTGCTTAATAAATAAGATTGCATCAGGCTTATTTGAGAAGCAGTTAATCTTACCAGATGAGTGATAATCCCAATAGTTATATCAGACAGGAATTATAGAGTTGAGGTCCAACATATTTAAAGGTCATCATGTTGAGGAAAGCTAGGCTGGAGCGCTGAATAAAATCTTTGGAGGTTCATTTTCTTGTTGACCTTCACATTCACTTCCTCCAAGTTATTTTGGAAGTCTATAGTCATCATTTCTAACATCTGAATGTTGTTAATCAGCTATAGGTCTGCTAATGGGATATATTACCTAACTATGGAAGACTGTGCTGTTTTGTATCATTAAATACTGAGATAAATGGAAAGAACTTACCGGTAATCGGCCCAAAATATTTCTGCCAAGTTAACTTTTACTGCATCAAGAATGTCCATATCTGTGTTTGAAAACTCAAGTAGGATTTAGATTCTTGATGTACAATCTGTTAGTCACTCTAAATTAAGAAAACAGGCTTTAGAATAGTGTTGGGAATTCCGAAGTCTGATTACTATTGTAAGATTTAGTTAGCCAAGTATAACTTGTCAGGTATGGCTCCCCTTCATGGAACTTTTTCCACATTTTTTTTTGTCTGAATACATACTACAGGACATATTTTCAATCCATACTGGAATAAGATAAAATCATTGGGAAAATAATATAAAAGTATAGATGATAGACAGATGATTGTGTGTGTCTAATCACACTTGGCCAAAAAAAGTATTCAATTTAATTCAATATAGAAGTTGAGAATCTAGGATTCTGAAGTTGGGATATAACCATAACAAACAATAATTCTCTATATTCCAAACTTTTAATATGCTCCCTGCCTGAAGCTTGGAAATAGCAATTATTAACTGTCAAACTAATATATTAGGTAATCTGGTTTCTTAAATATGAAGATATAAAGATCCCTGTTTGTAACTTTATAAATAATGCACAAGGATATGAAATCCTACAAAAAGAGTTTTTGTGAAATCAAAACGCGCCTTATAAAAATGGGAGAGGGAGAGAAAGAAGTTAAGTATATATTTTGTAATGTGTGAACATGTATCAAGTCTACTTAAAAGTTTTTTAGTCAACAGTGACAGCAATAAAATGTATCTGTTCCTATGGTATGTTTTTTCAAATCTATGATCCAGTTTGATTAGTGATTGATAAAATGTTCATTTATTAAAATGAGGAGGAAGGGGTCAATTATATATTTCTGGTGATGTTCTTCCAGTTCAAATTTTTTCAGATTGCACAAAAAGAGATATTATTTTGTAAAAGGGTGATATTCTGCAGAGTTTGTGGGCAAATCAGAACACTCGCTCCACCCTCCCTCTCAGCTGGGAGCTTCAGTTTAGAAAGTCCTTCAAGTGGAAAGCTGTCTTGATTTAGGAAAAGATTAACTTGACAAGGGTTGTGTCAGTTTCCTGCAGGAATGAGTAAAGTTGCAACATTTTAGCCTGTTTGACTTTTAGTTTTCCTTTTGTGCTGTGTGAAGGAATTTTGTTAACTGCAGCTGGATGGAAGCAGTGGTCTTACGGAAATGTTCATACAATGAGTTCCAGTTCCTGCAGCTTAAAAGCATACATTTTAAAGCTTGTCAACCCTCACTTTACAGCCTATAAACACAGCTAGAGACATACAGTAGTTGGTACCAACATTTTTTTAATAAAAAGTTTTTTTTATTTTTTAGACAAACATTTAATACAACAGTCATTCCTTCCATGTGACATCTCAGTGTTGTCTCCAACAATTCTTCTTTTTGTTGTTTCTTCTGTCTTCATTCTCGCCCAGTCCATTACAACAGTTCATCACTAACACAATATTCTAATCCTAGCATTTTTTATACATAGCTATTAATTTAGATATTTACATCTCTTTTCTAACCAGTGGTAAAATTGATTCCATATCTTAAAGTATTCTGACTCTTCTCTTTCTTTAATCATCAATCTATTCATTTCTGCACAGTCTAGAATTTTTTCTCTCCTTCCAAAGATATTTTCTCTGCTTTCCAATTTTGTGCATAAACAATCCCTGCAGCTGTTATCACGTGTATAATCAAATAAATATTTTCTTTACTAATTTTTGGGGGGAAGATACCCAGTAGGAAAAGCTCTGGTTTAAAATCAATATATTGCTGTATCATTTCTTCCAGCCATATCTTAATTTTATTCCAATAGTTTTTAGCTTCTGGACATGTCCACCACATATGCAGGGGTAAAATGTAAAATTTGTTACTACCGGTTCTGTGGGCGTGGCTTGGTGGGGGGGGTTTAATGTGACTGGGTAGGCGTGGCCAACTTTCTTTTTTTTTTTAACTTTTCAAAGCATTTTTTCTAATGCTTTGAAAAGCCTCTGCCAATCAGGCCACTCAGCTGGGATCGTCAGAGAGGCTTTTTAAAAAAATACCTCTCTGCCGAACAGCCAACTCAGCTGGGATTGTCAGAGATTTTTCAAAGCATTTTTTTTACCACCTCTTCAGCCAAGAGGTTGCAGGAAAAAAATGCTTTGAAAAGCCTCTGACAATCCCAGCTGAGCCGCACGACCCTCAGAAGCTTTTTTTTTTCTTTTAAAAGCATTTTTTCATCGGAAGAGGTTATAGAAAAAGTGCTTTTAAAAGTTTTTTTTAAAAAAAAGCCTCTGATGATCCTGCGGCTCAACTGGGCATGGTGGGGGGGGACACAGGGATTTTTGCTACCGCTTCTCCGGGCGATCCGGTCCGAACCGGGAGCATTTCACCCCTGCACATATGGTAATATGAACCTGGTAACTGGTGACATTTCCAACATTTGGCTGATTTATCTTTAATAGTTGGTACCAACATTGATGGCATATCGTGCCACATTCATCAGGAGGATTTTTAACTGGGATACCAGGCTATTTCCTCTGATTGAAATGGTTAGATGTCTAGCATTTGAGAAACCACATGCATGAAAGCATGCTAGTAATTTTTTTGATTTCTTATCCAAGTGGAATGCAGGTGAGGAGATGTTTGTTTGTTTTGGTTGCTTCCGGGCAGGGCATTGATGAAACAATGTTTTCTGTATACTCCTATTAAACATTTGGAAAAAAGAGCATTGCTAAGGTCACTATGTTCTCAGCATGTTCTCAGCAGGCTGAATTTTGTGTCTAGATCACAATTTAGTTATAATTGGAGTTACCACTTTGGGTTGCAGACCTCTGAACGACTATTAGATGGCGGCAATGTGTTAAGAGAATTGTGCGTTATTTTATAGCCATCTAGTGGCAATAAGAGCCAAGGTGGCGCAGTGGTTAGAGTGCAGTACTGCAGCTACTTCATCTGACTGCTAGTTCAGCAGATCAGCGGATCAAATCTCACCAGCTCAAGGTTGAGCCTTCCATCCTTCCGAGGTGGGTAAAATGAGGACCCAGATTGTTGGGGGCAATATGCTATTTAGTATACTGTCTTTGGTGTAAGCTGCCCAGAGTCCTTGGAGAGTGGGCAGCATAGAAATATGACTAATAAAATAAATAAATAAAAAATAAATAAATTTGGCAACTTGGTATGGTAGCTTGTCTACATAAGAATAAATGGCCTAGAGGCAAGTAAGATCAGTGTCATGTGAATGAGGTCAAAAAGAGGCAGTTCTGGTGATGCTGTAAATCTTCTAGAAGGAAAGGGTCATGCTATGCAAACCAAGATAGTGGGTTCATTTTATGGCACAATCAACACAGATGATCTGAGCTAATTTAGTAAACTGTGATTCAATTAATTATTGTATGTAAACAAAACTCTTGGGAAGAAGCACTAGACTAGATGACCTACAAGGACCCTTCCAACTCTATTAATCTGTAAAAACATTTAGATTTACCACTTAGATACTGCTCCATGGTGCTTTAAAGCATTCTCTAAGCCAGGGGTCCCTAACCCCCAGGCTGCGGCCTACTACCAGGCCAAGGCCTATTCGGAACCGGGCGGCATAAGAGGTGGGTGGGCTGGCATGCATGTGCATAAAACTCCTCAAGCGAGCGGCGGGCCATCCCTCCCCAGCCAGGCCGCCAAGCTGCAAAATTTGAGAACCGCTACTCTAAGCAGTTTACAGAGAAAGCATATTGCCCCCAACATTCTTTTTTTTTTAACAATTTTTTTTATTTTTTTCAGAACGCCTATTTTCCGGGAGCTGCCCCCAACATTCTGAGTTCTCATTTTACCGACCTTGGAGGGATGGAAGGTTGAGTCAACCTTAAGCCGATCAGGATCAAACTCCTGGCACTGGGCAGAGTTAGCCTGCAATATTGCATTCTAACCACTAGGGCTCCTATGTTTGCTAGATCTAGATTGACATTAGGACACAATTACACCAAGCCTAATCCTGATATAGTGTTCTGAAGACACTGACCTGTTGGTTGGACATTCTAGGACTGATGGTGTCAAGCTTTATTGGTACATTAGTGACTGGGTTTACAAAACACATGAAACCAAAATCGTGTGGCATATTGTTTTATAAAATCAAGTATAAAATCAATGCATTTTCATTTACAGCAAAAATATAGAGTCAACCCAGCCAATAAACCTTGTCTAAAGAGGCCACAATTTGTGCAAACTTAGCCACGACAGATTCTATTCATACCTTTTAAAGTTAGTACTTCATTTTGTGGACTTTACATTTTCAGATTCCTTGAAGTCCAGAAGGAAGTGCATTATTGGGAGGCAATTAATAGCAGTTACTGCTATTAGATCAGAAGTGGGTTTCAGCAGGTTCTGACCAGTTCAGGAGAACAGGTAGCGGAAATTTTGAGTAGTTCGGAAAACTGGTAGTAAAAATTCTGACTGGCTCCACCCCCATCTATTCTCTGTCTCCTGAGTCCCAACTGATCGGGTGGAAATGGGGATTTTGCAGTAAACTTCCCCTGGATTGGGGATGGAATGGAGATTTTACAGTATCCTTCCCCTGCCATGCCCACCAAGCCATGCCCACCAAGCTACACCCACAGAACCGGTAATAAAAATTTTTGAAACCCACCACTGTATTAGATCTCAAACCTTCTGCAGGGTTTCAGCCTCTGATCCTTTGCTCACCACAAAATACTGTGCACTATCTTGTCCGATCACCAGGATGTCCTGTGGCTGGGACTCCAACAAGAGCCTGGTGGCGCAGCAGACTAAAGCATGTTATTAACATTCAGCTGCCTGCAATTACTGCAAGTTCTAATCTCACCAGGCTCAAGGTTGACTCAGCCTTCCATCCTTTTTAAGGTAGGTAAAATGAGGACCCAGATTGTGGGGGCAATCAGTTGACTTTGTATAAATATACAAAAAGTATGAAGGCTATTGCTTAATGCATTGTAAGCCGCCCTGAGTCTCCAGAGAAGGGCGGCATATAAATCAAATTTTAAAAAAAACAAAAAAACCCCGCAGGATTAATGCATTACAACAAGCCTGAAAGGCGTTAAGCATCATCCTCCAGATCAGGGGACTCCAACCTTGGCAACTTTAAGCCTGGTGGACTTCAACTCCCAGAATTCCCCAGCCAGCAATGCTCCAGCACCTGTCAGAACCTGCGGGATTTCACCCTTGGTTCAGATGAACCAAACATTCCTTCTAATCATGTTTCCCCAAAGGCAAGTCCTTATAAAAAAATTCTTCAAATAAGATGATGTAGCTGTTTACACGTCTAAATTAATTTAGTCAATTGCTCGATTAATAACTGAAGTGGTTCTTTCAACAAATGTGGCAAGAAAGGCCGTAAAACAGGGCAACGTTCACTTTAAGAAGTGTCTCACTTAGCAACGGAAATGTTGGGCTCAATTGTGGTCGTACGTTGAGGACTACCTGTAGGAAAAGGCATATTAACAGGCATAAGCGTTTAGGCCTTTTAATAAAATTGCAAGTCGGAAGAGATGCTACCAGATTATTCACATCCACAACCACCTAGACCCATGATGGCGAACCTATGGCATGCGTGCCACAGGTGGCA
>WNWU01000019.1:17991940-18008250 GCA_012654045.1 Ptyas mucosa | reverse complement strand
GCTGGGGAATTCTGGGAGTTGAAGTCCACCAGGCTTAAAGTTGCCAAGGTTGGAGACCCCTGCTCCAGTTCATTGATGGCCTTTTCCTCGACGCTGCCATTCACTCAGCTAAAACGACGGCGGCCCGAGGCTGTCATTTGCAATAAGCCGTTTTGCACACGTTTTCCAAAGGGCCCCCTGTTTGTTCCGCTGCCCTTATCGCTTCCACCGCAGTCACCTCTCCTTGACCCTCCACCACTTCTGAGCGCACCGGCCAATCAAGCGCTCGACTCCGCCGTTTTGGAAAATGCAAACCTCTCCGGCGCTGCGAGGTCTCTTTATTTCTATGGCAACCCGAGACAAGCAAAGGGAAGAACCCTGAGATCAGAGCCGGCCGTGAATGAGCAACAAAAGACAAAGAAATTCCGGTGCGGAATCTAACATTCTCTGAGCTTTCCCTGAACACATGCAGCGGAGGCCGAGAAAGGGCTTTCCTACGCATTGCCTTCCGTCATTGAAGATCAATTTGTGCAATTTTGAACACACGTGCGTGCTTGCAGCCACGCTCACGCACACTTTCATCCCGAATGTCTATGGAAATTGTCAGTCATCCAGGTCATGGTTGTCTCAAAGGTGCTTTTTTTTCCCCAAGAGGCAACTGGACTTTCTGGTTTTTCTTTGAAGACGTTTCACTTCTCATCCAAGATGCTTCTTCAGCTCTGACTGGATGGAAGGATTTATGAATCAAAAGCTATATGGGCCCATGGGCTGATCAGGGCACAGGGCATAGGGAGAATTGTAATTTAAATGTAAGAAAGTAAATGTATGGATTATGAATGAATTAAAATAAAGTAAATGAAAACTATATTACTTGTCCATCTATGAAAGAAGTGAAAGATATAATGGCTTGGGTAAAGATAGCCTCATGCTATCTTTGAGGACTATAGACACAAAGAAATGAAGCTACAGTTTTAATTCTGAATGAAAAAACTAAAATGGATGTCATGAAGTTATTTGTTTAACAAATGTGCATGATGTTTCAATCTCCAAAGTAATTCTAGGCTGCTTACATAAAATCGAACTGATCTAAGTCATCTAAGTTGTAGGTATGTATGAAAACAGGAATCCATAGGTTGATGATAGCTGCATACTAATGTGTGGTGATAAGGGAAGAATCGGGCATGAGGTCTGGGAAAAACTGTTCGATAATCCATGAGAATAAAACATCTGTTAGGTGAATTGAATGTGAATAGTAAAAAAATGATTTAAAAAAAAAGGTTTGGTCATTCAGAAATCCATGAATGAGAATAAGAATGATGATAGTTTGGTGAATAACTGCTTAGAAAAATGTATATTTGTTTTAAATACGTAGCTTAAGAAATGTGATACATTTATATACAGAAATGAAATATTTCCTTAAAATACATATTCCTAGATATTTAAGAGAATTCAAGCAACAGGGGAAAACCCAAGTTATACCAATTTTCATAGAAACTTTATTTATAGGAAGTATATGTCTTCAAGTAATTAAATTACCTAAAAAGTTATAAAACTGTTCCACAAGATCAGTGTGGAATAATATATAAGTGGCATATATTAGCATTTTGTGTTTAACTCTACTTTTCTTATGCTGAACATTGTTTTGTCTATTTAATAGACCCTGGCAAGGGTTCCAATATTAAATTAAAAACACGAGATAAAATACATGTTTCACAAGTTTCATATGAAATCTTTCTGAATGAAGAGGTAATTCCAGTTGTTAATTGATCAATATGCATAAAGTGTCACAAAATGATCCAGCTAAAAAGTTGGAAACCCATATTTAGACAATACTAGTTTCAAAATTTTTCAGTATACCATATAAAAGCTTACCTGGGAAACTACCACTGGTGATCACAATTTTTCCTGATAAATGACAATTAATATTCTCATATCAGAGATATGGTAATCTTTTTAAAAATCAGACTACATGGGATGGATAATAACAGGAAATATCATCCTTAATCTTTGGGCTAAGATTGATGAAAGTGACCCTAAATGACATGAGGAAAAAAGCTTCATAAATGTTTAAAAACTTTGTTGAGAGGTTGCTTGAAATTGTCACAAAATGACTGCCGTTCCCACCATGGTTGTCATGATTATCATATTGTTCCTCATTCACAATCTTCTAGTATCCCTGGAAGTTACCATTCCAACTGGCTTTCATATTTTTCCTTTTTCAAGATCGCAACTAAGCACCATTTTTCCTTACTACGAATGTCAGTTGGTTTATCTGGGGCAAAGAAACATTTGTCAATTCTGAGGGACAAAGCAATGTCTTGTACCTGTCAATTTTCATTTTTAAAAAATCAAAAGAATCTAATTTAATGGCCTGAGTGGCAGAAAAACTTGTTGAGTACCTAAGGAAGGGTTTATAGCATAGGCAACAGAAACGTGTAGAATCACATGAAACATCTGGTAATTCCTGAGCTTGTTGTTAATCAAAGACTGGAAATGAATGAATAGTTCTCACAATGGAATGATAACAATAGTGTTCATTAGAACGAGTGTTTCATATTTTATTCATCCAGGAGTTAAGAATGAACAGTGAGGAAGCTAAATTTGGAGAGGAAATAAAATGGGAAATTAAAATATTTTTTTAAATGAGAGCAAAGAGCTCCCAAAGAATCCTATCAAGTGAGGAGAATCTGAAAATGGATATTCAAATAGGAAATCTGATTCAATGAAAAAGCATTTAAAGTAAGATATACAATGGCATAAATCTTAACAATCGCCATTATTTTAATTATCTTAATTCTTAGCTACCTGCTTATAATTCTAAATCTGAGAACTTTATTAACTCCAAATATTAACACCTAAACCATGATTGTCCCGACCTTTTGGCTTGCCTGGGCCATACTGAATGAAGAGGCGTTGTCTTTGGCCACATATAAAATATATAATATAGTTAATGTATATAAATAAAAACTTCATTTTTTAATATTTATTTTCTTGTGGGGCTGCATTACTAGCTCGCCAGGGCCACATGTGGGCCTTGGGTTGGACACGCCTGATCTAAATAAAATGTAGATGTAAATGTACAGTTTTAAAGTCGGGAGAGTAGAGACTATAATTTTACACCGATAATAGAATAGGAACCCTTCAATATATGTCTTTATGATTAAAATATACATTTCAATAAAAACATCTAACCTAGACATTATATGTTACAAAAGTTCTCTGGCAATAAGGAGTCCTTAAGTTCTCAGGAGTAAAAGGTTCCCAAACAGCTCTGCTATTAGAGATTTAATAAAAAGGAGGGAATTCTTAGAAGTTTTTATCTAAATTCCAAATATTTTAGTCATGACTGAATTTAAACCATAAAAAACAAGAACATGAGCTCATTCCAAAAATAAAAGAATATATGCCACTGTAAAAACTAGATGGGCTTTTAGTCTGATTCAACTTGGTTCTCGTCATAGCCTCGTGTCTTTAAGTTTTCTTTTACCTCTATGACAAGTTGTGATGACACAGTAACCATAGTTTGACAATGAATGGTCACACTAATTAATTCCTACTTCTTTATGCAACTGTGCCAAAATCTTGGAAGGTCTCAAAATAAACAAACAAATGAAACAAAACATCCCCAATGCAAATGTGGCTTCTGTTTTTCCATTCTTAAGGTGCTTCTGAATTCTTTTGGTGATGCTACTGAGCTTACTTTATTATTGGCAGTGATAGAGTAATTTTCTTATGGCCTTCTGCTCCTCTAACCCCTCCAGAACTTCCCTGGCTGCTCTCACTTCCAATCTGAGAAAACTCAATGGGAGGAATCCCCTCATTATATGTTCCCTTGGTGTTCAGTAGAAATATAAGAAGTTAGGAAAGTTTCAAACTGCTGGAGAAAAGATTGAATGTAAGAGAGGACATTCATATGCATCTCTTGCCAGTTAGTAGGCCTCTTCTCTTGAGTGAAAATGCTCTTTTCGCCTTGAAATAAGTCTTTAAAAAATTCCTTTTCTGAAACAGAATGAGAATTGGTAGGGGGGGAAAAAGGAGAATTTTTAAATGAGGTACTAGTTACATGGTCTTCCAGTGACTTTTCCTCTTACTAATCAAAGAACATACATTTTGCTTTAATGCATAATTATTTCATTACGTACTACTTACATTTCAGTAAGGGTGGGAAATCTGAAAAGAACATATGATAATAAATCAAGTTCTTGGTGGCCACAGGAAAACCAGACAACGAGAAGATAAGAAATAACAGAATAACAGGGGAGGAAGGGATCTTGGAGATCTTCTAGTAAGTTCAACCCAGGGGTGCAATCCAGCAGGTTCTGATAGGTTCTGAAGAACCGGTAGCAGAAAATTTGAATAGTTCGGAGAACTGGCAAATACCACCTCTGGCTGGCCCCAGAGTGGGATGGGAATGGAGATTTTGCAATATCCTTCCCCCAGGAGTGGGGCGGGAATGGGGATTTTGCAGTATCCTTACCCCAGGAGTGGGGAAGGTTTTGCAGTATCCTTCCCCTGCCATGCCCTCCAAGCCATGCCCACCAAGCCACACCACGCCCACCAAGCCTCGCCCAGAGAACTGGAAGTAAAAAAAATTGGATTTCACCACTGGTTCATCCTCCTTAGGCAGCAAACCCTGGCCTATATGATTTCAGACCAATGGTTAAAAATTCCCAGTTTTGGAGCATTCACAATTTCTGGAGACAAGTTATTCCATTGATTAATTGTTCTAACTGTCAGGAAGTTTCTCCTTAGTTCTAAGTTGCTTCTGTCCTTGATTAGTTTCCATCCATTGCTTCTTGTCCTGCCTTCAGGTGCTTTGGAGAATAGCTCTTCTTTGGGGCAACCCCTGAGATATTGGAATAGTCATGTCACCCTTAGTCCTTCTTTTCATTAAACTAGACATATCCATTATTCCTGTACTTTATATATTTTAGCTTCCACTCCCCTAACATCTTTGTTGCTAGATAGGGAACACTATGTTTTCATCCAAAGATTGCATTCTGTCTTCTTGATCTCATGGAGAAAGAAATATTCTGAGCTCTTCTTTATGAACCTACTGTGCTCAGCTGAAATTTGTACCAACTTTGCATTTCCCATGATGCTATGAAACTTCTAGCAATCTTTGCAAGCTGAGCCACTAATTTAGAATATTTCCTCTATTTCCTCTATAGCTGCAAGGTGAAAATTTCTTACTGGTGCAAACTCTTCCCTTTTCCTCTTGAAGTGACAGCTGTTAGACATTTCATCGTGGTTCTCATATTGGAACTTTGCAGAAGTCCTATGTAGCAGCCAGTTAGCTTTATTTTTATTTTTACTTTTTTCCCCCATGCCACAAGAAACCAATTGAGTACAAGAGGAATATCAAAGCCAGAGGGAGTGATGGCTCTCAGAAAAGTAGGGGAGAAGTGAGGACGTTTGCAGAATGGTGCACAAATCTGCTAATGATTTAGAGAGACTAAAATGGCAACTATGTGGGGGAAAAAACAGAGGATTCAGTACCGTTACTAAAAACTGCATTAAAGCAGGGATGAAATCCAGCAGGTTCTGACAGGTTCTGGAGAACCAGTAGCAGAAATTCTGAGTAGTTTGGAGAATCGGCAAATACCACCTCTGGCTGGCCCCAGAGTGGGGTGGGAATGGAGATTTTGCAATATCCTTCCCCCAAGAGTGGGGAGGGAATGGGGATTTTGCAGTATCCTTCCCCTGCCACGTCCACCAAGCCACATCACGTCCACCAAGCCACGCCCACAGAACTGGTAGTAAAAAAATTTGGATTTCACCACTGCATTAAAGACAGTTGTACTTAAGTTCTCCCACTGGCTTCATTATTCTTGCATAGAATAGTAGGGATTTTTATGGTATCATTCTCAATAGCACAATCCCAACAATATTCTCATTTCCAGCATTTGTTGACTAGTGAATAGCTTTACCGGCTCAACACTGATAAAAACTCACAGTTACAAAAGCAGTTTTTCCACACACTGGATATTCAGAGGAAAGAAGAGAATTTTTTAAAATGCAATCTTAGTTTGGCATTTCATTAGTCACATCAACATTTCAGGAATGCGTAGCCAATTTTGTAGGCTACCCAATTCAAAGATCAATCTCTGGACTTTAAGACTACAAGCCGTACTCATCACCTCACTCCGCTCTCAGGAAATATGGCAATATGACAATGTTATATTAATCATCCCTTTGTAATGGGGAACATGCTAATGCTAAAACTTGACTCTTGCCTATAATAATGTCAGCTATTTATAATCGTGCCCTACCTGTTTGGCAGCTAATCCAGGGTGGCAAACATTTGCATGTCTTGCTTTTTCTAAAAAATACCTGCCTAAGAAGGCATGCCTAGTTGTCATGATAAAAACCAGTATTTCCCAACCTTATGTTCTCCAAAAGTGGTTGGGACAAACTCCTGCACTTCCCAAGAATTCTGGGAATTGTGTTGAGACTGTATTTTGAAATCCTGAGAATTCCTGTGGCAATTTATGCAAAACCCCATCATATTTAGAAAGCCTGATCAAGACCATTGCCCAATATTAGATAAGGCTGGCAGTCACCTTTTGCTAGTTTCCTCACATTCTCTAGAAATGAATGCTTTTTCAACGTGCCTATGCTTTAAACACTGTATTCCAGTGAAATACAGAAGTTGACTGAATCTCAAAGCAATCTTGGCATCCACTGAATGGAAGCTACTCGACTATGGCAACTATGATAAGACTGTAGCAGCAAATATTTTTAAAAATCTTAATTTCATATTTTACTTCGTCCTGATGAGCATAAGGAAAAAGAACATGTGGTTATAATTCAGGACTGAGAAAAATGCCAAAAATGATAGTTGTTGCCCTTCTCCATACCAAAACTGCATGGACATGTCCAAACAGTTTCTAGGAGTCAAGACTCACTTGAAGGCACGCATGCATACACACATACACGAAGCTAATTTACAGAGCATAAATAAAATACAGACAGAACAACAAAGCAATTCTCAGTCACCTTGGAAGAATTACTACATTATTTCAGGTTTTTTTATGGACTGAAATAGCATGAGTCTAATGTTGGATCTCATGCAGAGGAGGAGAGGGAAACTTATATTGTTGATGAAAAAAGAACACCCTACTGGGAGTGGTGGTACTTGAAGATTTGAATTTATGGTAGTTGATGTATTAGTAGAAGGCCCTTCTTTAATTAGGCAGGTTATATATGATTTTTAGACTACAGCTATAAAATTACTTCCATGGGAGTAAGCAACATTGAACTTGGTGACCTGTCTGTCTGCACATTATGCAATGACATAGTTATTTCATATTTCCCAGGTTTACACAAATGGCTAAACTGATTGCACAGGTGTCCATAAATACCTTGATTGTATCCTTTGCCCGAACTCTAATTTTAAAATTTTTACTAGATGATCTTCATTTTAAATGAAATGTTCAAAAAAATTTCCATTCTTCAAAGCAAAGCACCACTCTCCAGAATCTTCTAAATCTGAAAGAGGGCATCTTTCAGATATAAAAAATATTAAGTGGATGCCCCACTGATCTTTGTTTATAAATATTTATCTGGTAACGGAGTCTACAATACAATGTGATTAGAGTGTGAATATCCTTAGTGCAACCTCACAATTCTTTTAAATTGGTATTTTGTAATTGGCCACTGATTGTGACAGCTAGTTGTGAATATCACCCCTAACAACCATTTACTTTAAATTCCCCCAAACATTTTCTTGTGTATTCTGTGTTTGTGTATTCGTATATTCTGTTTCTCTTTCTTCCCAATTGATGATTATCTTGTAGCTTAGGTCTTGTAACTGGCTCCCAGATGTTAAGACCTTATGGTAAGCCATGAACAATGGTTTATTAAAGATAAACAATCCACATTAGGATTTTACATATACAGTATGTGAACCAAATCAATGAATGTTCCTTTTCAGTAAAAACCCAAACCCAGTGCCTTGAATTTAACTGGAAAATACATTTTATGTGGCTTGTACTTTACTTTTCTTGTACTTTATGTATGGTATATCCATGAAGCAATTGGCAATAAATTCGTTCTTATCACCCATCTCCTCCCACTTATGACTTTGTATGTCTGTAACTTGTTGCTGTATCCTTACGATTTATATTGATTGTTTCCTAATATGATTCGATTGCTTATTTGTACCCTATGACCAGTGGTGAAATCTAAAATTTGCTACTACCGGTTCTGTCGGTGTGGCTTGGTGGGGGGAATAATGTGACTGGGTGGGTGTGGCCAATTTTTATTTTTATTTTTTACTTTTAAAACCATTTTTTCTACAACCTCTTTGATGAAGAGGTTGTAAAAAAATGCTTTCAAAAGGCTCTGACGATTCCAGCTGAATTGCCTGATTGTCAGGGGATTTTTAAAAAACCCTCTGCCGATCAGGCAACTCAGCCTGAATCGTCAGAGCTTGGATCGTCAGAGTCATTTAAAAGAAAAAAAAGCCTCTGATGATCACGCGGCTCAGTTGGGCATGGGGGGGGCAGGGATTTTTGCTACTGGTTCTCCGAACCACCCGCCGCCATCGCTACCGGATTAGGCGATCCGGGCCAAACCGGGAGCATTTCACCCCTGCCTATGACTATCGTTAAGTGTTGTACCTTATGATTCTTGATGAATGTATCAATTCTTTGGAGCATATTCACCAAAGACAAATTCCTTGTGTGTCCAATCACACTTGGCCAAGAATTCTACTCTATTCTATTCTATTCTAAATAACAAACCTACCCTTCTGTAAGGGATGTGGTGGTTTAGTGGCTAAGACACTGAGCTTGTCGATCAAAAGGTCAGCAGTTCAGCAGTTCGAATCCCTAGTGCCGCGTAACGGGGTGAGCTCCCATTACTTGTCCCAGCTTCTGCCAACCTAGCAGTTCGAAAGCATGTAAAAAATGCAAGTAGAAAAATAGGGACCACCTTTGGTGGGAAGGTAACAGAGTTCCGGGTGCCTCTGGCATTTAGACATGTGGGCCACATGACCACGGAGACATCTTCAGACAGAGCTGGCTCTTCAGCTTTGAAATGGAGATGAGTATTGCCCCCTAGAGTCGGGAACGACTAGCACATATGTGCGAGGGGAACCTTTACCTTTATCTTAGGCTTCTGTATCTGAATACGGTATTAAACTTCAGTAACTACCAGTTGATTGGTTGCCCCTGCTCATGAGAGAAACCAATATGAAAATGGTATAGGGCATGCTATGCTGTTGTACAGGAAACTGAGGTATATAGTCAGCTTTATATCAATGTAATGAGTAAAGCAATCTACTCAGCTGAGCTGTGTGGTCCTTTCTGTACTATGTATAGTAATACACATGAAAAGGACTCTTGTAAAATCTCAATTAGTGAAACTCTATTTGGAAGCAGAATACTTTAAGAAAACCATGATTTCAGCATGCTATAGTTATTGCCACATACCTTTGTCAAGTCTTTCCGTCCTGTCCACAGATGAAACATGCCTTCTCTTGGTTATATATGCAGGTTCTCTTTTTTTGGTGCATGGACACAGAAAGCTCTGAGGGTAGAGCAAAGGTGAATTCTACAATCCTTGTGAGGAGGAGGAAAAGGGCCAGTAGGCCAAGAACAGTCTTCATAATAGATGAGTAATTTATATATATTAAAAAATTATTAATCAGGTTTGGGATTAGGCAGAATGGCTGTTCTCCAATTCTATGAAGTAAAGGTGCCTGTAAATACAGTTTTGATGAATGAAAGGAATGTCTCTTAAGACATGACCAAGGGACAGCTGATCTCCATGATTGTGTTTCGTCTTCCTAATGGGTCCCACTTTTCCCCAACACAAGTGATTTGGCCAGATATTGCCCAGGTGTATTCTTGAAAATTATATGATTAGCAAATGACTCATTCTTTTTGATACTTGGCCAAGGAAGTGGAAATCTCTAACCTGCATATTTTAGGCAATTTATGCTGGAAGTGGAAAGAGAGCACAGAGAGAATTACTTTTCTCCCCCTAAGAAATCCTAGAAGATTATGAGTATCCTTAATCATCTGACGAGGAGCAGTGTCTGCTGGAATGTAAACTCTCATTTTATGCTCTGTAATATAAACCTAACATCTTGGAAACATTGGAAACACCCCTAATCTCCAGTGACCTCTTTCTAAGGAAACTATTGGCTATTCTCAGTATCCCTGAAACTTCTTGTCACTGTGAAATCAGATGCTATAAAATACTGCTGAATGTACAACAGAGGAAAATATTTAATCATTCAGCTGTAAGCTAATTCTCCCAGACGATTTATGACAATTTACAGCACCCAAGAAATACACTGTCCGATGCCATATCAATAAAGATATTTATAAATTTAACATGATTTCATACAAGTTAAATCCTCAGATGACGGTCCTGATTTATATCCGCCTTATCCAATCTGATATTTTTCCTGTGTGCCGGGACTAAAATCCCCAATACTCCCAGCCAGCAGTCTTAATAGATAGGAAGTGGGAAGTGCTGTGTTAAAGATCTAAAGCAGATTGTAGATTTTCCACCATTTTTTCACTGTCTTCTTGCTTGGTATTATGCACATCTTTTCAAGGTTATTTTTGTATTTGGAGATTAAATATTCTGGTTTTAAAACAAAGTTTTATCAATCTTTCACATTCAAGTCTCTGTGCATTAGTTATGTTAATGAAATACTGTAAATTGGGAGCAACTCCATCACTTTTATACAGGGGTGAAATTCAGCAGGTTCTGACAGGTTCTAGAGAACCGGTAGTGGAAATTTTGAGTAGTTTGGAGAATACTAATACCACCTCTGGCTGGCCCCAGAGTGAAGTGGGAATGGAGATTTTGCAATATGTACACTGAGAGCATATGCACCAAGACAAATTCCTTGTGTGTCCAATCACACTTGGCCAATAAAGAATTCTATTCTATTCTATTCTATTCTATTCTATTCTATTCTATTCTATTCTATTCTATTCTATTCTATTCTATTCTACTCTACTCTACTCTACTCTACTCTACTCTACTCTACTCCCAGGAGAGAGAAAGTTGTTATGATTGCAACCCCACACTATCTCCACCTCCTCCCTCCTGTTTTCACAGCTTGCCCAGCCACCGCTGTGGCAGCCCTGAAGACTCCCATTAAAGATGGTTCCAGGGCTGACACCCTGATTTTCTGGTTGCAATTAATATATTGAAGTATATGAAAATGTGGGGGATTCCAAAGAAGCTATTTATTGTACATCAGTTTGCGTTACTCATAAAAATTTATAAATGGTTCAGATGTCATTGTCCTCCATTTGCAACCATCCCATAATTTCCATTATATCCTCTATTACTTTTCTTTCAAGAAAAATAGGCTATTGGGGAATTAAAAACAGAATAACTATATTTGTAAGGTCAAGGGCCATCTTAGTGGAATCTTAGTGGAATCTTTTCACTAAGAGTTGCAATACACTAATTTGTACAACAGCATAGCATCCTCCATATATCACCTGATTTCCACAATTTCCTAAGAAAGAACACGTTAAGGAATCTGATGTGATAATTTGCTTATCAAGATTGTTCTCAATCCATTTCTATTTATGGGTATTTCTGATAGCAAAAAATATGCATTGTTTGCTATCAGTGCACCCGAAGGCCAGACAAGGAATAATGGATGGAAATTGAACAAGGAGAGATTCAAACTGGAAATGAGAAATTTTCTGGCAGTGAGAACAAATCAACCAATGGAACAGCTTGCCTTCAGAAGTTGTGGGAGCTTCATTGCTGAAAGCTTTCAAGAAGAGACTGGACTGCCATTTGTCAGAAATGGTGTAGGCTCTCCTGCTTGGGTGGGGTCCCTTCCAACTCTGTTAATCTGTTAGTGTAGATCTTTTATTCTGAATTAGCATGTCAGCTTTTTTCATAAATCAATTCAGATCTTTTAAATCTAAAAAAAAATAATCCTACTTGAGCTAAACTCATATAATCATGCAAGTTAATTGATAGAAATTGAAATATGACTAATGTTGCCCAAATTCAAATTGGAGAAAAACGTTGTTAACCTTCGTGTCACACGGTGTTTCCTTATATAGGCCATATGTTAGTACCTTTTCACATTATGTGTTTATGCTAACTCTAACCCACACTTGCATTTGGGAAATCCCCATCTTTTTTAAATTTAGAATGAAAAATTCATTTGGTTCTTATTGCTGCTTTCACTTTGAGGTAGTGTTGGTGGTGGTGCCAGCATTAGATAATTATATACAGAGACTAAAGGGCAGTGGTGAAATCCAAATTTTTTTTACTACCGGTTCTGTGGACATGGTTTGGTGGGCGTAGTGTGGCTTGGTCGGCATGGCAAGGGAAGGATACTGTAAAATCCCCATTCCCACCCCATTCTTGGGGGAAGTATATTGCAAAATCTCCATTTCCACCCCACTCTAAGGCCAGCCAGAGGTGGTATTTGCTGGTTCTCCAAACTGCTCAAAATTTCCACTACCGATTTTCCAGAACCTGTCAGAATCTGCTGGATTTCACCCCTGCTAAAGGGATTCCGGAACTAATTATTGCTAATCAAATCAAGTTCATTTAGAATATATATCCAATATATCCTTATTTTGTGATTCTTTAGGACACTTTTTTGCACCCCTGATGTATATTCTCCTATTTAAAAAGAGCTATATATCTGTAATTGTATTTATGATTATACATGTATTAAATTTTGGAAAATATTATCAATAGGGATCATATGATATCAGTTTACATTGTTTTTGGAGGGTGGTAAAGGAGTACCTTATTTGATCAGAAGTTGGTATGGTTAATTGTTCACACTGCTGATGTATTGGTGTGGAACTTTTTGATTGGTTGTTGCTGATTTTTTTTTCTTGTTTCTAAGAAACAAGTTCTAGTTTTTAAATGAAATTTTAATTGGTTTAAATGTTTTGTTTGATATTACTTTAAGTTTTATTGAGGGATTTGTTTCCAGAAACGCATGGGAAAGGAAAAGAATAAAAGAAAAGATAAACAGTAACCTGAACAGGTCTTCATCTACCCAAAGTAATGATAAAAGCATACAAATTGAACACACATTTTTGCTTAATTTGATCTTGTGTTCCTCAGAATGAACTCTCAGTTACTCAAACTCATAACTTTCAACCTGCTTACTGGTGGATGACTCACTCTTGAATCATTTCTGATGGACATGGAATTTCTTTCTCTGACTTCTCTAGTAAGACATTTGTATGACCGGTTTCTGTAAATTTTCATAACTACTTACTGAACATGGGAAGAACTAGAAAGGTAGTCCCATTTGCCTGAAAATATTTAGCTAATTACATACAAGTCTATTTTGTGTAGTACTAAAATAGGTTGCTTGGAAGAGGTAAAATATCTGTTAATTACTCTATGGAATGTGTGGCTTGGAAGTTCAGAAGCAATTAACTCTGGGACAATGTATTAGAGACATGATTTCACAAAATAACTAGAAAGAGATGACCTGATCATTAATTTTGAATATTTAAATGTTGGGAAACATATGTTTATTCATTCATTCATTCTTAGGGGGTTTTAGATTCAAGTCAAACTTTGAACATATTCAAGATCTGAAGACTTTAGGATTATTATGTGAAATTCACTAGGTTTCTTATTTATTATAATACTATTTTTTTTAAAGTTTAAGTTACCCTGTTTTTGTCTTTTGTCTCTCTCTGTACATCACCATTATTTCTGATACTGCAATAGACATGGTAAATAAGACCTGGTAAATAGCTTCAATTATGAAGATAATTTGAATGGGTAAGGTGGTGCTGTCAATTTACTCAGTCTGTGGTATTCATGCGTAAAAACTAGTTTAACATCCTTCTCCTCAGCACTATGTGGAGTAATGTTGGATATCATAGCTGACCTACTTAGAGAATGAGTTCCAGATGTCCCTGCACTCTCAAAGAAATCATTTATTTCCTTGAGTTGCTTTTGGTTTTTATTCTACAAAGAACATCCAAACATCAGTTTTGTTGATGAAATCTGAATGACAAAGAATGGCATGCTAAATTGACAACACCTCAGGCATTTGGTGAGCTTGTCTTGACCTGCAGACTGTATGACTTAGGTCAGGGGGAACTTCTGCCTATGAAACATAATATCTAGATGGCATTTCGACTTGGGGGTTTCAATAGCCTGTACTTAGGGTCCAAACTGCATCCACCATTTATTTCTTAGTTTATAGCATTCTACAAAGAAAGAGAGCCTATGTGATGGACTGAGGGAGAAATATTGATCAATTTCATTCCCTTTGAAATGTGCCAGGCTTGGAAAATATTACTTCCTTCCCAAGACCTTCAGGGCAAGAACAGAGAAACTACTTCTCAGGATCAAGTCAGCCTTGGAGAAGAGAAAAGATGTCTACAAAGTATTGATTGATTGATTGATTGATTGATTGATTTATATGCCGTCCTTCTCTGGAGACTCAGGGCAGCTTACAATGCGTTAAGCAATAGCCTTCATACCTTTGTATATACCTGCTTAGTAGGGCTTTTGGCCCCCCCAAGCGGTGTTCTTTTTTTATATATAAATACAAAGTCAGCTTATTGCCCCCACAATCCGGGTCAAGTAGAGTTGTTTTCTGTATCCCTCTGTTTTCTTCTCATTAAAAAAGAAAAATGGCAATTTCAAGGATCCTTCCCTTTCTCAAAAAACAAAAAACATTTCAACAAACTTTGGTTGAAGGTTCTTGGCTGCCTACATCAGATAGAAAGAAAAACTGGTTTCCAGGCTTAGGGCTTCTTTGCAGTGCTGCTACTCTCCCATGTATTTCTGGGATCTGACCTCTTCCTCTATTTTGGCTTAGGGATGGCTTGATGTTCTTTCCACAGTGCATTCACCATGGCCTCTGATTGGCAGAATTACTCTTATCAGTCCTGCCTTCATATTCCCATTTTTGTTATCATTCAGGCTTAGAAGAAGAAAGTGGCAGAAGGCAGAGGTGGGTTTCAGCAGATTCTGACCAGTTTTGGAGAACCGGTAGCAGAAATTTTGAATTGTTTGGAGAACCAGTAAATACCATCTCTGCCTCCTGAATCCAAGATGATCAGAAGGAAATGGGGATTTTGCAATATCCTTCCCCCACGAGTGGGGAGGGAATAGGGATTTTACAGTATCCTTCCCCTGCCATGCCCACCAAGCCATGCCATGCCCACCAAGCCATGCCACGCCACGCCCACCAAGCCAGACCCACAGAACCAGTAGTAAAAAAATTTGAAACCCACCACTGGCAGAAGGATTGCCAATGTCGACATGTTTGTTTTTTTAAAAAAAACAACAACAAAGGCAGGTCCGTGATATCTGGTTCCACTATTCGTGAATGAATTTGTAAAACCAAAAGTCAAGCCTATCTTTTCATTGTTTCACCAGTAAATCTGCAAACAAATAAGGCTCAGGTTTACAATGTTCTACTAACAAAATTGTAGGGAAACAGAGAAGTGGGCATCCTTGCCTGAGCAGATAGCAATCGATTGATATGTTTGCATACAATGAATGAAGCATGACAATGAATGAAGGCAGCATTACTTGAAGCACTTCAAGTCAGAAAATATTACTTTTGAGACTTGGCAGAAAGAAAGAAATAGATGTAGCTTTCCTAGAGAAGTGGGAGCAACAGAGCATAGCATAGTGCATACCTGCCCATTCAAAGAAAGTATTCCTCCTTTCCAGCGAATGTTCAGCGGTCAGTCCTCATGCTGGATCAAGCTGATAATGTAGATCAGCCCTCAGAGGTAACTTTGAACTGATCAAAGGGCTTGCTCGGCAACTCCATGTGCCTTCATTACCACAGAACTTTTCAACACTTGGTACATTTCACAATAAGGCTGTATCCCTGTCTCCTTAAATGGAAGAACCTACACAGAGTGAAACCCTACTTATTAGGGACATTTCCATGTATTTCAAAGGTTGCACTTACTAAAGCTATTGGACCCCTCAAAAGTAATCATCTTGTGCCACAGGAGATTCAGACATGACAGCAGATAGACCGGGGACTAGCAGCATTTGTACTTAGAGAGATAGAGCTAAGCAGCCATTTACTTAGTTTTGAATATTAGGCTAATCTGTTATTATATAATGTATTCAGTATACAATCTCTATCTCGAGACTGACTTTGAATTGCCATTTGTTGAAATGTCTAATGTAAATTTTGGTCTTTTTGTCTTCCACTCATTTTCTGTTTTTTGTAATATTTTGCTTGATGAAGAGTTCTAAGGAACTAAAAACTATTCATTTGTGTCATTTAAATTAATCCTAATAAAGCAACTATCCAACAGAAATTATCTATCTATCTATCTATCTATCTATCTATCTATCTATCTATCTAT
>WNWU01000019.1:17976409-17991930 GCA_012654045.1 Ptyas mucosa | reverse complement strand
TATCTATCTATCTATCTATCTATCTATCTATCTATCTATCTATCTATCATCTATCTATAATCTATCACAGAGTTCCCAAAATGGTCAATATCAATTTTCAAGGATTGATGTGACTATCACAGAGAACATGTGAATTCACAGCTGCCAGTTCTTTACTGATGTTGGTCTTCATATGCATCAAGTTCTTCCCAAGAATTTAGGATGTCATAATGTATTGGCACAGAATACATGTTGATCCAAGCAGTGTGGCCTTCTGTGACTGATAGAGGGAAATTTTGTTAATGTGCAGATTTTCTATGTGTTGTCCAATATTTTTTGACATGGCACCCAATGTGTCCATAATCACTGGACCATCCTGTGTCCAGTTTATACCATAATCTTTCAACTTCAGTTTTCAGATCTTGATGCTTTGTGATATTCTTCAATTCTTGGTTTTCTATTGTACTTTCCCCTTGTATTGCCACATTAATTATCCATATCCATACTTTCTTATTTTCAACCAGTTAAATCTGGTTTGTAATAAACCAAGATTTTTTGCATTTGTGGTTGGTAATCCCACAATATTTTAACTTGCTCATTTTTATTACTATTTCAACTCTATGTTCCTACCATATTTTTATTAGTGACATATGATAATTTTTACAGATGTTCCAGTAAATCATGTTGGTAACTATGTTATATCATTGTTGTTTCTAATCATTTGTGGATCTTCTTGGATGAGCAGAATATATGATCTATTGTTTCTTCTGCTTCTTTGCACAATCTGCACTCTATTATTATTAATATTATTTGTAGTACTATTAATTAAAGTAGAATTCATTAAATTACTTTCCTCTAATAAATGTTTAAGATTAATGAGCAATCTGAAACTTCATGAAGGAGTCAATGAGCTAAAGAATTTGGGACCACTGATTTATACTATCCATCCATCTAGCCATCTTCCATCCATCCATCCATCCATCCATCCATCCATCCATCCATTCATGGATACATATGACTATGATGACATTTGCTTGATAAGGCAATGACATATCTCTGAATTACAACTCCTGTCTTGTCTCATTCATGGCTTAAGTGAGATCTGAATATCTGGGAGTTAGAGTTCAATTACATATGGAAATATCTGCATATGTCATTAAATATTATTGCATTATGCTATATTGTTGTGATAATTCCTAGAGAGGGTATCCCAAAAATATTGATAGAGCATTTGGTGCTTGAAATCTTGGTCTATTTCTGAAACTCACCAAGTCATTTTAACAAGGAAAGTGATGATGAGGGCAGTAGAAAGACCATTGTTTTTACCTGTTTTATGTGGAAATTTGAAATGGCTATCTCTGAGCATCCAATAATTTTCCCCACTTGGAAATCAGATGTGGATTTTGTGCTTGAGGTGGAAAAAAAAGATTTTTATTGACTATTTGCTTCAGATGTTGTGATTCTGCTTCAGTTTTCTTGTTTTATAACTCACTTTTGGGATCATACTTTAATGTTGGTGTGTGGGTGAATGTGCTAGTACACATATACACACAGACACACAGCTGGTTTGAATATATTATCTTGTAACAACTTTTTATGAAGCTTACCTATAACAGACCCTTTACGGTTCTGTTTTTTATACATTCACTGTTGACATAATCTGAATGACTCAAGACTACAGACCTACTGCCATTTAAAGACTTTCATATCCATTTTTGACATCTAAGATGTCTAAGAAAACAAGGTGTTGGGTTGATTGCTTGACAAGTTGCTGAAAGGATTTGCCTCTCATCCATAAATCCAACATGAATTCCACAGGGCACTTTTACAACCCGAAGAACATGTAAAAACCTCTAAAGGAATCCCACTAACTTGGACTGTATAAGCAAGAGTGAATGCAAAAAGCAAGCTAAGGGAAATCTGAAGCACCACTCACAAACTCAAGATAAGACAGCTGCAGCAAGACAACATAGCCTTAGAGCCACATCAAACATGCTGCATTTATATCATCTTGACTTTTTGTTCTTTTAGTTTTATGTTTATAAAGGGAGGGGGGAGAAATGTGATGCGTGACCAATGATCTTCTAAATACTTACCTCTGGGAAATTCCATAAAGCATAGCATAATGGTTCAGGGCAGGATTTGAGGCTGAAATCTAAAGCCTTGCTTGGGAGAAAGCCTTTAAATGCAAGTTTAATTCATTGAGAAGGGAAATAATTCACACTACTTTATAAATAGAGGGTGTTTGTGCATGTATACTTAGAAGGATTGCCCCTGAAGCAAAGCATGGACAGACAATTTAGGAGGTCTTGAAGCAGCTCTATGGAGCCTTCAACAGGATACAGGACTTCAGGGCTCCAAGAGATTGGATAGGGGCTTGGTGGCTTACAAAGCACCCCTGAAATGCACCATGCAGCTATAAATACTCACAATTCATTAGCAACTCATCCCATTTACTTTTTATTTGTTTTGTTGTATTCTAGTTGGATATCACCTGATTTCAACCAACAATGTCTTGATCAATAAACAAAAAGCATAAATAGTCAAGTGTAGAATGCTACAAGTTAAGTTTGGATATCCAAAGCAGAGGTGGGTTTCAGCAGGTTCTGACCAATTCTGGAGAACCGTTAGCAGAAATTTTGAGTAGTTCAGAGAACCGGTAAATACCACCTTTGACTGGCCCCGCCTCATCTATTCTCTGCTTTCTGAGTCCCAGCTGATCAGGATGAAATGGGGATTTTGCAGTAACCTTCCCCTGGATTGGGGAGGGAATGGAGATTTTACAGTATCCTTCCCCTGCCATGCCCACCAAGCCATGCCACATGCACCAAGCCACACCCACAGAACTGGTAGTAAAATTTTTTGAAACCCACCACTAATCCAAAGTATGGAAAATCAAAAGTGTGAAATACTGCAGATTATATCAGACATAGAATTTTTCTCTGTGTGACTTGCTAATTTTTGTGCTACTCATATTTAATTATCCAAGATGGAAAATACAAGTGTTTCCCCAGCATATCAATATTTTATTTTTATTAAGGCTATGTGTGCTTCAAGAATGATTCCTAAGAGGTGCTTTGGCACGTGTGAGAGTGCAATTTATTTCCTTAGCACTTCTTTAAAGCAGTCACATCTTTTTTCAAGCTTCCCTACTACCATAAAAAAAGAAAAAGTCTTTCTTTAATGAGTTGACCCACTAAATCAGCCTCATCTTTCTTCAGACTTGCAAAGAAGTCTGGGAAAAAACACAATTGTTTCTATAGCTATATATATATTTATAGCTGTTAAAAGATTATGTTTCTGGATTGTATTTGGTAACCATGGAATTTTCAGGGAAGAAACATTGAGATGAACCAGTGGAATAGTACCAGGTTAGAGATTATAAATGTTAATTTTGTACTACCCTTCCACAAAAGTGGACAAGATTATTAACTTTTCCTAGTTCCCTCATTTATTTTTTGCAATATATATTTTGAAATCACAGATTTTTTTTCATTATATATGTATGTGTGTCTTTTGTAATATATGTGTTTGTTTTGGACACCCGTAACATTCATATACACTGTGGTAATCTATGCATATTTGTAATGTTACATAGTTTTCTTCCTGTAATACATTCTTAGGTCTAGTTTTTAAAAGCCTATTTAGTTTAGTTTAGTTTAGGATGCTATTGAATGATGAGACTTTAATTTAGTATAGCACTGTATATCTTATGATGTATGGCATACATATATATAGAAAACTATAAATAAGATACTATTAAACGATAAGACTTTAATTTAGTGCATATCTTATGTGACATATCATAAATAATGTGTGTGTGTGTGTGTGTGTGTATATGTGTGTGTCTGCAAATTTGGTTTTCTTTTTCTTTCTTGAGATTTTGGTTTGTTCCCTAATGAGGGCTGAATAGATTTGCATTCTGTTTTCTTTTGTTAGAGACCATATAGTATGAGAGACCTCAGAGGTTGGCTTATCCTCATGGGCTACTTTAATTAATTAATTAAATGACTAAATAATAGAACTTGTTAGGAAGTCTTCTCTGGGCCTGAAGCAAAGGGAGGTGTTGGTGGACCACAAACAATTCAGACAAGCCCATTCCTGTAATTACCAGGTTCAAGGGCCTTGTTGAATGTATGAAACAATTCCTAACCATGGATCAAAAATGGGATGGGCTTGCTCTGTATGAGGGTGGTTTAACTGGTATGCAAAGAGATGATCAGGACTGAGAGGGGTGGGGCTGCATACAACCAGAGAATGAAGAAAATGCTTGGTACAATTATTACAAGAATCAGCTTTTGAGCTGATGTGAAAATTGCAGCAAACAGAGAGGTAGAACATTAGAGGACTGTCTACAATGATCAGGTTAAACCTAATTTTCCAAAGACCATTAACCCCTCCCCCATCACCCTATCCCCAGCATTCCTCGCCATTAGTCATGGTGGCTGAAAGCGCTGGGAATGGAAGGCTGCAAATATCTGGAAAGCTGTGTGATCTCCTGATGACCTATTGACCCTTTGCTTCCTGAGATTATTTTTCTCCAAACTGATAGGTTAAAAACTTGTATGTGACTTTATGAATAATATGAACAATCATTTTAATTTTTAATTTTCCCTTTTCCTCCCCAGCAATTTTTCCTTAAAGGATTTTGGAGAATAGTCTACTTCTGCTCGCTGATACTTTCCTTTTGTTGCACATCTCTTGCCAGAAAACTGAAATGCACTGTCTCAATTTTCAAATACTCTGGCTGATAGGAACGTGCATTTTTTCCGGTATCTTTGGGCTTTGGTTTTACAACAGGATTGACTCCTGCTATGCCCTTGCTTGTACCTCATGTTTTCTTCAACCAAGCCCAGAGATAATGAATAATGTAATGCTAAATCAGTCAGCATACAACACTTCCAAGCAAAAGATTTATACTAAACAATGCAGTGCGGGAAAACATGTCACTTGTAGCAATAATACACCACTAGGAGGCAAGGAAGTCATAATTCCAAATAGAGTTTATTCAATGAACTTGCCAGAGAAACGTACACACAAAGTGACAAGGAAAAATCCAAAGATCAGTAGAATGGGGCCCTCAAAACTTTTGAAAATTTCTATTTAAACTGTTGTTTCTCCTTTGGCTGTTTATGAAATCACAGACAGAAGGGAGCCAAGGGAAGCATTAAACTATCATGCCTAAGGAAGGGCGAATGAATGCTGATTGGCTGATGTTATCAAGCAAATTTGGATGACGCACTCAGCTATTGGCTAATTTGGCAGGCTTACAGGTATATGGGCAACACCTGCAGTGTGCAGTAGGCAAGGACAATGGAGATAAAAGGAGCAAAAGGTATACACTGTTTTAGGGTTCCTTGCAGTGGTGAGTTTCTATCGGTTCGCCCCGCTTTGGGTGAACTGGTAGTGGTGCTGGCGGGAGGCTTCGCCCACCCACCCGGACATCATCACGGACGCTCTGCGCATGTGCAGAAGCACCATGCATGAGTGCGTGTTCCCGGTTCTGAACAGCCTTATTTATAAGTGATCCTCTAATCTTTGAATAAGCATAAAATTATGTTGACCTAAAAACCAGGAACTGTTGCCATTGCTACCACTTTAAAGAAAGTGGTTACTTGACTCTCCTGGTTTCATTTTCATTCCTACCTGACACCTTTCACTGTCCTGGACATTTGAATAAGTGTAGCCACTTCTCCGGAATAAAGATTTTAATCACCTTTCGAGTTGTCCAGGTGAAGAATCCATTGCTTTCTTCAACCGTTTTATCATGCCGGCCACATGACCACGGGAACGTCTTCAGACAGTGCTGGTTCTTCAGCTTTGAAACGGAGATGAGCACCATCCCCTAGAGTCGGGCATGACTAGCACATATGTGCAAGAGGAAACTTTACCTTTTACGTTTATGATGTCACAAAGTATGTGCAAAAGGAGAGGAGATTGCATCATACCGGTATGATGCCACTTCTGTCATTGCCTTCCTTCTCAGATACTGCTGCTGGAGGGGTGCCATACTTGTAATTTGTCTGTTCAGTTATTCTGAACATGACTGAGAGCTTTTTTTGAATGACTATTAAGCTTATATCAAAAAATAATCCATCTGACCAATTGCAGAGAAAAAACAGAGTATAATAGAAACAATTGACATAAAACCAGATGTAAACTAAGGAAAAGGAAGAAGACGAAGATGGTGAACCTGACAAACTCCAACAACAACAAACAACCAGCAAATGTGTCAGCCCTGTCTCAGCTTGCACTTCTAAGTAAAATTGATCCTTGGCTACATTTGATGCAAAAGGAACAGTTTTATTAGAAGTCAAGTGAACTGTGGCAAAGCAAAACCAGAACTGAAATTCACATGCCAATTCCCTAAGTGAAAACCTTTCCTTCTTAGGCACTTCCCCATTGCTGCCCCCCCCCCCCAATCATCCAATCAATCAATCTCCAAGATGTTTTTGAAACAGCCACTCTGATTGTAGGCTGGCTCACAGCTGCATTCTTCTCATCACGAGACGACCTTGAAATACTGTCTTAGAGAGCCACTTTCACTTTTGTAGCTTTCACTTCCCTTCCTCCAGCACACTCCCCCCCCTCGGGTTCAGACTGGTACCGAATATCAGGTGTGAGGAGGCAGTTCTGACAAAAAGGGGCATCAACTACCCTAGCTCAAGGCTAGGTAGAACAACCAGGTTTTTAATCTGTGTATATCCTATGCTAAAGATCTTCTCATGTTGGGGTACAGAGTGGAGCTACTCAAAAGAATTGCTTTTTCAGTGGTAGAGAATAAGAAAAATAAACTTGGCAGAGATAGGCCAGAAACATTACCAAACTGAAGGAAAAAAGACATGTCTATAATCTCAAACAAGAAAAAAAATGCATGCATAATCAGCTTATGATGAGTTCCCATGGCTATAAGAAGGGGAGGAAATGCAACATAATCAGACTTGCAAGACTCTGTTATTATAGCCACTCTCAATAAAAGCAATCTTAGTCTTCCTGTGGAGTTGATTTCATGGTCTGGTCTACCTGCCAAGGCAGACACCTATTGACTTGAGGAGCTCCTCATCAGTGATGCTACATTCATTGATTTTCTTTTGCCAGGCAAATACCTTTTTATTTCCCAGACTTTTGAATAGTCTGTTATTATTGTTGCAGTGGGGAATAATTTTTAGCTTATATTTCCTATTTTATTGTTTGATTTATTCTACTTTAATACACTTCCATTGTTTTAACATTGTTTGAATAGTTTGAATTTTATTGTAATTATATCAAGACTTTTTAAAATGGAAAACAGTACACAAATTCCAGTTTCAAGCTATTTGCCAGATGAGGTTCCTTTCCATTATACCTCTAGTTATTCTCTATATTTCCTTGTGGCCTACCTTTATATGTTATCACATTGGTTAAAAAAACCAATAATTTTCAGCCTTTTATTTCTTATAAGTAGCATATTTTATTCTTTTGTGGAACATTCTTGGATATAAAAATGACCCTACAGGCTGAAACATTAACTTTTCCAAAAATAAAATAGAATAGAATAGAATAGAATAGAATAATAAAGATTGACAAGGAGCCTGGCACAACCAAAGAAATCTTTTGGAACCTACAAGCATCAGGTTGCTTCCCATGAATGAAGACTACAGCTTCATGCAACTGATTGGCTCTAAAGCAAGGCTGTCAAAGTCGCAGCAGTTGTATCATGTGCTGGCCACGCCCATGCCCAGTTTAGTGAAGGGGAAAAAGTCCTGATATATCACACGACGCTGCCATGACACCCCTGCTCTAAAGAGTTAAGAATGCACAGAGGAGAAAGAAGTTACATCTGAATCTATATGTAGATCTCAAACTGATTTCAATTCTCAGTTGAATGGCATTAATAATAAAATACTGTTGTTGAATTGTTGAAGTGTCATTCTAAAGGTGCATTTTTCCAGCAGCCTTTAGTTGGTAGATTTCAAAGATTCAATGCACTCCAAAGTAAAATCTGCAAGCTTCATTTCTGCCTATTCTTGTAAAGGGTATTAGATATAAAATGCAGGATTGCTGTTGTTTCTTGATGCTAAGATAAGTCATGTTGGTTTTACTGTGACAATTATGAAAAAATAAACCCCTCACTTAAAAAGGTGAAAAAGAGCTTTTATGCTCACTTTTGGAAAAAGAAAAAAGAAAAAGAAAGAAAAAAGGTAGGTTCCAGCAGGTATGTGGTTTAATGCATTTTTAATACTTGTTATGAATCTCATTCTATATAATGAGTGTTACTGGTAACCTTATAGCTTGTGAATGCCTGTCTGTTGAATTTCTGCTGAAAAAGCAATTGACTCTTCATATCCAGCTGTGATTTTTTCACTGTACAAAACAATGATATTTTCCTTTAATAGATTCCAAAAATGCCTATTGCTAGCAATAAATTTTCAGGACTAGATAGCACTCTTGGTGAAAAAGTGCACAGCTTGTATTTATTTCAAATATTTAGCATTTTCTGTCCATTCACATTATCTTTTAGTCACTGTGTAGCATGCAAGCATCTTTACTGTATTTTTATTTTTTATTTTTGTCACTGACACAAAGCACAGTTAGTCAGCCATTCTCTAGCTGAAATTAGGAAGATACATTTAAATCTACTCAGAGTTGGGAGCATACTAGGTTTTCTCAAATATTTTCACACATTGCAATTGCTGACATTTGCTGGGGAAAAAATGAAATTCATTTAGTAGCTAAAAATTAAAAATAAGTTATGTATGTTGCATACATATTTAATGCCTGCATGCTGTGCAACAACTCAACTCTAATAACGTTTTATTGTAATTGTCTCAATATGTTTTGAAGCAAATATAAAAACACCTGGAACACAATGGCTTCAGCTTTGAATGAGCTAATATCCCCAAAAGAACAATAGTTTACCATGGAGACCTTTTCCTTTTTTAAAAAAAAAATCCAGTATATGTTGCTTCCTCAAAGCATTTTTATTAGTAATCTCTCTCTTGCTCACTTTCGCTTTTCCCCCCTTCTTGTCTTTCCAAAATCTTGATTTGTTCACCATTAGAATATGTAGAAATGGAACTCAAAGACAGTTCCCCCCTCAATCCTCCTTGAGGGAAAAAAGACATGTTGGTTTGTTACTATAATAGAAATAAATAGCCCCTCCCTTCCGTACAAGGCAGCTGTATCCTGCATGTTTTATAAAATGATTCTGCATTCTTCCAGGCTGGAACAAACTATCAATATGATTCCCATTTAAAAGTGAAGTTTAATTACTTTAGGGGATTACAGCCCATATGAAGTAATTCTTTAAATTTTAAAAAATAATTAACCAAACATATTCTGAACTGAAAAAAATATGCAATACATCCAGCATGTGATGCGATAAATATCACAGCATGTGATAAAGACAGATATATTTCTCTGTCACATTACACACCTCTGCAAGAATAGGAGATAGTCTGACTTTAAAACAAAAATTAACCTGTTGTCTTTCTCATCTCTAGCTTCACAGAAGAGTCCATTTTGCCCATGGAAATGTCATTCCAATGTTCTAAGGATTAAATGAAAATATAGCCATTGAGAAGGATGTTTTTAAGCTACTTCTCTTGCAGAAAATCATTGGGTAATATTGTGATTAATAAACAGCCCTGAGTTTAGGACTGAGATAGAGAAGATCATTTTTACTAGAATGATTCTGATTGTTTGAAAAGCTGATAGGAATTAGAGCTTCTGATAAAAGAACTTTTCTAGTTTTCTCAATGTGGAGCAAACGAGGACAATTCTCCACCAGCTAAGCGTATAACTGGATGTTTATTAAACAAAACAAAACAACATAGAATGAAGTTTGGGGAAAGGGCAAAGAGATAATTCAGTAATGCTAACTTTGGGGATCTGAAGGGATGCTGGATCTTGTTTGAAAATTTAAGTTGCACTTTCTGCTTAACTTTATATTTGTAAATAGTCACTTATTACAAAATGACATAAGTAACGATCTTCTAGCTAAACAGAAATCTCTAAGCATGACATTTCTGGAAATTCTTGCCACTCATAAAACTGCATTCCAATAAAAGAATTAATACAAAGAACAGGTGAGTGGAGTATTGTTACTAATCTTAAAAGAGTAAAAGAAATCTGAGTCAGACTTCATCACAAAACAGGTGAACAGCAGGTTTAATTCTATCTCCTCTAGTTTGAACAAGGAAAAGGGCCTTTTTAATCACAGTATACTTAAAAAACTCCAAGCATGTGGGCTTGGCACGTTTTATTTCTCTGTTTTCACATTTGATCAGAAAATTCTTCTTCACCTCCATTGATTCTACACCAGGAGCAGTGAACTGATGCCTTTCCGATATTTTAGATTCAGTTGCTACAGCCTCCTGTTTCTAACTGCACTGCTGGACTTTATGGAAGTTCAAATTACTGTACCTTGAGGATATCAGATTGCTTATTTCAGTTCTTCACACAGATAAAAGATGGACTTTTCTCTTAATAAACTCTGTCCTTCTTCTGTAATCTCAGAGAAATTACAAACTATTCTTATTATACATTCAGGTAGCTTCTGAAATGTGTCCTTATTAATAGGCAGTATGTTTAGATAGGCTACTTAGAAAGCAAGTAATGCCCAAATCTGATTTTTCTTTGTCCTTTATTCTTAATAAGACTTCTTAATTTTCTTTTCTTGAATGTTTTTAAGTGTCTACCCAGGGCAATTCCATCTTACCCCAATAAGATGCACCCTTTCCTCATATTGTCAAACTATCAAAAAAAGAGTGAATGTAACCAAGATATGACAGCTTCTTGATTACTTGTTCTTCTGAATGGCATGTGTTGTTTCAAGGTTGGCTTGCTTCTGCTTTTACATTGCTTTACTATTTTATAGCACAACTGTGTTTATTATTTTATTTTATGCCACCATGGAGATTGTTTCTGAACAGTAGCAGATAAGTCAACAAAGAAAGAAAGCCAGCAATTCTTAAGGTGATTCAGGAGAACCAATCATTGGCATGCCTGTGAAGGAAGTAATAGTAAAATGCTCAAGGAGAAACATAGAATAAATCAAGCTAGTGCCAGTTGTTGATGCCAGCCACCTAAGCCTTAAGAAGAACCCAACACTTATCATTAAATTAAAATACATTAAATAACATTAGATACACTCATGTGGGATCAAAAATTGAAGTAGGATGTGACTGTCATCCACCAATTCCATTAATACTATTTAAACAGTACTGTAGCACGATATAAATTGGTGAGAAATCCTGTTCACATCTTTTACTGCCAGAGATGTGAATGCATGAAAGATTCATCTTAACTTCTTTTTGAAGTATAGAATGAAGTAGCCTGGGGCATGGCCCTAACTTCAATAAGTACAAAATATTGCAGCGGAAGTGATGACTGGAATGGGTGATAAAAGCTACATGATGCCAATTCTTTATGATCTTCATTGGCTCCTAGTTCAGTTTCTGATGTCATGTCAAGGGGCAGATATTAATTTTAAAGACCCTTCATGGCTGGGGAACTTCTTTTCCTTCTGTTTCTCCTACACTCCTACTCCTAATCTAAGCCAATCTTTATTGGGGTCTACTCTTGCCCCCGTGAGATGCAATGAGGCCCTACTCAGAAACAAGCTTTCTAGACATTTTTGAATCCTCTTTATGGTCTTTGAAGGCTATAAAGACAAGAATGTTTCTGTCTTTCCGGGACTCTTAATACTGTAATGGGATAATGCCGTAGAATATTTAAACTTTTGACTGTTGCTTTTGTGCTCAGTGTTATTTGTTTTTTTTATTTTACTTAGCATGACTTAGATAATGTTTGCTTTTATCAATTGTTTTAACTTACTGTTTTGAGCTTTATTGTAAACTATTTACAATATTTACAATACAACATCTTACTTTATTGTAAGATAATTTTTAACAGGAAATTATATGCACATGTTTTCAGTAAATAAATATGCACAACATTGCATTCTGGTTGCTGTTTAAGCCATTGATTAGAGATTAAGTATGATTTTCTCTCAAGGGTGTTGGTCTCTTGAGCGTAATCTTTCAGTGGCTGCATGCCAGTAGCTGAATGGGACAAGAGACAAAAATCCAGGGCACCCTTTTCTCTCTTCCTTTCTGCCCATTCACTCCTATATTTTTCTTGCCTCTCACATGAAATCAAACCAAAGCTTAAATAAAATCAAAGGAAGCCATGGGTGACATGCCAAGTTCATGAGAAGCCGGGAAGGGGGGGGGGGAGAGTAATATCTGCTGATTGATAGAAATAAAATCACCCTTATTAAATAAAGAGGAATTCCTCAAAACACTAAAACTATATTGATATAGAGAAAATTATGTGCTTCCATAATTCTATTATCATATGTATGTTTGATTTGAATTCCCAGGGTCTGGGAATTTATAGAAGATTGGCTAATTATTAAATTTTGTGACTGATATATATATATCAGTCCTTTAATTTAATTTGATTGATTCGATTTAGACATTGCCTGATTCCAGACTGAAGCTACCCATAGAATTATTTTTTTAAAAGACAGTCAAGATGGTGAGTCTGGCCGATAATATTCTCACATTTTAATGGTACTTAAAAAGTATGATTAATCATTTAAAAATGTAATTAAAAACACAATTGCTCTAAATAACGTAATATAGTTTTTTTTAAACAAAGAAGTATAACAGAAAAGAAAAAAAACCCACTTAAAGCAAATAAATAATTTATCATTTCATTTTTGTAATTAACAGGAAAGGTACCTTAATCCCACTTAAGTTAAACAGATATACCAAATGAGTGGTATTTTTTTTCTTTTTAAAGAATTAGGTTTGATTTCACTGTTTTGCTTTCAGCTATAAATGCCAGTTTGGTCACTTTTCAAGATGGATTGGAACATAAGAAATGTATGAGCTGCCTCTTTACTAGTGAAAAAGATAGGAAGTAGCTGAAAATGTGCTCTGACTACATTCCCTTAAGCTTGACCCATCAATAAACAAATATCTGAGTACTTCAGACAATAGACAGCATTGAACAGACTTCTCCGGCCTGTACTCTTCTGCTTTCATGAATCTACAATTCTTCAATTTTCTGCATGACCTGTCGGCTAGGAATTCTAGGAGTTGCAAATCCAATATGTAGACAGAGCAAGGCTGAGGAAGACTGGCATAGAGCCTCACGTTATGCACACTTGCCAGTGATCCCAATGATCTGATTTATCTGAATAAAGAGTCTGTGCTTTTGTAGGCTAAAATTAAAAGCTTGAATTTGTCCTTGTAAAGACAGGAGATTAATTTAACAAACAAAATATTCCCTTTCTTGCATGCTCACACTATGAGGAGATTCATCCAAAGTTAAGCTAGGAAGGAATGGAGCAAGGATTCGCTACCACATTCCACATTTTGAAACCACATCCTTTGGCTGAGGAAGAATGTAGGAAGAATTTTTTTTCCTCAGCCAACTTTAGATTGATGTAGTTGAGATTCAAGAGTTAGGCTTTTCAGGGAGTTCATAGGACTTTGGTGCTAACCAGATCCAAAATTGCCCAGATTTTTCTTTTGAAGTAACATACCGCGGGCTCTCCCACTAGGCAGTGCTTCTCAACCTTAACAACTTTAAGAAGTGTGAACTTTAACTTCCAAAATTCCCCAGCCACCATGCAGCTACAGTGTCTCTAAGGTTTCCATAGAGGTCTTCAAACTTGGCAGCTTTAAGACTTGTGGACTTCGACTCCCAGAATTCTCTAGCCAGCTATGCATATGGATCCTTGCCATAGAGACAATAGGAAGCCTTGTCCCCATCAGTCCTCATCAGTAGCCGAGCTCCTTGTAATCTTCAGAGGCTGAGCAGAGAAGCAACTTTGCTTCATGCTAATTCTTTCCAGCAAGGTAGGATTTGTGTTCAGATATTGTATTTGAGGTAGCACTCCATTGACCTTAGATGAACTTAAAAAAAACCCCCACACCTAAGCAAAACTGGTTAGTGTTTAAATGGGAGACTATCAGGAAATCCCAGAATTGCAGTGTAGACAGAGAAGTTGGAATCACCTTCCAAACCACTTTGATATATTTGGCATATATATGAAATTACCAGGAGTTGGCTTTGACTCCAGAGAACATTTATCTTCAACACTACTATACCTTTCCAAATACAATGGCCATACAGATAAATTTTATGTTTATTATTTTTAAGGGACATTAAGCTTCTACTCACATTCAAGGTGACCAAATATTTTTACCAAGTTACACAACTGTGCAAAATTTTTGAATTAGTTGTTTTGTTGCCCTGTTGGTTTTTTCCTTCCCCTAACAACTAATTCTTGCAGTAAACCATTTCTTGTTATACTGTAGTTTTTTATTATAAAGCAGTGATGGCAAACCTTTTCGGCACCTAGTGCCCAAATCGGAATGCACGTGCAGGTGCATGCAGATATGCGTGTGCACGTGCCAGAGCTCGGGAAACCCAAAGACCAGCTGGCCGATGCACATACATGCTCTGGCTGGCTGGTCTTCAGGGTTTTGGCATGCGCATGCGCACCATCCAGCTGGTCTTCATGCACACCGGAGCACTAAAAACCCAAAGATCAGCTGGCTGGCACGTGCATGCCTGGTTTTTGGCCGTCTTTGGTTGTATTTCGGGCTGTTTTCAGGCCATTTTCCAGCCATTTTCAGGCTGTTTTTCGGGCCAATTTCAGGCCATTTTTGGGCTGTTTTCAGGCTGTTTTTTGGGCCGTTTTCAGGCCATTTTTTGGGCTGTTTTTGGCCTGAAACAGCCTGAGTGGCCTGGAAAATGGCCCCAAAAATGGCCTGTTTTTTGGGCATTTTTTTGGCCGTTTTCAGGCCGTTTTCCGGCACTCTGGTGTCTGTGAAGACCAACTGGTAATGGTGCAAATGCCCACAGAGAGGGCTCTGCGTGCCACCTCTGGCACGTTTGCCATAGGGTCGCCATTATAAAGCCTGGTCAAAGACTGTAATTGGCAGCATTAAATCTTCTGGCCTAATATGGCTTCCAAGGCCATATTACTGGGAGTCGGGGGTTTTCTGGAACGCTGACAATAATATATTGGAATTTTGAAGATTGACATACCAGTACTAAAGTAATTTATTTTGCTTAATCCCACTGATTTTGATGGTTTTAAAGTATGCTTATTGAAGGGTGCAGACACTGTTCAATTAAAATCCACAGGCTCCTCATCAGCATAATGCTGTGATTCCCTACGGACACATACATCCTTTTCAATTAGTGTTCTACAGTGTTTCCCACTTATTTCAATGGAGGAGCTAGCTGCAGTATGATAGAAAGTAAGTACAAGGAGCTCACCCTCTGATAAGATTCCTCAAATTCCAAACCCTTCTGGAGAGCATGAGGTTGGAAAGTTGTTCCAAAACTAGACTGAACTTGTAACGACCTAGGCAGAAATATCAATTCAAACAATAACTATGAGAATAAAAAATCCCACTAACTTCAGTGAAATTTAATTTTAGAAAATAGAATAGAATGGAATGGAATGGAATGGAATGGAATGGAATGGAATAGAATAGAATAGAATAGAATAGAATAGAATAGAATAGAATAGA
>WNWU01000019.1:17921622-17966591 GCA_012654045.1 Ptyas mucosa | reverse complement strand
TAGAATAGAATAGAATAGAATAGAATAGAATAGAATAGAATAGAATAACAGATTTGAAAGGGACTTTGGAGGTCTTCTAGTCCAACCCCCTACTTAGGCAGGAAACCCTACACCACTTCAGACAAATAGTTATCTAATTTCTTGTTAAAAACTTCCAATGTTGGAGCATTTACAACTTCTGGAGGCAAATTGTTCCACTGATTAATTGTTCTAACTGTCAGGAAATTTCTCCTTAGTTCTAAATTGCTTCTCTCCTTGATTAGTTTCCACCCATTGCTTCTTGTTCTATCCTCAGGTACTTTGGAGAATAGTTTGACTGCCTCTTTTTTGTGGCAGCCCCTGAGATATCGAAACACTGCTAAAATAAACGTGCTCTCCATGGATCTGCCCTTGGACACTGCCTGGAAGCTTCAACTGGTTCAGAATCCATTTCAGTGGTGGGATTCAGCCAGTTCTCTCCAGATCGAGCAAACTGGTAGCGGTGACTGTGGGAGGCCCCGCCCACCCGCCTGGATGTAATGCGCAACTACATCCAGTGCATGTACAGAAGGCCGTGCACATGCGTAGAGGTGGCGCAAGCAAGCAAAGCAAGCACGCGCATGCACACACTCCCATTTGCGAACCGGTAGGGAAACTAAGTGAATCCCACCTCTGATCCAGTGGCACTGGCAGTGATTGGCATGGTTCAGTATAACAAGTAACAAATGTTTCATGAACTGCACTGGTTGCCATTTGACTTCCAGTGCAATTCAAACTGCTGGTCAAAGCCTATAAAGGACTCTGGGTTCCTGCAATATATAGATGAATTAATATTAGAATTAATACTTTATGGTCAAATTTCTCTGCTATATTTCTTGCATATATTTCTTGTAACATATGGCTTAATTGATTTATCATAATTAACAATTATTTTTCTCTTGATAGGATCTCCCAGACCTTTAGCATTTAGTGAAATAATTCGACATTACTTTCTCATTACTTTTATTTTTAGGGTGTCTCTATCTAGTTTCTCTGTGTAATCAATGTTTTCTCACATCCAAGACATTTTTGAAACTTATTTCTCACAGAATTCAGTGTTATCTTGTCTCATAATATAAACAATACGAACAGCTTCAATGTTCTTTTTTCTGCATTATTTCTCCCATCCTTCCCTTTACAAATTATCTCCTCCTTCATCTCTCTCCCACCACATCCCCCACATTTTGCAATTCCTCCGTATCTAACTTCTTATCCTCCAATCCCTCAGACCAGGAGCAATAATGTACTTTAAAAGAATATTTGATTTTAAAAATTAAATAGAAAGCAAAGCAAGAATTATGCTGGTCTAAGATTGTAGTTAAAGTATAAATCAAAGCAAGAATGCCTCTGGGCCCTAGAGGCTCAAAAGGCATTCAGAAGAAAGCAGAAATATTGGGAAGCTTTATTTTAAAGCTTCTGCATACACTTGTTTAGGGGAAAAAAAATCAAAGGCAAACTGAAATTATAAAGAACATGCTTCCAGGAGTTGCAATGTGTAAAAATCTCCTCTGTTTTTTACTTCTGATAATGGAATGTCTTTTCTCTAGCTGTGCCAGCATGGCATTCATATCCTAAAATATTGGAATGGGGAGGAAAAATAATCCTGAGAACCAGGAGGAAGAGCTACAGCCAAGACAACAGTCAGTTAAACGAAATCTGAATCTGGGCAAAACTATAATCCAAACAAGCATCTCAGACAAAACCCGCCCTATATCTCAAAAAATTAAAGGAAGGGATGGGGGGAGCACATACAGACTTGCAAGGTTCTGCTACTATAACCATAACCATATGATAAACCATATTAACATTAATTACTACTGGTATAATTTCCTAGTCCGGTCTATGTTGAAGGACTGACAGATATATTTTCCAAATTCTGGACTTTCTGGGTGCCGCTGTCCAGAAAAGTCACTTTTCCTTTAGATAAGTGGGAACCATGCAGAGCTCAATAGTGACATATAATTGTGAATGCATAACTTTAATTCTTGGCAACCCCCAGTGGCTACAAGTCAGAATACTTAATACTAGGATCATTAGGAAAAAATGTTTGATATGACACTAGGAACTTTCCAATTAAAATATTACTGACTGCTCATTTTCTAAAATGATGCCTGGTTTATGGCTTTGATTTCATTTCATACTGAGGACTCTCAGGAAGGAAGGGTTTAGACTAGATGTGATGAGATGTTTCCTATTACATACAATAAATACCTACTCATAAAAGTTATTTAGTGCTTCATAAAATATTTTCAGCTGAAAGATTGTAATTATACCTCTTCTCAGACATAAATTTATGGACTTTCAGAAGGATAAATTTGTAGGTGAAATGCATGAGAAACAATGAAGAATTTTGCTGTAAATTAAAATTGAATTTGTTTCTTATTGTAGACGTTTTTGCAAAATGCAACCTGTGCTTCTGATATATGATATTTTTTTCTACCACAGTTAGGTTTATAATGATGTCATAAACGTAGAGTCATAATATTTGTGTGTGTGTGTGAGAGAGAGAGAGAGAGGGAGGGAGGGAGGGAAGGAGGGAGACAGAGAGAGAGGTACTAGATCTAATCTGAAAACGTCTGGGTGATCAGTTTTATTGATACAGTATTTTTACAGTTTTCATTCATATTTTTGTAGCCCAGATCTAGTAGCCAGAGGAAACTGAGATGCAGGAAGTACCAGTAGTGATAATTACCTAATGATGATTTTAATGAGGCTATAATGTTGCACATTTTAGATAACTAACCCACATGGTAATAGAGTCTCCTTGTGCTATGGTAAGGACAACTCACTAACCATTTCCTGAGTGCATATCTGCACGTTCTACCTATCTCAGTGTTTTTTGTAGATGAGACAGCCTGAGGAGAATTTAAGATGCAATAATCTGACAACAATTTTTCTGTAACATTCAGCCTGAAGCTGCTAAATGATGGCAATATAAAGTGTATTGATGTATAAATGAAATGATGTACTTCATGCCACCAATTTTGGGGCTCCAAATGATTCTGCTGGTTTTCTGTGGAGGTACCCCGTTTAGCCTGGTCTCTGCCTATTTTTCAGCCCTGTTTTAGCTGCTAGGCAAACTGGAATTCTGACTTCCGCAGTCACTCCTAATTGTCTTTTTTCAATGAGTTGATTGAGTGTGAAGCCTTGAAGTTGACCAGCCCATGCAATTGAAAATGTAATTGAAAGGACTATTTCTATTTCAGTAGCCTATTCCTTGGTAAGGAATTCCCTTCCAAGTGGCCACTAGCTTCTCAGTGAAGCCCTAGCTTCTCACTTCCTTTCCTCAAATTATGTGTCAACTCTGACACTGATCCTCACAACTAAACCCGGTTCTCAAACTCCAGTTCTTCAGCAGCATTTGTTTAGTGACTGATGTTGCTGCACAAATACTAGATGGCTATGAAGAGATCCAAATCTACGTAACTCCTTGCTGCCACTTAGAGGTTAAGTCAGGGGTGTCAAACTCAAGGCCTGGGGTCCAGATCCGCCCCATGGGGTGCTTAGATCTGGCCCACGGGGCTGCCCTGGAAACAGCAAAGGACCAGCCCGCAGTGCCTCTGCCCGCGGGCGGCCCTCCCAAGCTCCATTTTTGCTGACAGAGGGTTGCAGGAAGCCATTGTAGCAAAAAACGGAGCTGAGGAGCCCGTTTTCTCTGGCAGAGTGCTCAGGCCACCACAGGTGCCCCCAACATGAGTGACGTCAAACTGGCCACATACCCTGGCTATGCCCACATTGGCCCCCCAAGGTCAAACACAACCCTAATGAGGCCCTCAATGAAATCGAGTCTGACACCCCTGGGTTAAGTGATCAAACCATAGAGTTATATAGTTTAAAAGAAGTTTTAAAAAGTTAAATTGGTTGACCATAACATAAGAAAGGAAAAAACTGCAGCATATAGAATAATTTATTGTTTTGAACTTCGCATGTTTGAGCTTATCTTTTAATTAAACGACTCATCAACTGCAGAATTTTTTGTAAGCTATATACAAAATGCAGTAACTACAAAATACATATTCTGCAGCTTTTGTGCACTTGCATACATCATTTTCAGATGGATTAGTGAGAATAAATTTCTCTTTTTCCTTTTCTACAATCCTGCACTGGTTCATTTCAGCCATGGAGAAAGGATAAAAAGCGTTAGGAAGATAAAATTTCATTTCCCTTCTTTGCACTCACAGTCCTGTTTCAGGTCACTGTTTCTTTGCTGATATTAACATCAACAAAATGGGAAGCATGATAGACAGAGCATGTGCTGCTCAGCCATTATTAGCAACATGACTTTCTGATAATAAAAATGACATAAAAGAAAATGTCTTTTTAAAAAAACCCAGAAAGTGTTTTCTTGTTATTTGACAACCCTCTCCTTTATTTCTCAGTTGAAAAAACATTAGATTAAAACAGAAGGGCAAAGAAGTACTTTTGCAAGCAACATAGGTTTTTTTATTTTTGTTTGCCTCCGGCTCACATTTTCCACCTTTTCTTTCGTACTTAGTTTTTAATTCCATCATATGGTTTGTACACATATTAGTGTAATGCTGAATATGAAACTGATAATTAGTATGTTATGTTTTGTTTGCAACTATATTATGTTATTGTTACTATCTATGTTTTAAGTAAAGCAGAAAGAGTGGAGAAAGACGAAGTTCTTAATTTATCTAAGGCAGCAAGATATGTTGAGTTGGCACTGACGTTTGTTCATTACCTGGTAACTAACCACAGCATACAGCCATTTGATAAGCTGATGACATGTAGCATCCTGAGAACTGCTGAAAACATGCGTGTCTGTCAAATATTCAACTGAATACACCCTGGAAGAGATCACATTGCATATGTTAACTGAATATTTGAAAGCAGCTAATTTTACCACTCTCCTGCTATCATAGATTCCTAACAGGATGTGCTTGTGTCTATATAAAATTGTGTTGGCAGGCCATTACTTCTGACTGACTTAATGAGTATTTTGGTGTTCACGTGTGCTAGGTGACCTATTGATAAACTTTCCTTATCTAATTGCCTGGGATTGTGTGTTATTTCCCCCCTACTTTAAAAAAAGTTAGAATTCCTTTCCCCCAGTTGTGAAATCTAAAATTTGTTACTACCAGTTCTGTAGTGTGACTGGGTGGGCGTGGCAGAGACTTTTTTTCTTTTAAATGCCTCTGACGATCAGGCAACTCAGCTTGAATCGTCAGAGGCTTTTAAAAGAAAAAATGCCTCTGCCGATCAGGCAACTCAGCTTGGATCGTCAGAGGCATTTAAAAGAAAAAAAAGCCTTTTAAAAGCCTTTGATGATCCTAGCTGAGCTGCGCAATCATCAGAGGCTTTTTTTTACTTTTAAAAGCATTTTTTCGGCTGAAGAGATTGTAGAAAAAATGCTTTTAAAAGTAAAAAAAAAGCCTCTGATGATTGTGCGGCTCAGCTGGGCATGGGGCAGGGGGACAGGGATTTTTGCTACCGGTTCTCCGAATCACCTGCCTCCATCACTACCGGATTGGATGATCCGGTCCGAAATGGGAGCATTTCACCTCTGCTTTCCCCCCACTTCAAATAGACTCTAGATTCCGATACACTGCTCTGGAAATTACACTGGTAATTTCCAGTACTAAGAGTTACCAACAGAGGAAGTGTGTATTTCTTTTTCATCTAACCTTCTCTGGTGTGATTATGTAATCTATAAATTATGCAGTATGATTTGAAGCTGAAGGCAAGCCAAACATTCCTGCACTGCAGAGGTCATGATGAAACTGCTTACAAGATAAATTAGTCATAATGTACTTTACAGATAACATTGCAAAGCTGCGTATGTGTGAGTAACTGCCAGTTCAAACATAGGCTATTGTCTGATATGCATATCCTTCCTCATAATCCATTGCTGAGTTCTACTTTTATTAGAACCAACCTAAACGCTACCAAAAAGTATACAAGATGTTCATCAAGCCAGATCAGTGCTGGGTTTTAGAAGATTCTGACCAGTTCTGGAAAACTGGTAGTGGAAATTTTGAGTAGTTCGGAGAACCGGTAGTAAAAATTCTGACTGGCCCCACCCCCATCTATTCTCTGCCTCCCAAGTCCCAGCTGATCGGGAGGAAATGGGGATTTTGCAGTAACCTTCCCCTGGAGTTAGGTGGGAATGGAGATTTTGCAGTATCCTTCCCCTGCCACGCCCAAGCCACGCCCACCAGGCCATGCCACGCCCACCAAGCCACACCCAGAGAATCGGTAGTAAAAATTTTTGAAACCCACCACTGAGTCAGATGTTACAAAAACCAGACCATGGTTTTTGTTAGGTTCCCCTTTGTGTGCATCTATAGATGAGCAGATATTTGTATTTTCATTTAATCCTAGCTCAGACAATCCTTATTTGTCTGAGCTAGGTTTACAAATTCCAGAATTCCAAAGAGTGGACCCAAAATGGCTTGAAAACTGTAGAGCTGATGAACAGAGCCTGTAGTACAGTGGTTTAAAGCACCCTGTTATTAACATCTATTAACATCTGCTGCTTGCAATTACTGCAAGTTCGAATCCCACCAGGCTCAAGGTTGACTCAGCCTTCCATCCTTTCTAAGGTGGGTAAAATGAGGACCCAGATTGTGGGGGCAATAAGCTGACTTTGTATAAATATACAAAAGTATGAAGGCTATTGCTTAACGCAGAGGTTCCCAATCTTTTTCGGTTCGCGGCTCCCCTAGCAATCCGACTTGCAACTGCGCATGCGCACTAGACGTTTCAGAAATGGCGCATCAGCGTTAGACCCAGCGGGCGGAATATTTCGCGGCGCCCTTATGACGATAGCGCGGCTCCCCAGGGAGCTGCGGCGCACACTTTGGGAACCACTGGCTTAACGCACTGTAAGCCGCCCTGAGTCTCTGGAGAAGGGCGGCATATAAATCAAAAATTTAAAAAAAAAAAAAGTGACGATGCAGTCACGATGATGTAAATTACACCAGACTGTCCCTGTGCTGGTGGACAATGAGAACTGTCGTGCAAATAATTCTCTTTTCATCTTCTAGTATAATATGCCTTGGACCTGGATCCAAACAAATGACTTTATCCCATATGAACTGCTTTACAAATTAGGCAAAAATCAGAATTATACAACCCAATCCTGTGCCTTCTTTTCAGGTCTATATGACACTTTTAATACCAGGGATGACCATGGGGTGGCAGTAAACAAAAGTTAGGATAGCAATGAAGACTGCAACTGAAGCTCTACCATCTTGACTTCTTTTCTCTCTGCCTTACAGACAACCCTTGATTAATATTAATGTGCCTAGAAATACTTCCTATGGCATTCTTCAAACTCCCTTCTACTTTTTAAAAATGTATTATTTCGATTTTAAGTACCTAAAAGAAAGTTGGCATGTTTTAAAGCAAAAGGCTCATCTCTGAAATATTTCCATATCCAAGAATGCCCTTAGATTTCACCTAGGCGCCATAGACTTTCTCTGAGTATAAAAAGGATGAGTTGGAACAATTTATTTGTAATTGGGCCTGCCTCCTCTCCCACCCTCCCAAAAAGGGAATCAATAAACTATTGACAGTGAGCATCTTAGAGACTCATGAGGGCAGCAGCGAGTAACCTCATGATTTTGCCATGAGGCAAATTGTTGTTTTATGACTGGCTGCATTATTTGTGTATTCACCCTCTGTGAATATGCTATCCCTCCTAGGTCAGCCTCTTTCTTTGAATTCCTACAACATGTTAGCAAAATGTCAGAAATGTCCATTGGCCTCCAAAAAGAATGAGTAGAGCTGATTTAAGTTAATTAAGGCTTCCTCAGAAATCCAGAGAGGCTGAAACCACTTTCTGTTAGACCACCTATTCCTTAAGAGCAAGAATAAATAGCAAAAGAAAATAAGAACACAGACAAGCATCCTGGGCAATGCCCAACTTTGTCAACCTATGGTTGCCATTTGCAGATTTTGGAGATTCTTCCATTAACCAATTCATATACGTATTTTTGTATGCACACATACATACTTCTTCCTAGAAGCAGCATTCCAAAACAGGGCAGGGTCAACTAAAAAAAGTAATTGAATTAAATAATTGAATCATTACTTTAAATTAATTACTTACAAAATAAGGTACCCTACTTAAAAATATGATACCATCTATATATTTCAATCATTCTGTCTCTCCAGACATGTTCTCAGACACAAAAAGATGTGGGTATACACACACATTCCCTTTCCTAGTAAAAACTTCAAAAAGAGAAATGAAGGAAATAAACTGAATGAAGTTGGGATAAGAAGAATAAGCAAGTTCACTAGAAAAGGAAGGGAAGGAAAAATGTATGATATTAAAATTGGAGAGAGATGAAGTCACAGGAAGTGGTAACTGAGCAGAGAAATGAAAAAAAGAAGAAGCCTGGTTTAAGTGTTACAAAAAGGGTTAAATTCACTCGGCAACAGGCCCTTTGAAGTGGTAACTAATTTTCCAAGGCATCCATTCTTTGCAACCAGAAGGTCTGCAGCCGTTTTGCAATTCTTTTGTTTTGTTTTCAGCAGCATTTTATTATTAACATATTCATGTATAATTGTTGGGGCAGGACTGGGAGAAATTATCTTCTTATCTGGTAAATCTAGTAATAAAATTAAAAACAAAATAACATAAAGTGTGTTACAGTTAATTTTTTAGAAATAGCTAGAGACATAATCTAAGTTACTAAGTAACTAGAGACTAAATTCTTAATGATCCTGATTAAGATGGCTGTTTCCATGGAATGAAATGATTTTGTCTTCAGGTGTTACAGGAGAGGTTAAAGTTAATAGTAGTGAGTGTTTGCCTCTCCACTACTCAACTCATAGGTGTCAAACTCAATTTCATTGAGGGCCACATCAGGGTTTTGTTTGACCTGGGGAGGGCATGCCCAGGGGGCGTGGCCAGCTCAATGTCACTCGTGTCGGGGGCGCCTGTGGAGGCCCGAGCACTCTACCAGCAAAAATGGACTCCCGAGCTCTATTTTTGGCTGCAACCCTCTGCCAGCCATGCCAAGGACAGCCAAGATCAAAGGTATCCAACCTTGGCAATTTCAATTCCCAGAATTCCCCAGGCACATGCTGGGGAATTGAAGACCACACATCTTAAAATTGCCAATTTTGAAAAACACTAATCTATAGCAATGAGATTTTACAATATACTGTGTTGGTTGTATTGCTTAACTCATTCAGTTTTGGTGAGTCTGTTTGCAAAATTATTAAGCAAGTTTGCTTTGAGCTTCCCAGAAGCACCTGTTTGTCTACTTCATGAAATAAGAAGTTAAATTAGACGGTTACTTAGCTTGATTAAGCAAAACCTTTATTGTGTGTCTCCAAACAAACCAGTTTTCCATACTATTTATTGGACAGTTTTGTTTGATTTCAAGGCTTAAGTCCTTTGGACACAGCAGAAGTTCTCTGACAATTTTTACTTCTAATGCAACCCCACAAGTATCAGCGTCTACACAGATCATTTAAAATCTTCTCTGTGTTTAGTTATTCACAAAAGAAACTGTATGGCACCCTTTCTCATTCAGTGACTAGGTGAATCATTAAAAAAATAACACTCTCTTATCTGATTCTTGCAATGTATGCTCAGATTTGTATTTGCTTTTCCTAACTTAAGATCTATGCTGGAGGAGGGGTTACTTCCTTTATATATCCTTTGTTACTGCACACAATGGAAAACAAGCGGAATTTCTTGTGACTGAATCATTTAAAAAAGCTCTATGGAAGGACTTGCCAAATATTGAGCAAAAGCAAGAGAAAATACACAGGACACACTACTGAGGAAGCTGCGGTAAGAAAATATATTTGACAATATAACTATGGAAGATAGTTGCTGTATGCAGGAATTCTGTAAAACTAGCTTCTTTCTCTCCTAAGAATAAATTCAAAGATTTTAATCTTCTAAATCCAATAGTTTTGCCCAAAAGGTATTTGTATAGAAACAAGAAAGTTAAACTAATAGGAAATTGATTAATATAGCTAATAAATGTAAACCAACTTGAGTAAAACAGCCTTCAATTTAATATGGCTGAAAGAGTATTTTCCCAACACATGGAATCACATCTGAAATTTGTTTTTGAAGCGGCTGTTTATGCACATGCCTCTGCAATCTGCAAACACCTGGGAGCAGCTATATAAGTCTTGCAAGTAGTATGACTTATACAGGTATTTTCATGTGAGGTTGTGTGTGTAGCAAAGTGATGACAGCAAAGTCACGCCATCATAACACAAAATCCACATTTTTAATTGTGTGTTATGAGTTCACTTAAGCAAACAAAAGGGGGAAAACTTGCTCTGGACATTTTGACAAAAGTCTCAAGTCCTTTGGACAGCTCTGGTGTCTTACCTTAGCATCTTAAAAGTATCAGTTTAAATGCAGTGCTGCCCATGGCTAAAGACTCCATTTGAAGACTTTGTACAGCTTTTTTCCCTCAAAACCCATCAGCAACACAATTTCTCATACATTTAAATCTAAAATAAGATTTACATTAGTTTTTCAGAATGTTATGGTGACAGAATGTTATGGTGTATCCTTCTATAGCCAAACTGGGAAACAGGATTCCTATGGAAGTAGATAACATTTGTAAAACAGAAAGAACAGAGAGATGCTATAAAAGTGTTCTAAGCTTGGACAATTAGGTCTACTCACTTTGTTTTGGGGCCAGAAATATCCATCCTCCCAATTGCTGTTGGAAAGCTGCCCAATCATGTCCTAAAAAAGCGAGTGACTATTTATTTATTTATTTATTTATTTATTTATTTATTTATTTATTTATTTATTTAGCTTATATGCCGCCCTATCTCACAATGGACTCAGGGCGGCTCACAATAATAAAAACAAGCCACAATATAAAATAAAGTCTAAAAATTTAAAAGATTTAAAATTAACCCTAAAGCCCCATTATCAGTCCAGGTCAAGGGATTTAAACAACCAAGTTTTTAATTCACGGCGGAAGGTGCGAAGATCAGGCGCTAGCCTAACTACTAAAAATACATGGAGGATGGAAGCCACACAGAACTATGCCTTAAAGTATGGTGCTCTTTTCCTCAGCCAAGAATTTCCAACACTGGAGGTTTTTAAGAAGAGATTGGATGAACATTTGTCTGAAATGATAAAGGGTTTCCTGCCTGAGCAGGGGGCTGGACTAAAAGACCTTCAAGATCCTTCCCAACTCTGTTGTTCTGTTCTGTTCTGTTCTGTTCTGTTCTGTTCTGTTCTGTTCTGTTCTGTTCTGTTCTGTTCTGTTCTGTTCTGTTCTGAACTATACCTGACCTTTGAACGACAGATCAATAGCTGATCTTTAAAAAAGCAATGGCATAAAAAAACACACTACTGATTGCCTTTCCTTTTAACCAAAGGTGTTCAAAGTGGAATGGTTAGGGATTGAGTTACAATTGTGTGGTCACAACCACTATTTTGTTTTTTTGTTTTTTAATCCTCTGCCTCTACAGCTGATTGTGGCTGAAACTTACTTAAGATTAAATATAATCAATCTGATTGGTTTCATGCATGTAATAATTTTTGTCTTCCATCACATTGAAAAACACAGCTTGGCTAAAAACTTTGCTAGGTGCCTGGAGGATTACACTTAAGGCTTTGGGGGATGCTGGTAGCCTTGGGAGTTGAAGCCAGGTACCAATGCTTTAAATCCACCCAGGGTGTATCAGGCTGGATGTTGTCCAATTTATTTCCAATCATAAAGACGCTTTTGCTCTAGCACCCACAACAATTTAATTATGCCCTCTGGTTATTGTCTTGGACTGAAACATACTGAATCAGGACTATTAATCAGTTTATTTATTCAGTCTTTCTTTTGACCAGCAGCAGATCTCCAAATCGCATTTGGAAAAACTTTGCACTGGAATTGATCAAATTCTGAATTTTAGTTCTCAAAATAACAGAAGTTTATACTATTCAGTTCCAAGTACAGAAGACCAATACATTCTTGTTAGCATAATGATTAAAAAAAATAGAACTCAGCAATTGATTCACAGTGGGATAATCTAGTTGTAGTTGAATAATTTGGAACTAACATTTTTGAGCTACTACCTGCTTTTGCAGCAAATAGCTGTAGTTTTTAATCTCATGTGATTTATTCATTTTTCACAGATCTGAAAACACATTTTGATATTTTTTCCTGACACACATTGCTCTGCTCCTAATATAGTTGCAAGTTCCTTACAGAAAGCATCAAGACAGAATGTATTTCCTGCCTTAGGTTTCAATTCATTTGAAACTGACTAATCTTACTGCTTTGTTGCCTTGTCAGCTAAGAAAGCCTCTTTAAATGATGCTAAACTGTCAAATACAAAACTTGTAGACTTCCTGCTTGCATTGTGGCATTCGGGTGGCAGAATCAGCGAAGCAAGTGAGTAGCTAAAGTGTTATTGCATGTAGTCTCACAGTCTCCAAACTCCCAAGGCCAATCTTTATAATAGATCTCTCACTTTTAAAAACCTTTTGAGAGTGCAATTTTAAATGAAACTTAGTTAGGGCCCCATGTACAGACAATTTCTGTTTGACTACCAGGCTCCATTTATGTTATATACTATACATTATTTTAATGTTGTGCATTTTTTCAACCAGATAAGAATCTGTCACAATATAAAGCAAGATGGGAGCTGCAGCAGCAACTTCATTTCAAAGAGAGCTATTGGAACTTACATGGGCCTCAAAAAATTTACTAAAAAATGCAAATGATGGATGGCTATAATTTTATATAGAAGTATCTAAAGCTATTTAAGAAAAAAACCTAACACATGCTAAGGTCATAAGGAATATCTTCAGGTATTAGAAGTTATAGTAGGAATAATGTCACTAGTTGGCATTCTGGTAAATCAGTGGGCCTTTTTTTTTAAAAAAATGGCTTTAACAAATGTTAACCCGAAATAGCTTATATTTTTTGAATGGGCAAATCATGAGTTTGTTAGAACTCCTATAACAATCACCTTTGTTAGATCAGGCGCAGGAAAGAAGACAAGACCAGCGGGGTCTGTTCAACAAGTTTTATTCAGCTCTTAACTAAGTCAGAACAGACGAACGGCTGTGCTGCCGGAGCCCTTTTTATAGCGCTCCGGCAGACCAGCCGTCCAATGACAGCGGTTTAACTTTCCCGCCCGGAGGATTAACCAATCCCCGGCCGGATGTCCTTATAAGGACATAACACTCCTCCCCCCCTAGATAAAACATGGTTCAGCTCGTGTCAATCAACAAACGTAGTCACGCAGGTAGGCGGGACGTCTGGAAGCCCTGCTCGACCTGCGCAGTTCATTCTGTTCTCCGTCGTCCGTCTGGAAGGTGGCCGCTCCGGTGTCCTCCGACCCTCGCCCCCGGGATGCCTGCCGCTGGGTCGTTGAAGGTGCCGGTCCTGTCCGTGCGCCTCCGGCCTTGCTGCTGGGCTGCGAAGTGGTCGTTGCAGGTACCGGCTCCGGTGTGCCGCCTCCCGACCCGCTGTTGGAATACATCTGCTGGTCCGGTTGGTCTCTTCCCTGGCCTGGGTGCCGATCGTCGTAGGCCGGTAAGTCCCTTGGTTTATTTTTATTTTTTGACAATTGTCCGTTTCGTTGATTCTCGTGATGGTCGACCCTGTCTGGGTGGTGCAGGTCGACCTGGTCGGGTCGTTGTTGCTTGGGACGGGGGTCAGCTGGACGGGAGATTTCAAACGGGCGTTTCAGTTCCTGCGTGCAGGGGTGTCGTAGGCCTCCCTCACCGGGTTGTTGTTGGCCCCCTTGGTTGGGCATGTCCCAGTCTACTGGCGTTCCCTGGAGTTCCTTGCCGTCGGGGTGGCGTTGGGCTGCCATGCCGGGGAGGCGTGAGTTTCTGTTGCCGTGGAGTCCCCTGTCTACTCGGCAGTTGCAGTACGGTAGCGGGTCTGCTGGTTGGCCGGGGTGGTACGGGCCTACCTCGGCTGGGTGTTGCAGGGCTACCTCAAACGGGTGGTGTTGTCCTGCCCTGCCAGGGTGGAGTTGCCCTACCTCGACGGGGAGGTTTTGTCCTGCCATGTAGGGGTGTTGTTGTCCTACCTCGTCGGGGTGGTTTTGTCCTGCCTTGTAGGGGTGTTGTTGTCCTACCTCGTCAGGGTGGTTTCCGCCATCCCCTTCCCACCGCTTCCGGAGTTGGTCGATGTGACGTCTACAGACCACTCCATCTTGCAGTTTAATAGTGTAGGACTTTGGGCCGGTTGTGCTCTCGATTCTCCCCTTCAGCCATTTCGGCAGGCCGTGGAAATTAAGCGCGAAAACCGGATCTCCTGCAGAGAAGGCTCGGAGGGGGCGGCTCGCGGTTGCGGTGACCTCGGAGTGGTACAGGGGGTGTAGTCGGTCCAGGGGTGACCTCAGCTTCCTGCCCATCAGCAATTCGGCTGGGCTCTTTCTTGTGGTGGCATGCGGCGTAATGTGCTGTATCAAGAGGAAGTTGTCGATCTTCTCTTGCCAATCGCCCGGTCCCATCCTGGCAAGGGCCTCTTTAGTGAACCTCACCATCCTCTCAGCTTGCCCGTTGCCAGCCGGTCTGTAGGGGGCAGAGAGGGCATGGCGAATGCCCAAACTGGCCAGGAACTCCTCCATGGGTTTCGAGGTCAGCTGCGGGCCGTTGTCGGAAACAAGGACGTCCGGCAGCCCGTGGGTAGCAAATAGTCGCCGGAGGGCTCTAATGGTGACTTCAGTAGTGATGGATGCCAGGGGAATGACCTCAAGCCATTTGGAAAATGCGTCCACCACTATCAGCAGGAACTTTCCTTGCATCGGGCCCGCAAAGTCTATGTGTATTCGCGCCCACGGGTTGCTCGGTGTTTCCCATTCCGCAATAGGCGTTTGCGGAGGGGCGGGGCGGACTTCTTGGCACGGATCACATCTGGAGACCCAGTCCTCAATGTCTTTGTCCAGTGATGGCCACCAGACGTAGCTCCATGCCAGTCCCTTCATGCGTACGATGCCAGGGTGCCCCTTGTGCAAGGTTTCCAAAGTCTTTAGGCGCAAGGCCTGGGGAACCACGACCCTGTCACCCCACAGCAGGCAGCCCTTCATGGTTGACAGTTCCTGCTGCCTCTTTGCAAACGGCTTGAAGTCGTCGGTCAACGGTCCCGCAGGCCAGCCGCGCAGCACCCAAGACATCACTTGTTTCAAAGTCCGGTCTTTCTGGGTTAGTGCCGCGACGTCTGCGGATGTGACTGGGCAAGCCAGGTCGCCATCGATATGATGCAGTCCCAGGGTGGGGGCAGGGTCCTCCACTAAGTCTTTTGACGGGCATCTGCTCAAGGCGTCAGCGTTGCTGATGTTACTGCCCGGCCTGTGGCAAAGTTCGTAAGAGTACCCGGCCAAAAAAATTGCCCAGCGTGTCATCCTGGGCGATGAGTAGTTGGGTGTGGGCTTGCTTCCAGACAGAAGGCCCAGCAGGGGCTTGTGGTCTGTGATGACCGTGAACCTCCGTCCGTATAAGTACTCATGGAAGCGCTTGACGCCAGCAACGATGGCCAGGGCCTCTTTGTCCAGCTGGCTGTAATTTCTCTCGGCACTGGACAGCGTCTTCGAGAAATAGGCGATGGGTGCTTCCTTCCCGTCCGGGAATTGATGACTGAGGACTGCTCCGATGCCGTAGGGGGATGCGTCGCAAGTCAATAGCAGGGGGAGTGTCTCGTGGTATTGGATGAGGACACTCTCGGAAGAAAGCAGGTTCTTGACAGCTCTGAATGCTGCTTCCTCTTCCTTCCCCCACCTCCAGGAAACCGCCTTCCCCAGCAAGCGATGGAGCGGTTCAGCCACGGAGGCTTTCTGTTTCAGGAAAACACTGTAAAAATTCAGTAGTCCCAGAAACGCCTGAAGCTCCGTCTTGTTTTGGGGGGCTGGAGCTTCATGGATAGCCCTAACCTTAGATTTAGTGGGGTGAATGCCGTTCTTATCAATGAGATAACCCAGGAACTCGACTTCCTGGACCCCGATGATGCACTTGTCCCTCCTGACTCTCAAACCCTTCTCCTTGAATCGCTGTAAAACCATGCGCAGCCGCTCAAGCAGTTGGGTTTTGGAGTGGCCGGAGATCAAGACATCATCGAAGTAAGGGACCGCCCCTGGAATGCCTTGAAGAAGGCGTTCCATAAATGATTGAAAAATACCTGGGGCTGCGCTGACCCCAAATTGGAGGCGCGTGCATTTAAAGGCCCCTCTATGGGTGACAATGGTTTGTGCCTCCGCAGTTTTTTCATCCACTGGCAATTGCTGGTAAGCTTGGGCCAGGTCCAATTTCGCGAATATTGATCCGCTCCCAAGTGAATGCAGCAGATGTTGCACCACTGGAACCGGATATGCGCTCTGCTGGAGGGCCTTATTTATCGAACACTTATAGTCGGCGCAGATGCGCACAGACCCATCATGCTTCATCGGGGTCACAATGGGGGTCTCCCATGCAGCATGATCGATCGGTTCCAGGACCCCCTGGGCGACAAGCTTATCTATCTGGGCGTCGACCTTGGGCCTCAGGGCGAACGGAACCCTGCGGGGCTTTAGCCTGATTGGGGTGACATTTTTGTCCAAATTGAAGGAAATAGGTTTCCCCACAAATCTCCCCAGCTTACCATCGAAGACTTCCTTGAACTCTTCGATGATGGCGTCGAGTTCGTCCCTACGAATTTGGTGGATCCCGCTGATAGACAGCCCCAATGGCTCGAACCACTCCATCCCCAGCAGGCTCGGGCGGTTTCGTCCCACGACAGTGATGGGTAGGACGCCCTGGAAGTCGTGGTAGGTGACCCGGAGCGAAGTCCTCCCCAGGATCTCAACAGGGTTGCCGCCGAAATCGACAAGACGGGCCCGTAGGGGCTTGAGGTCTTTCTTCGAGATGCCCGGTTTCAGACGCTTTAACTGGTGCCAGTCCATGATGGAGTAGTTCGATCCCGAATCAACCTCCATAGAACAGGGTGTTCCCTCCACGATTACGGTGGCATGGAACTTTGCGGCCGCATCGTCAATGGTGTGGATGCCGGAGGACAGCTGATCAGTTCTGACTGCCGCGTAGCCGCCACCTCGTTGCTGAGACCTGGCAGAGGACCGTTTGGATGGTCTCTGGTTGTCTTGCCGTTTCTCGCCCCAGCCGGGGGGAAACGGACCCGGGGTAGGTGCTTCGGCCCTGCAGGCTTCAGCGATGTGCCCCCGCTTGTTGCAGCGTCGGCAGATAGCGTCTCTCCAACGGCACTTGGCCCTGGCATGGCTTCCTTTGCAGCTGCCGCAGGGCTCGATCCGGGCGCCATCTTGGTTGCGCTCGCAACGGTTTTGGCGGGAAACCTTGTGAACGGCCATTTCGTCGTCGGAGCAGGAGCTGGCAGACGACTCCTCAGACGAGCTCTTGGGGTGGCGTTGCAATTTGTGCACCCCTTTAGCCCTACTCATGGCGGCAGCAGCCTTTTCTGAGATCTCGGCTGCGATTGCCTCCTCAACGACGTCTTTCAACGCGACTTTCTTTCGGCTGAGGAACTTACGTTGCAGTCCAATGTCCCTCATGCCGAAGACAATGCGGTCTCTGATGGCGTTCTCAACGTTGTCAAACTCGCAATTTGACGCGAGTTGCCGCAGAGCTGCCACAAAGTCCTTGATGGGCTCCCCTTCCAACTGATTCCTTTGTTGAAAGGTGAATCTGTTGGCAATGGGAGTTCCAGTGGGAGCGTAGTGCTCCTTCAGCACGTCTTGCAAATCGGCCCAGGACATCTCCTCGATGTTCCTTGGGGACACGAGGTCGATGGCCATCTCCAGCACCTCGGAGCCGCAATGCGCCAGGAACAGGGCTCGTTTCCGTTCATCGGAGAGGTCCTGATAGTTGTTTCCCCGCAGAAACTGGCGGAAACGAACCAGATAGGAGGTCCATTTCTCCACTCTGGGGTCGAATTTGGAGATCGGAGCCATCGCGGCTTGTGATGCCTCCATCTTCAGTGACTTCAGCTCAGTGAGGAATTCTCGATGAGTGACTTAGCTCCGCGTGGCGGTTCTTTTCAAGTCCTTCGTCGCCAGTGTTAGATCAGGCGCAGGAAAGAAGACAAGACCAGCGGGGTCTGTTCAACAAGTTTTATTCAGCTCTTAACTAAGTCAGAACAGACGAACGGCTGTGCTGCCGGAGCCCTTTTTATAGCGCTCCGGCAGACCAGCCGTCCAATGACAGCGGTTTAACTTTCCCGCCCGGAGGATTAACCAATCCCCGGCCGGATGTCCTTATAAGGACATAACAACCTTCATAACTGTCATAGTCTTTTTTTCCCATTAACAAATAAAAAGTTTGGAATGGGATTTGGGGTAGGAAGAAGGGAAAGAATTTCAAGTCAGGACCGTCTTCTGGATGAAGTAATAAATAATAAGTGTCTTGGAATCTCAGCTTTCCAAGAAGTTTCTTCTGAAAACTCCCATAATTCTCTTTTGTTGAAGAACAGAAATAAATGGCCTATCCATGCCCTTTCCCTCAACAGAGGTAAAATATATTCCAATAGAAGAAAATATCTTTACAACCTCCCTCAAGAGTATTTAACCTTCCACAAGAAGAGCTGTTAAACAACATTATTGAGATGAATATAAATGCATTGCAACAACCCACACACATCAGAAAAGGGAAACAGACTACCTATACAACATCTTCCAACAAAATGGATAGCCATGCAACAAACAGACAGGCAATCAAAAAGTGTCCGATCACTCAACTCACTATAGTCAACCAACATAAACTATGCAAAAGTGCCATACATCACAAACAACTCAGAAACAACCAACAGACTACAGTAGTAAAACCACACAACATCACCAAAGCTTTGAAACCAACCAAAGCCCTCCATAACATCTTAAGGGATCCAAAAGACCTGGTAGCCCAAGAAGAAGAAAAAACAGAAAGCCAAACTAAATCCCAAAATGCTAGGAAGCTCCTGGAAGCTTAATAATCAGACAAATCAGCCATCAGTAAACACAGAAATAAACCACATTTACACACCATTCAAAAGAGAGAATAAAAAAGTTAAGAAAGAAACAAAAAAACCTGACCAATCTTCTCCAGCAGCCAACACCCAGATAAACAGGGATTAACAGCAGACAAACAATCAAGCAGGAAGCAAACAAGATACTACCAAGGAGAAAACTACACCCCCACTAATAAGTTACTGTGTATAAAGAGGGAGCAAACTCCACACTCATGAATACTGGTCATGTTACCTAGTTGGGTAATGAAATATCTGCAAGCAAACAACCAAGCTAAGAGAGCATCAAAGACTCCACAGTATAACATATTATTCTTCTACCCATAAAACCATAGTATTAATGTTGGAGATTATGTTGAAGATGCCAGAATTGTGAGAAATTATTTAATTCCACATTGAAGGCTGCACAATTTCTTGGTATACTCATTAAAGCCCTATGTTGTTCAGCTTCAAGTCTCAAGACAAAAATTTGAGTTTGTATCTGATGACTTCAACTGGAATGTCTATTTTAGTCCTACTTTGAATATATCCATAAAGGCCATGTGTATGTTTCAAGACTTGGTGTTCTGTTTATTCCAAGCAATTGTAAATTATTTCAATAATAGTGAATATTTTCTATTGAAAGATTATGTAGTCTTTAAAATCACAGTTTTATTATTATAACCTAATGACGTTTAAAATAAAATATAACTTGTTGACTTGCTCTGAAAATTGCTGCAAAATAGACTGTTTATGTTGATCTAAATCTACTAATGGCTTCACCTCACCTATTTATGGCAGCATAAGTATGATGTCTAGGTGACTGTGGTAAATTATAATGGCTAGCAGGAAATGGGAAAACGAGAAAGAATGATACTCTACAAGCTTATGCTGCAAATTGACTCATCGGGAAAAAAGACCCATAGCAGTATAATTTCCTTAAATGACCAATAATGAAGGTAGCTATGAAAGACAGACAGAAGTCTGTAAGTTCTAGTCCTGCCTTGGGCATGAAAGCTGGTTGGGTGACTTTGGGCCAGACATTCTCTTCAGCCCATGACTTAGGCAAATTTCTGTCACAATCAATGGATCATTTGGTTGATCAAAAAAAAATATGGATCCTGCACTTGCCAAAAAATGTTAGGAAAGATAAAAAATGAAGGCATCTATGAGTAGTAGTTTTTCAGGTGATTGGTTCAGATTTCTTGCCACAGATGGAAGATAAAGAAAGACCTGTGTGTGGAAAACATGGAAAGAACCACAGAAAATTTTTTGAGATGAACTTTTTCAATATCCCAATAATAGATACTGTTATGTCTATTACATAAGAAAATTCAAGATAATATTAAATAAAACTTTTTAAAACTCAGTACTATCTCCAGGATTTGAACAGGTGGGGATGTTCAGCTATGCAAACATTGGCAAAGTGTCTGATCTTCTTGAACTCTCTGAGCAATTTGTTAAAATTAGGACAGTGACTCTCTTCATGGCCTTGAGGACAAATTTAGCAACCTCTGCAATGGTTTTTGAAAGAAATGAGTTTTTTTAAAAAAAAATCTACATTTTTATCCACATTTTTACATTTTTTTTTATTTGCAGGAGTAAGTTCTATTATATTACCTGTAGCAAATGACAGGAGCTCACCTACCACATAGCAGCACTTAGATATCAAATTGGGCTTGCTAACCTCCAATTTAGCATCCTAACCATGTAACCTTGATGGGGATATGAAAGGAGCCCCCACAGGCATCCCCCGGGCAACCGTGATGTCACCGGCTAATCCTTTTAATCCGGAAGTGCCTTAAAGGGTTCCTTCTACATGAATGGGACCGAGACCATACTACTTGTTATAAAAATAAAACAAAGATACAGTAGAACTGTGAGACAAGCTAAGATTGATGACCATATAGTTTTAAAGTAAAAGGATATAGGTGGAAGAATCCTAACAAAACCACAGAGAAACACAGCCTTTGCTCTGGTGATGGAAAGACCTGGTAACTATGTTATGGACTGCCTAAGATAGAAATAGAACACAGCAATGTAAAATAGCAGGAAGAGGCTGAGTAAATTATGGCTTAGGAATGGGAACAAGGGCAGCATTTGGAGTACATGTGATCAAATTGGTGTTGCCAGACCATTCCTTTCCAGTGACACTAATTAATGAAGGAAGAGACTGTACATTATAACAGTCTAGTGATGATGTCCTCCATCATGATGAAATCCCTGCTGTGCAGCAGTAAAATGAAAATGGTGGGAATGGGCTGGTAGGAGAGGAAATCTGAAATTGTATCTGCTTTCCACAGTAAAATCCTTATCCACAAGGCATTTCTTCAAAACCATTTTTATCATTATTGCCACGTTTGGATCTGGAGATCAAAGGCATTGCTCCAATACAGAGGGAGGAGTATCATTTCCCATTTAGCTCTTTGAGGAGCTTCTAATCTCAGGAAGTCCTGAAAGGAGATTTACTGGAAATGGGATTCCATGTCCACAGGATTAAGAATCCTCTTTCACCTGAGAAAGAAACTAGTTCTTGTTGCCTCCAATGGAAGGAAGGAAACAGGAAGCGGCAGAGATCACCAAACATCTATCCACCTTCACTTGTGGTTGGACTTTCAAATAAATCAGGGTGTTTCCACAGGAGGATACTGAAGGAGTTTGGAAGCATTTCAAAGTAGCTGCTCAGAGTCACCTCGAAATGCAAATAAAATAAATTTGAAATGAAAAGTAATTCTACTGGAGGGAATTGATTCTTTCTTTTGACTCCAGAACTTCATGCTCTGTGAGGAGAACATTAATTTGACAATTTTACAACTTCTTCGGAGCAGCCCAGATAAAATGAGCCAGCAAAAAAAAGAAAAGAAAAGAACAAAAGAAGATAAATGTTTCATTACCTCTTCCCCACCTGCCTGAAGAGTCTACATGCAAAGTGGCAAGTTATAGGCCCATTGCAACCCTGTGTGCAAAATGTGCAATGCACAAGAGCATCAGATGGAGGGGTGCATGACCCCATTATACAGAAAGAAACCACTCAAGAAAGAAGAAGAAGAAAACAGTATTTTGAATGTTGTAAACAATGAGAGGAGGAAACTAAGTGGAATTCTCTACAAGGGAGCTTTTTATGCTCCCTGTGCCCTGCTGGGTTTTGAGGTTTTCTTTTCTATCTTCTTTTTTGGTGAGGGTGAGAGGAATTATTGGGCTCATGTAATGATTTGGGCTCCTTTTGCTTAGTACTTCAAGTCTGTGGAAGTAAAGAAAACTGCAGACCACCTACAATTGGCATCTGTGGATTTGTAACAATATAAAGTGCCTCCAAAGAGCCCCATCAGTGAAAACACTTAGCATTTTTTTTTGTCAAGAACGTATTTGGTAATAAGAATAAGCATGGATTGGATATATAAAATAAATACAAATAGAAGAAACATTAGGACAGGGACGGTAGGCACGCTGTAAGGCTCCTATGCACGCCCCTTACAGACCTCTTAGGAATGGGGTGAGGTCAACAGTAGACAGTCTTAGGTTAAAATTTTTGGGGTTTGGGGATGAAACCATAGAGTCAGGTAGTGTATTCCAGGCATTGACCACTCTGTTGCTGAAGTCATATTTTCTGCAAGTGAGTTTGGTGCAGTTTACCTTAAGTTTGTATCTATTGTGTGCTCGTGTATTGTTGTGGTTGAAGCTGAAGTAGTCATTGACAGGTAGGACATTGTAGGAGATAATTTTATGAGCTACGCTTAGGTCATACCGAAGGCGGCGTAGTTTGTTTTCTAAGCTCAGAATTTTTAGTTTGGTGGCATAAGGTATTTTGTTGCGAGCAGAGGAGTGGAGGACTCTTCTTGTGAAATATTTCTGGACACGTTTAATTGTATTAATGTCTGATATGCAGTGCGGGTTCCAGACAGATGAGCTGTATTCGAGAATTGGTCTAGCAAATGTTTTGTATGCTCTGGTTAGTAGTGTGATATTACTGGAGAAGAAGATATGCAAGATTAGGTTTACAACTCTTAATGCCTTTTTGGCGATGTTGTTACAGTGGGCTTTGGCACTTAGATCATTAGATATGAGTACTCCAAGACCCATGACAGAGTGAGAGTCATTTGCAAGGTCATGTCCACTCAGCATGTATTTTGTGTTCTGGGTTTTTTTGCCAATGTGTAAGACAGAGCATTTGTTGGTTGAGATTTGAAGTTGCCAATTGTTTGACCATTTCGACACAAAGTGCTCAAACCACAGAATTGCTCTGCCCATTGCTCTATAACTTTTTTTCTCTTCAGTTACACAGTCATCTTCTTTATTTTGCCTCTAAGCAGAACTGACAGCCAAGAGAAACTGCAAAGTTGGTATATATGTAATTGCCTCAGTCAAATAAACAGCTGTGCAACAAGCATGGGCTACATTCCTGAGTCAAGTAACAGAGTAAATATGAAATCACTGTTGTTCCAACATGCATGTTTCACAAGCATCTTGGTTGACTATGATGAAACATTGGATGCAGTTCCTTCTGATTAGGAAAAGGAAAAAGGAAGGGAATGAAACATTGTTATTTTATATAATTTAGCCCAGGTGCATTTTATATATAGCATGATATTGAGGGGTAATTTACCCATTGCCACAACAAATGCCTTGTCCTCAAAGAAGATACTGTACATCACTTTGTATAAAGTCTGTGTACACTTACAGTAAGAATGCAACTTCTAATCAATCTCTATAGTTTAGTACAACTTTAATATAATTCACACTATGAAGGGAGATGGTGGTCTGCCTGCTTGTTCAGTTTCCTTATTTATACTTACTGGTAACGGGCCATTTCAGGGCTCTTGCTGTCCATCCAGTGGTGGGTTGCTCCCGGTTCTATAGAACCGGTAGTAAAACCGATGGGAGGCTCCGCCCACCGACCCTGATGTCATCAGGAAGCTTCTGCATGCGTGCGAAGCAAGCGTGCGCGTGAGGGCCCATTGCGAACCAGTAGTAAAGGTAAATAGAACCCACCCCTGTCTCCACCTTTACTTTGCAGTTAGGCAAAGAAACCATTGAGACTTATTTGAATTACTTTCAAATAGACTCTTGGTTTTTGTAGTATGGGGTCATTGCCGTCTTAGCAGGAGGAGATGTTCAGTATGTATGAAAATGATCAATACATTACATTACTGGAAACTATCAGTTGCTTTCAGAAAACTTAAATGAGATTCTCAGCTGAGAATACCTCTTACATGACAATTATCAGTAATGGGTACTGCTTGATATGTAGCCTTTACTAATTCTATTGTCCACAGTGTAACCCAAAGCAGATTAAGCTGTATGGCTGGGGAACTATGACCTGAGTTTATGGTAAAGTTCTGAAAAATTGTATAAAAGTGTGGGTCTCGCTTCCACTACTGAAGTTAAGCATGTGTTGCATTTTAAAGCCAGTTAATGAACTGTGCCTTTATTGCTCCTTTAAGGACAATTCAAATTCTCCTTCTGAACAAAATTGGTCAGATGTACACCCAAGCAAACATCGACTAGGTCAAATTGTACACTGCGTCCTCAGCAAGTTTCAAGAAACTTGAAAGACAAGGGATTGTTTTCTTAAGTAATCTAATTTGAGACTTCAGAAATAAAGAGTGAGAGTGAGGGAGGGAGTGAAAGAGCGAGAGCTGTGAGTGCATGATGGTGCTAGGGCAATATTGATGGAAGTCAAAACAGATTATTCAAACTTGTACTTTAAGTAGGCAGACTACATATTTAGATGCTTTTTCAAATAAAATATGAACTTAAGGAACTATTTATCAAACACCAGGACTGGAGCGGAATCATCAGCACACTTGTCCAATATTTTTATACTCTTAGTTTTACCAGGAAACAGAATGACATGGACATCTGGCAGGAATGTTTCACTTACCTTCAGCTATTAGTAGCTTGACAACTGTTATACAAAAACTATATTTGAGTTACACATTTAGGAGCTGGAATCTTCAGGATGAAGGAGGGAAACACACATAGACACAGACACACAGAAAGAGAGGGAGGGAGGGAGGGAGAGAGAGAGAGAAAGAGAGAGAGAACACACATACTTGTATAGAAGTTTATGGTGCACCACAGGAGTTGTTTATACAAAAGCATTCAAAGTTATCCTATTATCTGCCACTACCATTTTTACCAAAGTATTTTACTTCGGACAACTAAGCTTCCACAGAAAACAAACAAAACTGAACTTTCATGTAATATGTCTGTAAAATATTCCTTAGGAAATTTGCAGTTTGTATTGACAGATTCAGAATTAAGAAAGGAGCAATAGTTAAAAGAGTGGGCATGTCATCACTTTTTCTTTTTCCTTAGTCTTCTTGGTTTAAAATCTCCCTAGGAATTGCTGCTGCTAAGCATATATGGTGCCCTCAGATGATCTTTGGGCTATAAAAATAACGTTTTTCCTCCACTTTGATATACGTTATTGCCCACACATGGAGTGAGTAATAATTGCTAGTTTCTGAACACAAGAAATTTATCACTACTTAAAATAAAAGGGCAAAAATGCATAGGAAAAAAGAATTGTGTATTTTAATAGTTGCATAGAAGAAGGAAAATTTTATTAAGCTACATGGTAATCTCTACATCTAGGATGGTCTTTAAGTTTGAAGGATATACATCATTTATATTAGAAACTTCCTAACTAAAGTTTAATGAAAAAAATACACATAATTAAAACATTCTAAATCCAGGGTATTTTTTTTTCACAGCCAAAAATGAATAGAAGTCAAATCCTTCCACACAAAGTTCTATTTTTGAATACCCCAATTTCAAGAGTCTTAAGGGCAGCAATATAATTACTAGCTTTCTATTGCTATTAAACAACTGGTAATCAGAAATTCTTGCTGATCTACTTCAGTTTTTCAGAATTCTGTTATTAGATCCACAACTAGCTTCTATTCCTAACCCAGTTCTATGTAACGAATATTCTCCATTCTGTTCTCTGAAGAAAATATAATCCTTGTCAGATTTTCTCAGAGCTACATTCACCTTCTGAAATAAACATCGATTTTAAATGTACCGTATACTCAAGGCACATTTAAAATCAAATCTTCTTCAAAAGAGCCCTGGTGGCGCAGCAGACTAAAGCACTGTTATTAACATCAGCTACCTGCAATTACTGCAAGTTCAAACCTCACCAGGTTCAAGGTTGACTCAGCCTTCCATCCTTTCTAAGGTATGTAAAATGAGGACCCAGATTGTGGGGGCAATAAGCTGACTTCATACAAAAGTATGAAGGTTATTGCTTAACGCATGTAAGACGCCCTGAGTCTCTGGAGAAGGGTGGCATATAAATCAAAATTTAAAAATATATATGTTTGACAGCTTAATGCAGCATAAATACATAGCAAACAAAGCAGCCTGATATCAACTGTTAGAAAGTACTATTTTTGTTAGTTATTACAAAGGGCCACCATTTCTTACCATGCCCCATATCCCAGCTGCAACAGCAAATGGGAATGGGATACAGATGTTATTCTTGGCTTTCTGGAATCCTCACCAAAACTCTAATGCTACTTGCTCAGCTTTAACAAAGAGGGATCAGGCTGTAGCATCTGCAAGTTTGGGGCATGCTGTACGTTTTCCAGGTCAACTTCTCTCATTGTCAGGATATTGAAAGATACTCTTGGGACACCATGAAGAAAAGAATGCAGTTACTTATGCATCTGTTGCTACAGCTGTTTTGTGGAGATATGCAGCCATGAATCTGCTTTTACATTTAAACCCACCCTGTACACTTGAATAATCTATAGTAGCTACAAACCGATGTTTCTGATCCTCTTCATCAATTGTCCTTTGAAGCCACATTGTCTTTGACTTAAAGGAAGAATGTTGGCTATGACTAATGTATCAAACATAAATTACAGTGCTAAGGATGTTACAGTGCTAAGGATGCCAGGTTAGGGTTAGAATTAGAATTGGATTTTAGAGAGGTTATATTTTTTATTCTAAACAGTACAAGATTTTAACCTAATGCTAAAAATTATTTGGAATACCACATGTTGCAAGTATTAGATCCAAGAGATGACTACTTGTTCTACCACTGCAACTTTCCTCATATTATATGCTTCATTGGCATTAATAAAAAAGTGCAGTAATATAAACAGACCTTAAAATTGTATTATTCTGGGAGCTATCTTGCTCTTGAGTCTAAACAACTCACCTGCATCAGCACCAGATACATAGATAGTTATAGCTTCTATCATAAACTACTGCTTTACAGTTAATTCCTCTAGGGATTATACCTAATTCTTCAGTATCAGTATTTCTAACTGTTGTATGGATCTTAGTATGTTGTATCCGCCATGTTAGATACATGTAAATACAGTGCATTTTATATTACAAAGGCTCTAGTACTAAGAGGCAATTCTATGTAGGAAAAATTCCATTCCAATCCATTCCATTCCATTCCATTCCATTCCATTCCATTCTATTTATATTGATTTTATAGCTAAACCTAGAAAAATGGTATCAGGTTGTATCCAGTATATTTTACTATAAATCCCAATTAGAATGATAACAAGCTGCTGAATTCCAAAAAAGAACATTATTTACTACAGTGCAAATAAATAATAATAATTACTGTGCTAGAACATTAGGAGAGAGGAGGATACAATCCAAATTCCATATTATATATAATAAAGTAAACAAAACTCATGCCAGACTTCTCTCCTCCCTGTCTGGACCAGAAAGAGTTCAGAGTCTCTCAGAGTTCTGGTTAGTAATATTTATTAGAAGAAAGGTTAAGCTTGTCACACAAGAATTCTAGCTGATAACTCTACTCTCAAATAAGAACCCAAGATAAATGTAGTTTAAGAAGGCAACATTCTAGCCCATTGCTCATGGTTTTTTTTTACATAAAGGCAAAGAAATTTGTTTCTTTTGTGGAGGTAGGGAGTCTTTATTAGCTGGTTGTTTTGCTACTAGACTATTTTTCACAGTGGGAAACGTATCTCGCAAATGATAACAAACGAGTTTGCAAATTTTCAAGTTCTGCTGTTTTCCAGAACTTTTCTCAGATAAGGTATTGAAAAAGCAGCAGTAGTCAATAAGCGATATCTCACATAAGTTTCTTTGTTCATCTCCTCTCTGGAAACACTTGAGGCCTCTTGCATGCAAAGCATATGTACCAGTGAGCAATCACTCTTCCACAGATTTGAGTAAATGTCCATTACATTTCAACTTTAAAGAAACACAAACTGTCCAGTGTGAGAAAAAAAAAAGTTCTTTTGACATATTTATTTATTTTTATTTTTATTTTATTTTAATTAGATTTATATGCCACCTTATCTCCATAGGACTCAGGGCGGCTCACAACAATTAAGATATACAATCTCAATCCAAGTAAGAAACATGTTAAAATACATATTAAGCGCATATTAAAATCCATTAAAATCAAAACCCCATCAGTCCCCATGCGCAATTTAAACAGCCATGTTTTTAGTTCGCGGCGGAAAGTGCAAAGGTCGGGGGCCAATCGGAAATAGCGAGGGCGAGCTCCCAGATTTCGATACGGCCCCTGGTTCATCCATCTTTCTCCATTCCCAATCGCAACCGGGATCAGTGCTCCCACCCTCTCCCCCGGGATGCCCGGGAACCCCAGCCCCGCTCCAGCCCCACCGCTACCCATCCATGGCCTGGACTGCCATTGGTCCGGAAGAGCCCCCCCAGCAACCTGCCGGATATCATAGCCCTCCCCCCTCCCCAATCCCCTTAAAAACCTAAATAAAAAACTATACAAAGCCCCCTTATTAAAACCCCTAGAGCCCGCATGCCACCTCTCGGGATCCCAGGACCAGTCATTAATGACTTAGCACTACCAATTAAAATTTACTGTGCGGTCTATTTTTCTCTTTAATAAGGAGGGTTGGGGAGTTACATATAAATGGAAAGAAAAAAAAGTGGAACAAAAACAATGAACAAAATTTGTCAGAGGACTTTGTGGAAGATTATATTTTAGGGCACAAGATGAAATGAACTGTCAGTTTGTTTGTAAATTGAATTCATATGATAACTTATAGCTTTTAAATATGTATTCCTATCACATTTTTTTTCAATTATGATATTTTCCATTTCACCCAGAATTCAACTGAAACAGTTCCAGACATCCAGACTTTCCACTGCTTATCTCTGCATTCTTATAAGCATGACATTCTTCACTCTATTACAGTTTATTCAGATAGTGTTAATCTTGATCAGATATCTCTTAGATATTCCAATACACAGTTAACCTAATATCATTAGACTACTTTGGAAATATAAATATACATTCTGAAGTTTGCATTATGGTTTGTTTGGATGAACCCACTTTTTCCTAAAGTTCAGTTTGGAAGACACACGAAAGGTAGCAGCTTCTTTTATACTGTATTTGTTGAACGGATGACCTTGTAAACTTTTTTTTAAAGAAAATAAATCTCACTTTCCAAATTTAAACCCTAGTGAAATCAAAAGATATAGCTAACATGGAAGATTCACACAACATAAGGAGAATGCCAGCTAAGATGCCATCTATTCAGACTGAACACAAACGCTATCTATCTTGAACCACTGACTAAGCTATTCATGGCAGCCTTTTAAGTTAAGAGTCTTCTGAATTGATAATTAGATCCTTCTGATAGCATTTTTAACAGGATCTTTCTCAGATTGTTCTTGCATTTTTTACTACCAACATTCTAATTTGTCCTTCAGTCATTTCAGACTACTGCTGCTGGCTTCTCCTGCGCTGAATTTAAATGGTTTATGGTTTATGGTTTATTTGATTTATATACCGCCCTTCTCCCCGAGGGGACTCAGGGCGGTGAACAGGCAAAGATAAAAAACATAAATACAAAATTTAAAACCGAATTAAAACCAAATTAAACAATTGCCCAACCATTCAAACCCATTTTTTTTTTAAAAAAATATATAAATCCCAGATCTAAAAATTTGGATTATACAATTTAAAATTTTCTTATAAAAAGGGAGATACTATGTCAGGCCCGCTTGATGAAATAAAAAAGTTTTTAACTCACGGCGGAAAGCACGAAGGTCCGGGATCCGCCGAATCTCTGGGGGGAGATCGTTCCAGATAGTGGGTGCTCCCACAGAGAAGGCTCTCCTCCTGGGGGCCGCCAGTCGACATTGTTTGGCCGACGGCACCCGGAGGAGTCCCTCTCTATGGGAGCGTACCGGTCGGTGGGAGGCTATTGGAGGTAGTAGGCGGTCCTGTAAGTACCCAGGTCCTAAGCCATGGAGCGCTTTAAAGGTGGTAACCAGCACCTTGAAGCGCACCCGGAAGACCACTGGAAGCCAGTGCAGCTCACGCAAGAGCGGTGTCACATGAGAGCGCCACGTCGCTCCCATCACCACCCACGCGGCCGCACTCTGCGCCAGCTGGAGCCTCCGGGTGCTCCTCAAGGGGAGCCCCATGTAGAGAGCATTACAGTAGTCCAGGCGGGAGGTGACAAGGGCATGAGTGACCGTGAGTAAGGAGTCCCGATCCAGAAAGGGGCGCAACTGGCGGATCAGGCGAACCTGATGAAAAATCCTCCCGGACACAGCCGTCAGATGGTCTTCTAAGGACAGCCGTGAGTCCAGGAGGACGCCTAAATTGCGCGCCCTCTCTGTAGGGGCCAATGATTCGCCCCCAATAGTCAGTGATGGTACCAACTGACTATATCGGGACGTCGGTAACCACAGCCACTCGGTCTTGGATGGATTGAGTCTGAGCCTGTTCTTCCCCATCCAGATCCGCACGGCCTCCAGGCACCGGGACATTACTTCAAGGGCATCGTTGGGGTGGTCTGGGGTGGAGATGTACAGCTGGGTGTCGTCAGCGTACTGATGATATCTCACCCCAAAACCACGGATGATCTCACCCAGCGGCTTCACATAAATGTTGAACAGGAGGGGCGAGAGAACCGATCCCTGTGGCACCCCGCATATAAGGGGCCTAGGAGTCGATCTCTGCCCCCCTGCTAACACCGACTGCGACCGGTTGGAGAGAAAGGAGGAGAACCACTGTAACACAGTGCCTCCCACCCCCAACCCTTCCAACCGGTGCAGCATGATACCATGGTCGATGGTATCAAAAACTGCTGAGAGATCTAATAGGACCAGGACAGAGGAACACCCCCTGTCCCGAGCCCTCCAGAGATCATCAACCAACGCGACCAATGCCGTTTCCGTACTGTACCCGGGTCTGAAGCCCGACTGGAACGGATCCAGATACGTTGTTTCCTCCAGGTGCTGGGAGAACTGTCGCGCAACCACACTCTCAACAACCTTCGCCAAAAAGCGAAGGTTGGAGACCGGACGATAATTTACCAACATTGCCGGGTCCAGGGAAGGCTTCTTAAGGAGAGGCCTCACCACCGCCTCTTTCAAGGCGGCGGGAAAATCACCCTCTCCCAACGAAGCATTTATAATCTCCTGGAGCCAGCCTCGCGACACCTCCCGGGAAGCCAGTACTAGCCAGGAGGGACACGGGTCCAATAAACAAGTGGTCGCGTTCAGTCTACCCAGAATCCTGTCCACATCCTCAAGGGTCACAGGATCAAACTCAATCCAGGTAACAGTCTCAAGACTTGCCTCGTCCCCTCCCCCTGGAACCACCCAGTCGGAGTCCAGATCTTCCCGAATCTGAGTGATTTTATCATACAGATATTGAACAAAGTCCTCAGCTCTCCCCTCCAAGGGGTCCTCCCGCGCTTCCTGTTGGAACAGGGAGCGGGTCACCCTGAAGAGGGCGGCTGGGCGGTTATCTGATGATGCAATAAGAGCAGCAAAATAGTGATGTTTTGCTGCTTTTATCGCCACTAAGTAAGTCCTAATATGGGCTCTCACTAGTGTTCGGTCGGATTCAGAGCGACTGGCCCTCCAACTGCTCTCTAGGCGTCTTTTCCGGCGCTTCAACTCTCTCAGCTCCTCGGAGAACCAAGGGGCCAGTTGAGATCGGCGCCGGATCAGAGGCCGCAAAGGCACGACCCGATCGAGAGCTCCAGCGGCCGCCCTATCCCAGGCGGCCACTAGGTCTCCAGTCGAGGCGTGTGCCAGCGCCTCAGGAACTGGCCCAAGCTCCATCTGGAACCTATCAGGTTCCATCAGGCGCCTGGGGCGGAACCATCTTATCGGCTCCGCCTCCCTGCGGCGGGGTGCAGCGGTTTGAAAGTCCAGACGGAGGAGGGAGTGATCAGACCATGACAAGGGCTCGATGACTAAGTCCCCTATTTCAAGATCACTCTGCCATTGTCCAGAGACGAAAACCAAATCCAGCGTGTTTCCCCCCGTGTGGGTAGGGCCATGAATTAGTTGGGTCAGGCCTATGGCTGTCATGGAAGCCATAAACTCCCGAGCTACCTCCGACATCTCTCCCACAGATGGCAAATTGAAATCCCCCATGACAATAAGTCTGGGGGTATCAATCGCCACCGTGGCGATAACATCGAGGAGCTCGGGCAGGGCTGTTGCCACGCGGCAGGGAGCCAGGTACGTGATCAGCAAGCCCGACTGGACCCCATGACTCCACTTCACAAGGAGGGACTCACAGCCAGTCGTCTGAGGGACAGTGGCCTCCTTCGGTCTCAGACCTTCATTTATAATAACCGCTACTCCCCCGCCCCTGCCCTGTACCCTTGGCCGATGAAATGCAAGGAAACCTGGTGGGCACATTTCAACGAGGGGAACCCCCCCCTCCTGGCCCAACCAGGTCTCCGTAATGCCTGCCAGGTCCGCTCCCCCCTCCGAAATAAGATCACAAATGAGGGGGGCTTTGTTTACTACGGACCTGGCATTGCACAGCATCAGCCGAAGGGTCGGGCCCTGAGGGTCTGTGCAGCCTGGGGAACGGGAGGAGCCTTGGGGGCCGGAGCGCACTACCGTTTGTAAACAACGGGTGCGCGCTCCCCGAACACGATATGACCCCCTGCTCCCGCCATATCTACCCCTCCCACTTACGGTAGTGATGTTATAAATACTATCCGGACAAACCCTACCTCCCCCCTCAACCCCGGGGCCCCCGCCTCTCACACCAAGTTTCTGTAACGAACCCGTCCCTCCCCTTTGTGGGCTAACCCCCATGCCCACTGCCCGTAATCCAAACAGACCCTCCCCCTCCCTGAAACCCCTTAAAAATTTCTTTAAAAGTTTATGTAAACAACCCCTTAATCGCATAGTTTTCGCATGCCACCTCTCAGGGTCCCAAGACCCGTCATTGAGGTGGGCCCTTGATAATATAGAGGGCCATCTCCGCGAGAGGGGGGAGTCTCGCAGCGCAAGTAGGTCATGTGCAGTGTACATTCCTGATGCACCATGAGAATAAAGGGTGGGGACGGAGCTTAAAAACCGGGTCTCACAACGATGTCAGAGGGGCAAAGGCTGTTGGTCTATTAATCGGCCAGTGCAGTTCCGGGGGAGAGATAAAAATTGTCTCTGGCAAGTCCAATAGAGGGGGGAAAAGATATTGAAAATCAAGATATTGTTTCATATAAACTTCACACAGCTTTACCATGGGTAGATAAGTAAATAGTTTAGTCTCTGTTTTGAAATTTACTGAATGGCTTGGGCCAATTGTTGTTTGTCATTTTAATCTACATCCCACTGGAATCTCACTTAAGCATAATAATAAATCATGAACTTCAGTGGAATTTAATTTACTGTGCAGTTCAGTCTGCATATGTTTACATCGAACTGGCATAGGATTACAGTGTTGAAATATTGCTTTTTACTATTTAAATTGATAAATACATTGAATAAATGTTTCAAACTCAATTGATATTATGTAGTGGCCATAAATTATCACACCAAGGATCCCACACCGAGTTAACCTTGAATGCATCCTGTAGGATCTATAGGATATGATTTAGCCAGGATCTGAGTGTTATATCCTGGTATCCTACTAAAGGTCTTTGCTTCTCTACTTAACCTCGCATTCCAGAGGTCCCTAAATAAGCCATATTAAGGGATTAGCCAAAAAACCCAATTTTATGTTAGAAACAAAACCTACAATAACATTGGCTAAGAAATTACTAGTAAACACTGTTAAGAGAGCAGCAGGGATCAAATATGGAAAGAGGAACTTAACATTCATTTCTTCAACGTTGTCCTCCCACTTGCACTGAAAATTTAAGATACATGTATATTTTGGACAGAACTATGCATTGATTCAGAACTTTCCCAGATTAATTATTCAGCTCAACAAATAAATAATACATTGTTGCAGTATTCATTCTAATACTTAAGACTTCCACAATTACTAAGGTGGATTTAACAGAAAAATAGGGTTTTTCCCTTACAGCTTTCAGAAAATCTATCTATGAAATTACAGCTGAGAGTGGAACTAAAAGTACTTTTCCATTTTCTCACTTTATGGCAATGTGATGCTATTCAACTTGCTAAGGCGTATATTTAGAACTTGAGAGATATTTATATTCTAACCAGGTGCATATTCCACCAGCATCAGATAAGAGAAGAGCTACATCACCTGTTCATACAGGAGCCCTGAGTGAAGACAAAGAAAGTTTCTGTCTTAAGAGATTCTAAAGGAGGGAAGCAAGTCAGTTGCTAAGATTTCTGTAACCTTATTTTATCTTCTTTCTTGGTAAAGAATGTCTGGAAGAATTTTACTTTCTGTAGAGTTGGAGAAACCAAGAAATTAAGATGAAAGTCTGCTATTGTAAAAGCACACAAAAGAGAGATTTCTTCCAGAATGCAAACTGGTACATATTCTGCTATCTGCTATTGGAAGATCCAGAGGCAAAGAAAGAACGAAGAATTGGAAGAATCGGACAAAATAATCAGAAGTACAAGATTGGTATGTCAGTCCTATAAAAAACTTACACTGATTTTGAGTTGATGAAGTTTGGATTTCTTGTCCAGAATGATTTCTGATTCACTAGAGGAATTGATTATACCTAGGAAATGAGGAAAAGCAGTATGACACTTTGAGGATCTTAATGTTTTTAATAATCTAGTTGGAAGTTATTATTTCCCCCCAAATGTAGGAAAATAAGACATAGACATCATTCTTTGATCTTAAATTATCAGGAGAAAATCAGGAAAGAAGCACTGTTTGTTAAGTGAGATTTAGTAGTAGTAGTCTACATTTGAACTTGAAAGAATAACTAATGCTATGCAACATTTTTAAAGTATTTTTTTCAAGCATTTCCATTGAGAAAAAACAAGTTTTTAAAATATTTTTTTCAAAGAAGAAAGCATCTGTGAAGCTCTTATGAATCAAATCACGGACTTAAATTAGAAGATGGATTGATAAGGTTAAAGAGTCCCATCTTTCAATGACATGCTTTCTTACCCTTGAAAAATGTTCCACCTTGAAGCTGAATTACATCAGAAAGGAAATATGTAATGTATCTCATGACAGAACTTTATTGTTGATTATGTAAACAGAAGTAGATATTTGAGTTTACGTATTTCTAATAAAGAAGATCACCTATAATACGGGACAATTTAATAATAAATAGTTGATTTAACTAAAACATTGTTTGGCATTTCAAAACTATGGCATTTGAATTACATTTGATACTTCAGTGCTTTGAAAACTTTGTTCAACCTGGGGACTTGAGATATGAAATCAAAGAGCCAGGCTGGGAAGAGCTGGTCCAAAACTATTCTGTAGATCAGTGTTTCTCAATCTTCCTCACTTGAAGAAGTATGGACTTTAGCTCGAGAACTGTAAGAGACTGCTGTCTTGTGGTCTCCTTGCAAAGAGCTACTGTCTGGAGCACTTGTGGGAAGAGACCGCCTTCTACCACATAGCTCCCAGCGACCGGTAAGATCCCACAGAGTTGGCCTCCTCCGGGTCCCATCAGCTGAACAATGCCGGCTGGCAGGCCTGCGGGGGAGGGCCTTCTCTGTGGCTGCTCCAGCTCTCTGGAACCAGTTACCTCCTGAGGTCTGGACCACCCCCACCCTATTGGCCTTCCAAAAAGCGGCGAAGACCTGGCTTTTCCGGCAGGCCTGGGGCCATTGATCTCGCTGTTGTGATCTTGTGAGATCCGGCCATGAATGGTGTGAATGGGTTTTAATGTTTTAATTGTTAAATGTTTTTATAATGGTTTTTTTTAAAAAATGCATTGTAAGCCGCCCTGAGTCTCCGGAGAAAGGCGGCATATAAATTGAATTAATTAATAAATTGAATTGAATTAATAAATGACATGTAGAACCAGTCTACTTGCCATGTCTTCATTCAGCTGCAGTTGTCAACTCCACTTTTGGCTGAGTTCAGTTCACCATTTCTTCCCTAAAAGTCCTTTTTCCTTTTTGTTGATAGCAGATTTACTCTCTGGCACTACAGCCACCCTCCATAATTTCTTAAAGGAAAAATAAAGAGCTTGGACACGACAACCACACCCACCTTCCATACTTTTAGACTGAATTATTCTGGGGCTGCGGAGTTATTCATTCAGGAAAACTGGATGCTTCCTAACCATTCTTTTATATACCGTGAGTTGCCACTTCCTTAGGAGTCAGGGGAGGATGATGGACAGAAAGCTGATTGGCTCAGTCTCTGGTCACTCATTGAATCTGCCCAATCAACTCCAGTGTGCCCCAGCTGCTTTTAGCTTGGTAATATATAGGCCATCTAGTCTTTCATTCCATAAAGAACAAAAATAGTAGGACACATGCAACTACCTTATAATTACGCATATTTATTCTCATCATTTTAATTATCAAATAAGGAGTTGAAAAACAGGTTCCATGAGGTACAGTGCTCATTATAACCCTGTATTATTTTATCTAGATTACTCAGACTTTTTAATTTTATTTGTCTATATGGCGAGGAAATAAGACATACTATTAAATTAATCTGTGAAAACAACATTGTTTTCCATACTGAGTATGATGGATTTGAAAAATCTTATAATGACAGGCCATATTTTTATCCTACTCTAGGATCTATAAAGTCTTCCAGGAAAAAAAATGGAATTTCTCATCTCCTGCCAGTATTTAATTACAGTGCATGATATACGTTTATATAAGGTATCCAGAAATGTTTCTACTGCTCTTTAAATTGGATTACACTGGACATGACTAGGGATTCTATTTGATCAGGAAACTGGAATGCTGAGGACTAAGTATGAATCTTTATGAAAAACAGAAATTTCATGCTGCATCAGTGATTGGATTTCCCCCCCTTCTCCTGCTTAGTTTGAAAGTGGTTATCCTTATTCATTTAGACAGTGATATGTTTCACATTGTGTTAAGCCATGGTTTCTTAATCATGGTTTGTTTGCTAAGTCACAAGGGTTGGATTCATAACAGTAGTGGGATTCAAATCCTGTCTCTACCGGTTCACTTGTGGGCGTGCGCACGGACGTTTCTGCGCATGCACAGAGACATCTAGGTGGGTGGGCAGAGCCTCCCGCTGCCACTGGTTCGCCCTATCCGGGGTGAACTGGTAGCAATGCACCACTGGTTCATAATGTATGCCAAGGGATATATTACGTTTTACAAAACATTGTATTTGGTTTATTGACAACTATGCTAAACCCAAATAAAATCACATTTTAGCTTAGTTGATGAATGCCCACTGAGTGACCATATTTTATCTTTTTTTTACTGTGGGAAAAAAGAACTGTAACAATTTTGTACTTTTATTTATATTTCATACTACTTCATGATGATTTTTGACTCTGAGTGATGTCATTAAGCTGGTAGCTTTCAAACTGTGCAGCACTTCAACACTCTAAAATGATACATTAATTTGGGGGGGGAAACCATGAACAAAACTGATGATTTTACTCATGTTTATGTTGGGCAAGAAATAAACATATACAAATTGGACTTGCAATTGACCACTGTGATCTTGCGCAAGCAAAATAAGAAAGAGTTCAGAGTGAGTCTGACAATGTTTTCTATTCACCTGTACAAAGCTGACCTTGCTCCCTCCTTAAATTGTGACATGATTCTTAGTTGCTCTCAATCCCTGGCAGGGTTAGGCAATATTTGAGCATGAAATAATTTGGACAGGATAAATAATACCTATACAATTTTCTAATATTTCTTCAGAAATAATTATTCATTTATAATATCTTGGCTGCCTTATAAAACTTTCCCCTCGTCCCTGCATTTCCTTAGATGGCATTTTTCCTTTACAGTAATAACTTAATGGGCCAATCTCTGGAAACAGACTGAGGTGGTCTCAGTGACAGAAATATGCAAAAGTAAACTAATGAAGTTTGGCCAGACCTAGTCAAAGAGTCCTCCCTGAGTTATCAACTTTCTCTTCCTAAGCTGATAATCACCTAAATCATTGTTCATATGTTATATAATTTAAAAGGCTGAATTTGCCAAGTAAGCTTTTTTTCCAAAAAAAAAAAGGTGAAAACATACTAAAGTGAGTTAGTGGGTAGATGGGTGAAGGAGAGAGAAAGATATTTGGTTGAATTTAAATATTTATATTTTCTTTTCCCAAGTCCACCCATCCTAGCAAAACAGAAAAATTGTAATGCTTGAAAATCTAAAAGCAATGATGCTGTATGAAAATATTACAGAAAATATTTTTTTTCAAAAATTCCAGAGCCATGGAACATATATAAAACAAGATATCAAAATAAGGAACATCAATGAAAAAGCATTTCAAGTAAACAGGTTTTCAATGTTGTATTAAATAATATATCTAAGAGGGCCAGTTGTAAGTTATTAGGAAACACCAAAAGGTAGGGAATAGAGAACCAGTGTAGTGTAATAATTAAATTCAGATTCTAGTCTTCCCTTAGTCGTGGAAGCCAACTGGATGACCTTTGGCCAGTTACACCCTCTCAGCCCAAATTAGTGTCAGCCTCTGTGACAATCCTGTTACATCATAAATTGATAGGTTTGCTTACGAGCTAGGTGAGTGCATGATTAAACAAGCTGACCCTCCAACTATGTGGGACAAATGCTAAGAAAACCAACAACAACAATTTCAATGATCAGTGAAAACTATATAGGCCTTTAACATTTTTTTTTTACTGTTTTGCGTAAGCACTAGACACTGTATTTCATTACAACATATGATGGGGAACAATTAGGAAAATAAATAAACTCTAGTATTTTGCTATATTAATTTTAATGTATTATTTTAACTTAATCATATTATGGCAGATGTATGATAATGGCATCTGTAGAATTCCAAGACCTGTTGATATATTCTGATTTTTAAGTAAGACTAATGAAATTTTAAAAACCTGAAAATAGGAGTCTGTATCACAATCATGCTGACAAAACTTCCCCTGAAATCTTATAGTGTGCTATTTACTTGATATTATGTATCTCCTAAAACATAAATCTAATGAAATAACCCAACAAAACTTGACTAAAGTAGAAGCCATTTCAGATTGATGGAATAGATCAATAAATAATCAGTGACTTAAGACATTACTCTATTAACCAAAATGCCAGAAAATGATGATCAAAATTGTTGGAAGAATTGTCCATCTGGGTTTCTCCTTTTCCAATCCAGGGAAATTTAATATTCTGCCTTTTTAATATTTCTTAAAATATTTCATTCTTCTAGGAGAGGGTGGGTGCTAACTTTCTTCAAAATTACATAGCCTTTCATTAATTCACATTCTTTGCCTAAAGAAACCCCCTAAGAACCTAACAATATCATACAAAATCATTCTGTGGTTTCAAACCCCACATTAAGATATTTTAAAAACTAATAATAAAAATACTACAAACCTCTAAGCAAGCCTTCAGTTCAGAATATTAAAAGATGAATTCAATTAATAATGTCAAAATTTATAAATAATATAAAAATAAACAAAAAGATAAATGTTTCCCCTGACCAGTCGTTACTGACTCCTTATGAGCGGTGCTCATATCCATTTCTTAGCTGAGAAAGCCAGCATTGTCTGAAGACATTTCCATGGTCATGTTGCCGACCTGTCTCTGTGCCAAGGTGCACAGAACACTATTACTCTCCCACCGAAATGGTACCTATTTATCTACCCATATTTGCATGCTTTCAAACTGCTAGGGGCAAGTATTGGGATTTCATCCTATCACATGACAAGCTCAATGTCTTTACTGAGCCACTGAGCTCCCATAAACAATAAACAAAGAGTAATAAATTGTAACCATAGTATGACCATTTATATACACACACACACACTATGGTTATACACACACTCACTCACACACACACACACACACACACACACACACAGAGAGAGTATTACCTAATGTGCTAAGTGTAGGAGCAATAATTTTGTGGAACAGAGAGAAAAATCATAACCCAAAACAAATACTCAGATAAAAGAAATCTTGGTCCAAGACAGATCTGTACTCTGAGTAAGCATCTCAGACAAGATCTTCCTTAGTTCTCACAAGGATAAAGGGAATGAGGAGGAAGCATATTCAGACTTGCAAGGTTTTGTTACTATAATCTTATAATAAAAATCGCAATAGCAATAGCACTTAGACTTATATACCGCTTTACAGTGCTTTATAGCCCTCTCGTAAGTGGTTTACAGAGTCAGCATACTGCCCCCAACAATTTGGGTCCTCATTTTACCAACCTCGGAAGGATGGAAGGCTGAGTCAACCAAATTACTATTACCAAAATAACATGCGTGACTTTTTTGTCTTAGTCTAGTCTACCTTGGAAGACTGACAGCAGTTTGGGGGTACAAGAGTCCCCTTTGAAGGAAATGGGAGCTACTGTAGATAAGTGATAAATAAATAAATGTTGCAAATAGCACATGCACAAATGAAAAGTCAATATTGTTCCCTAAAACATTTGATGATTATTGTGTAAACTGAAGTAGAAAGGAAGTTCATTACTTAATTAAAGTAACCTAACTACAGATGCAGCCTTTTTGAACATAATAGAACATGTACTTGATTCAATTAAAAAATTTACATACACATAGTCCTTCAAGTTCCTGGACCTAACACATTACTGGAAGACAACTTTCTTAATTTTTGTTAGGATGTTTATTTAACTTAAGGACTGTTCCACACCCGAGCAAATCCATTATTTTTGTGTTTAATGTTCAGACTGAGAAGCAATGCCCTGTGTAAAATGCAGAACAGCATGCTATTCTGTCTTGCCTAACCTTCCCATTTATGGGCCCTAACAAAGCAGAACTCTAAAAAAGCACTGTCAGGCCATTTCAATCATGTACATGCACATTTTTCTCTCTCTAAACATAAAACTATTTTGTTTGATTTATGTTTTTCATACATTATTAAAAAATACTCTTATTTCTAGTGTATAAAAATATACAAACACTATCACAGAGCTGAATTCATTTTAAGTACTTATAACTACTATGATACTGTGTATATTTCTAATAAACAATGCATGTCTATCATTATTGGGCGTTTTTTTATATAAGGTACTCTGGCTAACATTTAAACAGGCCTTTTTAGTTATATCTTTAACAACAATTTGATAACAGTGCTGGCCTAAAAACTAGGAGTCTTAGTGCCAGAAGACTGTCCCACCTTGGCATGGAAGCTGGCTGGATAACTTTGTGCCAGTCATTCTCCTCAGCCCAACCCACCTCACAGAGGAGGTGGTGGGGAAAATAGAAGGAGTACCATATATATTCACCACCTTGGGCTACTTATAAAGTAATAAGTACAGGATTACTCTATAGTCTTGTAGTAAAGCTTACTCTAGTCTTGTTAAGACAGGAAAATATGATGTTATGCTAATAGAATTCTATATACAGAACAGTCTATGCATTACTAAAGTCTTCTCTTAAATGTGATAGCCATTTTGTGAACAGGTAAGCCATCCCACCAGCATGGCCTGGTCAAAGTTGATTGGTATATGCAGAATTATTTCCATTTTCTGGCAGAGCTATTATGCCTTTGACAGCTCCTAGATAGGAAGAAATGTATTGCCCCTGAAGTACAGAGGAACTTCAGGGACTGTAGTATCTATCTGTCATACCGTGCACAGTGCGCAAAAAGCAAGGTATAATAAAGATGATGATTATATCTATATATATATAAGTATAACTACAGACATGATAATAAAAGGGAAGAGGCTTAGGGTAGCGAGATGCCAAATGAGAATAAAGTTCATTTGCTTTTAATAACTATGTAAAAGGACAAACAGGTGTAGCTTGCCATATTTTAGGGGTGATAAGATGGTTAAGTCATTTAATTTCCTGTTTATGCGTATTCTATCTCATCCCGAATAAGTTCACTATCCTTCCTTCACCTCTGGAAAGCCCTCCCTTACAATATTGTCAGTTTCTCCATGGAGAATATAGAACATTCAGAGAAGTGTGTGAATGGGAAGTACAAAATAGCACTTAGTAATAACACTTAAGACTTTTATACTATTCCATAGTGCTTTACAGCACTCTCTGAGTGATTTAGTGTTAACATATTGCCCCCAACAATCCAGGTCCTCATTTTACTAACCTTGGAAGGATGGAAGGCCGAGTCAACCTTGAGCCAGTCCCATCCCTGCATGTATATTATATCTGACACTTGATAAAAGCATTACTAGATTTTTTTGGTGCATGTGTGCAGGTATACATATATCTCTCCCTACCTTAGCAACAGGATTTGGAAAAGTTTTCCTAAGCGTAGCTGAAAAGTAAAATTCACATTTTACCAGTGTATGTAAGAATTTTTTAAAACACGTGGGAAACCTCAGAGCAATATGAGGTACCCAACACTGCTTTTAGTGGCCCTCTCTCTAAAATAATTTTGTGCCAGGTAAATGAAAAAGGAATACCACCCCAAACTCCTTGGGGAGATCCCAGTTCTGGAGTAGTATCAAGAAAAATTGACCTGACCATAAAAATAAAGCTAAAAGTCAGCTGTGATAAGGGAATAGTTTATCAGGAAATGTTAGTAAATCTATGCATCTTGTTCCTTTTTGGTCTTCATCTTCTTCCCCAACACCTGTTGACTTCTATTGTCCTTTGATTTTTCATCCCTTGTTAACTTCTATTCTCCTTCCTTAGGCCAAGCCAGATCTCAGCCAAATAATTCAAGCTGATCAACATTAATCACTATACTCTATTTTGCTATGAAAAAGCTACATTACAGGATTATTTCAAATTAGAATCCTCATGCAAACTATGTGTATGGATTGGAGCAGTGATTAATTCTTTCAGATTAGGAATTTGAACTTCATAACAACAAGTGACACTTAGCAATGAATTTTAAAAAATGACACAGTTGGATCAGAATATGATACATTGTGAAATGAAAAATGGAGCAAAAGTGTTAGAATTTTTAAATTGTTCCATGCATGGTCTTCCAGACCCTACTGTATATCTTCATCATACATCTGATGAAGTTATACTTTTTAATAAAATGTGTTAGTCTAAAAAGGTGCTTCCAAGCTTCCTCCTGATTTTATATACATTTGATAACCTACTTATTTGTGCTAGTTTACTTTTGATTTTATTAACACATACTTGTAGACTTACTGTCGGGAAACAGTTTGCAGGAATAAAGTTGAGATTAATAGGGAATCAGGATATAGCTACCTGTCTTACACCACACTATGTACTGCAGCATGCCCCTTCTACCACCCTGAATGGGGCAGGCTAATCCCACGGGAGTGAACCTCTTTCTTGGATAGCCTGGACTCATGCCATGAAGGCTTTGAAGGTGATAACCAAATGAGATTTTATTAATTGGAGATTCTGAGATACATATGTATTTTTGCACTCTGTTTCTCTGTGCTTCCATGTATGATCAAATTAAGACTTTTTAACAAATGGCATATATAAGCCTGTCTTTCAAACTCAGGAAAATCCTAACCCTTTTTCTGGTGCAAATTCAGTTGGCGTGGTCAGATCAAGTTGAAGAATGTTTTTTAAAAGTACTTAGGTGCCAGGTCATATATGGCTTTATAGTTCAAAACAGGCATTTTAGGCTGCACCCATTGAAAGTCAATATAGAGGCCCAAGCATAGGTGAAATGAGCTCTTGACAAAACATGCCATATAACCAGGTTGCTGTATACTGAATCAATTGCAGCTTCTATATGATTTTCAAATGTAATCCCTTGTGTAGTCCATTGCAGTAGTGAAACCAATGATGTGGACATGATTTAACTGCAGTGAGGTACTTCTATTTCAAATAGAACAGCAATATATACTTTGCTGGCTATTTTAATTATATATATATCCATTAAAACATTTTAAACAAAAGATAAAAATTGTCATTAAATGGATTTAAACTAATAAAAAGTAAAGAAAAAAGAAAAAAAAGAAAGCAAAGAGAAAGCAAAATGTACAAGGAAAAAAATACCTGGCTAATCATCAAAACCATAAATCACAAATTCATTTTACGGAAAAATCCCATAAGAGGTTTCAAGTCAGCAATAAATGTAGATAGTATCTTTTCTCTAATCAAAGTTAGTTGATCAATCTCAGCAAGATGTCAATTTCACCAACCGTTCTTCCATAGTGGATAATGCTGAATCTTTCCATCTCTCTGCATATAATATTGCTGCAGATTAAATTGTACACCCCCTCCAAAAGCCCCTTTCTGAGAGAGACGGGCGGTTAAAAAGTATGAAAAAATAAATATTTCAAGGATGACGTAATCTTTGTATCTTACAACAGATAACACTAGTGCTAAGAAGAGGGTGATAATCTTAAATTTGAACATTTGGGAAGTGAACCAAATCTGTGGTCATCTGGTAGTTCCCATCAACTTTGTTTAATCCCTTTAAAATCACTAGTAATTTGCACATTGAGATAGCAGCTTACTCTTAAAAAAAAATAATAAACCAAGCAAACTCATCTCATTAAACCAAAAGGCAATACGTGCCCCTTCAGATCCTAAAACACCTCTCCCAGCATGCTTTGCCATCGATTACTGGATTACAGCTGGCTGTGCATTGAAATTTACCACACATTTGGAAGGATAGAACGCCCAAGGCTCTGCCCTAAACACTTTCATTGGTTTCATGGAAACAAATTGCACTTGATCCCTTGGGTTACAATTGCAGAGGCAAATATTCTGAACTGTTAATTTGGCTCTCAAAATCGTTAAAGAAAAAAGAAAAAAAAACAAGTAGCAAACATCTATTCAATGGGGGGGGGATCAGACTGTAGAGCAGTTTCTCAAC
>WNWU01000019.1:17714484-17921222 GCA_012654045.1 Ptyas mucosa | reverse complement strand
CCCCCAGCCAGCGCTGCTGGCTGGGGGATTCTGGGAGTTGAAGTCCCCCCATCTTCAAGCTTCCAAGGTTGAGAAACACTGCTGTACAGCTTCTTATCCAGGATTGTCTGAACTCCCAAAATGCAGACAGCTCTGTGTCACCATCTAGTGGTTGCCTGGATTTTGGCAGCCCAGGCTCTGTTGCCTTGGGGATCTTTTAAGTCAAAAGCATACACCTATATAATGTAAGTGCCCCCGTTTGATAAGGCATGTCCTACTTAAGGCTGCCAAATCCTGGAAAACACCACGTGGCAGAAAAGAAGCAAAATTTCCTAAACATGGAAGTGTTTTTCTCCATTAGTTCACTGGCCGCTTTTCTCATCCTGGGCTACCAAAGCTGGTATGGAGATTATAAGTGGGTAAACATTTGACTTTAATGCGGATTCAAGCCAGTTAAAAACCCAGCAGACTCATAAATGTACTCCTGGCAGCAGGGGAAGCACTTTCCTCCTTAGAAAAACCTCCAGGCAAAGAGGAGGCTATAAAAGTTATAGTATAACTTAGTCGGGCGTGTCACATCCTAAAGATAAAAGGGCCACAACCGGGGCAGATAAAACTTCGACGTGGATCACAAGCAAGGACGTAAAAAAAAAAAAAGGCCCCACATCGTTCCTATCCTCCCTTTTTTTCCCCCTCGTCCCCCCCACCTCGGGAAGATACCAAGTCTTCCGAGAGAAAGAGAAGGCGAGGTGGAGCCATGGAATATTCCAAACGGTTAACATGACGATGGCGAAGGGGCGGGGTTTTGTCACGCTCCGCTCCCTCCCCCCGTCCCTCCCTCTCGCCCGCCCCTTTCTCGGCCGGATGAAATTTCTCAGCCGCTCGAGTTGGAGAGGGGCGCGTCCGCTGGTGCTGATGTCAGCGCGCGCTCCTGCGTGGGGGGGGGGGGGGGGGGGGGGGGGCGGAGACAAGTGAGGCTGCCGCAGTAGCAGCCCTGCTCCAGTTCCCAGCCTGCCCCGCGGCTCCATTTGAGCCCCATCTTGAGCGAGGGGAGTGAGCAGTTTGAATTTCAGCTCCTTCGGCGGCGCAGGGGAACGGAGCGTGCGCGGCGCTTTTCAGAAAAGGGGGAAAAGGAGCCCGGCCGCTCCGCCTCGCTGCCACTTGGCTCGGCAGACGGAGAAATTGCTCTGGCGGCACAGAGCGAGCGACCCCGCTGCGTCTAGGAGGCCCGCCCGCCTGAGGGGGCCGCTGTGACCGGACTCGTTCTCGTCCCCTCTTTTCTCTCCTCCCCAGAAGATGATGCGTCTGGTGCTGATCTCCAGGTAGAGCGGGGAGGCAGGGCGGCCTGCGCCTCAGGGACGCCTCGCCGGCTGCCGCCGCCGCCGCCCCTCTCCGAAAGCTTGCGGACGGATCAGTGGCGTTGGCCCGCCTTGGGAATCCCGGGTCTGGCCGGAAGCCCGGCAGCGGAGCGGCTTGACTGATAGCGCCACCCCGGCCGCGCAATCCGAGAACGGCTGTGAAAGGAACCTCAGCTGCGAAAGGGGACAGCGGAACTCGCGGAGAGGCGAGAAGAAGAGGAGGAGGAGAAGGAGGTGGCGGCGCCGCCGCCGCCTGCCCGCCGAGGGGCCCGCCGCTTTACTCAAGGGGAGGAAGAGGAGGAGCCCGGCCGCCGCCCCCCTTCCCTTTTTTGCCTCGTCTCCAACCCCAGGCCTGGTGACCGCCTGCTGAGCCCGGACTGCGTCGGGAGGCCGGAGGAATGTGCGAGACGGCCAGCGACTGCGCCGTAGAGAGAACGTGATCCTCCTCCTCCGCTACGCCCGGCCAGGCTTGTGTGGTGGCCAGCTCGGACCCCTTTCAAGGTCCTCACCTAGTTTTTCGTCGACTCCGGCGAGGGCAGGTGGGCGGAACCCCCTGACTTCTCACCCGCGTCTCTCTCGCGAAGGAACCATGTCCAAGATGCCGGCCAAGAAAAAAAGCTGTTTTCAGATCACAAGTGTGACGACGGCCCAAGTGGCCAGCAGCATCACGGAAGATACCGAGAGCTTGGACGACCCGGATGAATCCCGCACCGAGGATGTTTCATCGGAGATTTTCGATGTGTCCCGTGCCACCGACTATGGACCTGAAGATGTCTGTGAGCGCAGCTCCTCCGAGGAAACTCTCAACAATGTGGGTGATGCTGAGACTCCAGGGACAGTCTCTCCCAATTTGCTTCTGGATGGCCAAGTAGCTGCTGCTGCTGTTGCTGCGGCTTCTGGAGGGATCCAGCCGCCGCCTTCTCCTGCTGTGCCTGTTGCCAATGGAGGAGCGGTTCCCAGGAGCACTGTGATGCCTTCAGCGACTGCCAGCCAAGCCTGCTCAGTAGCGACAGGAGGCAGCAGTGTGCAACCAGCTGCTGGTCCGCCAGCCATGCCTCTAACGGCTGCTGCCGCATGCAGTTCTCGCTTCAGAGTGATCAAGCTAGACCATGGTACTGGAGAGCCGTATAGACGGGGACGATGGACGTGTATGGAATACTATGATCGGGACTCGGATGGTGGGGCTGTGTTAGCCAGGACTGGTGATTGCATTAGACACAACAGTACTTTTGAACAAGCTGTTCAAGATAGGGACAGTGGCTTAGGTGCTACTGGTAGTTCATTGATTGTCTCAGGTGTGGCAACTTCTGTGCATGGCCCTGATTCCTTAGCTGACAGCTCTGTTACTGCTGTTTCACAGCTACTCCAGCCAGAGAAAATAAACCAGCCCTCTCCACAGCAGCCTAATTTTGTTATTGGTCAGCAGCCTCACAGTAGTGCTCAGCCAATCTATTCGGGAGCCACAGTAGCAGGCCAGCAGGTGATGGGATCTCTGTTGCAGACACAGGTAAATGCACAGAGCATGGGGCAAGTTGGGCCTAATGGGAAAAGCTTACCATGTACGAATGTAGCAATAGCTCAGCCAGGTTTGCCTATGCCACAACAGCAAGTACAGCAAGCAAATGTACCAGTGGCACAGACTCAGCAGTTTGCTTACTCTCAGTCACAGATGACACCAGTACACATGGTGTCAGCCCAGACTCCTGGTCAGCCAGAGTACATTCAGCACATGACAGTAATGCAGTCTCAAGGAGCTACACAACAGGCTGCTTCTGGCTCAGTCACAGGCACTGGAGCTTCCAGTCTTCCAGCAGCACAGATAGTTGGTCAGAATCCTTCACCTCTAGCACCAGTGATGGGAGTTGCTTCACCAGCAGGCGAAACAATAGGACAGGGATCTGGGCTAATGCAGGGTGGCCTGACAACTCCACTTCAGACTGTCATTTCTCAACCAGGAGGTGTGGTACAGCAAGGCATTGGACATGCAGGGGCTGTTCAACAGAAATCCATGACTCAGCAGCAAATGGGTGGAAGCAGTCAAGTGGCTGGTACTCCACACAGTATAGTCTCTGGAGTTCAGAATGTGCCTGTAGCTGTACCGGGTACTACTGTGCCTAATGTGTCTACAACTTCTGTTACTATGCCAAATGCCTCTGTTACTTTAGTTCAGTCTCAGCTGACCAGCCATACAACTGTCAGTAGAAGTTCCAGTGTTGTCCAGCAACATATTGGCCTTCCATTAATGCAAGGCACAAGCAGTGTACATACGAATCTACCACAATCTAACATTGGACAGTTTCAGACACAGCCTTTAGGCCAGATTGATGATACTAGAAGAAAATCTGAACCCCTACCTCAACCACCACTTTCTCTTGTTGCTGAAAACAAACTTCATGTGAAGCCACCTATTCCGGACAGTTTAACAAACCCTCTTAATTTACCTGCAACTACTCCTATGAACAGTCTTGCCAGCACTGTCTTTGGCATATCTATTCCTGTTGATGGTGATGAAGACAGGTATTTATTTTTTTATATTTTCTAAATGGAATGTATTGTTGGAAATACATTTTACTGGAATGTTTATTGAGTTTAAATACATGTTAAATCTCTTTCAAGGTACTTGCTGATAAGATAGACATGTAGGATAAATTTTAACCTCTGGTTCATTACTAAACTATTTATGTTGCAAAACTATGTGGAAAACTTTATAAGGAAGATATTAAGAAATGAGATCATAGACATTAAATAAAAAAAGATAAACTTCTATGCTGCTGAAAAGAGTTACAGTAACTGTTGAATCTATCAAGTACATTTGGTAACTTGAAAAGAAATACTTTATTTCATTTTTTTGTAGCATAAACTAGAAATAATTAAATTTAGCCTTATTAACTGGTCTATCAACTTGTTCTATCAGATTACTAATTATATATTTTCACAAATGTGAAAGAAAACATATATGAGGAAATAAATATAGTCTGGAATATATATCTTCCAAGAGTTTTAATGTAAACCTGCAGATATTAACAAAAGGTACTTAGGAAAAAGGAGATCATAGAGGTAAAGAAGGTTCCACATTGACTTGCTTTTTAAATAGAATCTTTATCATTGTTACAGGTATGTGAGTATTTCATAAGGAACATAAAATCTTATGAACAGAACTGTTCTGTTTTAAAGGATGTTTGCTGAAATGCATGCTACACTTAAATTGATTGGGATTGGTTTCCTGAAAATAAATTGTTTAGGATTGCAATTTTAGCATGCTATTTTTTTAAAAAAAACCACACTAACAACATGTTCTTGTTTGAAATAAGTTGTACCAGACCTTTCCCAGGTTTTGGAATTCCATATATAAAATATTTCTAAATGGTTTCTTTGAACAAAGTACCAAATTTGGAAATGTAGAGCTCCCTCATTCGTTGGAAGCATTAAAATGCTTTAAGGAAATACAATTCAGTAAGAAGTTTATATTTAAAAGGTGTAATCACAAAAGTAAAGTAAGAAGGGATAAAAAGAGTTCATATTAAAAAAAATCAGGATATGCAGAAAATGCTGATCTCTTCTGTAAAGCTGAATGTTCTTGAACTAAGACATAGCTTTATAAAAGTTAATGTAATTAAACCTAAAAATGTAGAGCAAGAAATAGTTTGTATCTAAATTTGCAATCTAAAATCACCTTGGAAATGTGTTCCAGGAATTCTCAATTAATATGTATAGGCTTGCTCTGTTGGTTTTTTTTTAAAACCTTCCCCTAAAATATTTATTTCAAGAAGAAACTTTCAATCATGCAGAATTGTGATCTATATCAGGATATTCTGTTTCATTGTAAGTTATAAGCATGATATAAAAATTTTCCACTTGGAGAAACAGCAAACTAATATATGTATGAAATCTTATTGTCAACAAATCTACTTTAAATGCAATGAGGCTTTTGTAGTTTACAGCAATTGACAGTCTATTATTATCAATTGAATATATATAATTCATGATTGCTATGGTTTATTAAAGATAAACCATCCAATAATAGAGGCATGCATCTTTATATTATTATGCATCCTTATTCTAACTTCCGGTCTTATTTCCATAACTTGAAGTCAATAAAAGATAAATCCCATAGCAACTTTGCTATCCACAAGGTTTAAGTGTTAATGGATTGATTATGTATCAATATAAAATGCTTTAATATATGTGTAGGATAATTCTAAGCAAGTTTCACTGAATTTTTACACCATTGTAAACTTGCAGTCTTGATTCTCCAGTTGGATTGTGCTTGTTAAAGTCCTGTGTTTGTGGTTATCATGGAATAATGTATATGAAATACCTAATTTTGAATTGATTTCATTTCATTTTCTGATTATTCTTATAGTATAATTCATTCAATCCCAAATAATCTGTAGTCATGTGTATACCCAAATGAAAATGAAATTGTCCTCATCTCAGAACTGACAGTATTTTAATAGTGTACTCATATGCATATAATGTTCAAACATATTCTCTTTCTCTTCCCTCCTTTCTATGATAGAATTTCCATAGCAGTAGAAGCATGATTTTTGTATGGGAAAGCAAGAAAGAAATTGTAAAAAATAGGGAGAAATGTATTTTATAATGTAATTAAAAGAGGAGATAGCATTATGCTTAGTTTAAAATTTATATGGTTACTATAATTTTAGATTCTTCCAGTTAATTGGTTGGGATTAAATATGATTGAGATGCTCAGGAGAAATCTGTTATTTTTAGCAGGTAGTTACTTATTTCTGTGTACTTAAGTTATATTGCTTAGTTACTATTACAGTTAAATTTTGAGGCAAAGAAGTTCTATAACATAAAATAAATCAGCATTGGAATCAAAATATCAGTTTTTAACCTATCCTATTAAAGTAAAATACTACTACAAATCAATTCCTAGAATTAGTTCTGAAGCAATTTGTAGGTATTACAATACTGTTTATTTGGTTTTTTAAAAAGATTTGGGATAAATTGGAATTTCAAAATGAAGTCTTGTTTAATATGACAGATTTCAAAGCACAGATTCTTTTGCTAGATTTTTTTGTCACTTGGTAAAGTTTATTAGTTTTCTGTGATATTGCACTCCGTTACTATCAGAGTTGTTAAAAACTACATTGGAAGTAATGTCTCTTCTCATTGATGGTCTTCAGAATTCTGGGTGGGTCTGATATTCATCAGCAGAAGAATTACATAATCACTGGATTCATAAATTATTCTTATGGGTTAGTGTCATGTGAACAGAAGAAACTTTGTTCAACAGATTATGACAGTATAATTGAATCTTAATATTCAGTTAATTGATCTCAGTATATGGTATTGAATTGGTAGTATGAAAACATTCTAAATCTGAAAACATAGTTAAAAAGTAGAATGATCTGCTTGCTCCAAAGGTGACATAATTTTTCTACTTTGGTTTAATAAATGTCCTCTATGAGTTATATCAAATTAATAAATATATGAAGCTACATTTTTACTTTTTAAATTAGTAAATGCTTCACAACATTCAAATAAAAATAGTTTTAAATAAATTAGCATATATTAGATTGCTAAACTTATATTCTTTTAAATCCACAGACTTTTTAAGAAATATAACAAACTCACTATTATACTTTTGGCTCTTGTGAAAACTTACTTTAAAGTCTCATTTTTCAATTGATGGATACATGGTGTAATAAATACCATAAACTGGATGGAAATACTTAGTTAATCAGTATGAACTCTCTGGACTATAACCCAGAATTTTGATGAATGCCTGCAATGTGAACTTTCAGCAGTCACCATTAGATGATTGAAAATTTGCAAGAATTTCTTCACAAACTACCTTTGTGTTATATTTAAAAATGTATTTGTATAGTGTCCAAATTTGTGATACAATATTATAAAGGTAAAACTAACCTTTAGAAGCTTTTTTCTTCATGGGAGAAAAACTTGTTAGCTTTAACTCTTAATCTATTGTTCATAGCATTTTATATGTACTATTTGAAGGCTAGATTTAAAAAAAGATTGTACAAACTGAAAATAGTAGGCTGTAGGCCAGTGATGGCTAACCTTTTTGATGTTGCGTGCCAAAAGCGGGCGGAGCATGGCGATGTCGCCCACGTGTGTGCCCACACCCATAGTTCAATGCGCCCCCCCCCACTTTTAGCACATGATGGCACAGTGGGCCCGGTAGGCCTGTTTTTCACCCTTCCCAGCTCCAGAGGCTTTCTAGGAGTCTGGGGAGGGCGAAAACTGGCTTCCCCACTTCCCCGGAGGCCCGGAAACAGCCCATTCCCCAACTTCTGGTAGGATTGAAAGGCCCAAAAATCAGGTGGCCAGCGCACACATGCGCGCTGGAGCTGAGCTACGGCAACGCTCGCGTGCTCAATGATATGGCTCCGTGTGCTGCCTGTGGCACCTGTGCCATAGGTTCGCCATCATGGCTCTAGGCTCTACTCATATCCTGTTATTATTGATTTCTCCCACCTAGTTGTTTGTTAAGCTTGCTAACAGGTATAACCATCAGGTTTTCATTCTCTAAAATTGGTTTTTGCTATGAACCCAGTTCAAGGCTTATGTGCATCCTTTGAGATTCACTGTAGTTCTATATAATTAACTGCCTGGAATAACAACATATTTTCTTACACATTCATCAAAATATATGAGTGTTAAAGTTCATTCCAATCCTTTCTAGATCTATTACATTAATAATATACACAGAACATGCTGTAACTATAGATCTTGATATTTTACATTATTAAACAGGATGATCTAAAATGTTCTGGAATTGGAGCCTCAATTCTTGGGATATAGTTAAAGGAGAAACTGAATGTAAGGAATAGTTTCTTATTAGATTGTCCTAAATTTTAGTGGCAGTTACCTGGCATATTATTAAACTTGTATAATTATCTTTCTAGAACAGGTGTGTCTAGGCCACATGTGGCCCTTGACAGCTATTAATGCAACCCCACAAGATAATAAGAAATACAAATAAAGGAAGTTTGTTATTTATGTACATTAACTATATTATATATTTTATATGCAGCCCAAGGCAGCAAGTCAAAAGGTTGGATGACCATGTTCTAGATATTTTTTGAAATAATTTTTAAATTATTTTATTAAAACTGCTTCCATTTATTTATTAGAATAACAGGACCTTGTAAAGTTCAAATACATCAAATATTTTATTTAGCAAAAATAGTAATTTTAATATCAGTGATACAATTATGTATCCGTTCTCTACTAAACAAATCATTATATTAAGTATTTTGATTATTGATACCTATTTAATACTTTTCCATAAAGTTTTTTTTTAAATAAATGCTGTTAGTAGTTTTTCCTAATACTGTTTCATTTGATAAGCAAATTTCCCTATTTCTATTATACAGTGGTTTTTTTGGCACTGAGTTACAGAGTTAGATTGGGCTTGGTATTTATCTCTAAATAACTTGTGTTGCCATAATTGGATCAGAGAAGTTCTTTTGCCCTTTATACCCATGGAGGGTTTCCATGGAATAAATATGAGCTTCATGTTGGCTTCTAAGTGTCCTAATAGGCTTATTGCACTGACTAATGAAAAATGGGTTCTTTATTATTTTATGTTCATTTACTTCAGCCTGTAGTTGGTGATGACTGAATTAGAATCACTCCAAATGAAAAATAAATTTAGAATATATTGAGATTGTAGCAGAGAAATGACATGTCATTGAAAAGGCAATGATGAATGTAGGTCAAATAATCAGCAAATGACATGAAGGAAAAAGTATAATCTTTTAAAAAGTCCCATTTCTGAAGTAGCTGGCTTAAACATTTTAAATAGCCAGACTTAAACTTCCTGTCTACAAGTCCAATAATTTTTTTAGGATTTTAGGTTAGTTGAATGGAGTAAATCTGTCTATTCTCCATTGTGCTGAGTAGAAAATCCAAGGAATGGGTTTTGCTCCTCTCTTCTACTTGTAGGCTGAGTTAATCAGTTCTTTGACCACGCCTCCCTTGCCTGTGAATGCCCAGTTTTGTCTCAGCCTTCGAGTAGAAGAGATGCAAGAAAGAAGTGCTGGAGAAGCAGACCTATTTTCTTGGATAAGTTATAAATATTTATCCCCATTTATTATGACTGGATCAGATATCTTAATAGTTTGCCTTTTAAAAATTATTCTAAAGCTAGTCTTTATTTGAAAAACATAAGTCTAGCCACTTTGAATTTTTTCCTTTTGTTAAAAACGACTGGTCTTCCAACACTTAAAATTAGGAAAATGGTTATAATTTGGAAATACAGCAATATATTTAATATGATTAATAAGCCAGTGTTAGTTCATATGGATTAATTTAATCACTTAACTTACATAACCAGGGGTATGCAACATTAATCACTCGAGCCATTTGGACCCGTTTCCCACAGAAAAGAAAACACTGGGAGCCACAAAACCTGGGTGGGCGTGGCCAACTCAACATCACTCCCACCCACATGACCTGCCCAGCCACACCTACCCGGGTTTTGTGGCTCCAGGTGTTTTCTCTGGGAAATGGGTCTCTTTCTCCCCCCCTTCTGTTTTTTTCTTTTTCCTCTCCCTTTCCCCCTTTCTTTCTTCCCTTTCTTTCTTCCCTTTCTTTCTCCCCCTTCTCTCTCATTTGTTTCCCTCTTTTTCCCCTCTCATTCTCTCCCTCCACCTCATTTCTCTCCCCCTCTCCCGTCTCTCTCTTTTTCCCCTATCATTTTCTCATTTCTCTCTCTTTTTCTCCTTTTCTCTCTCTTAGTTCTCTTTCTCTCCCTTTCATTTCTGTTTTTCTCTTTTTCCTCTCCCTCCCTCCCTCCCTCCCTCTCTTTTCTTTTCTTTCTTTCTCCCTTCTCTGTTTCCCTCTTTTCCCTCTCTAGCGCTCTCTCATTTCTCTCTCCCTTCTCTCATTTGTTTCTCTTTCCTCTCTCTCATTCTCCCTCCATCATTTTCTCATTTCTCTTTCTTTTCTCTTTTCTCTCATCTCTCTTTCTTCCCCCACCCCTTTCGTGTGTGTGTGTGTGTGTGTGTGTGTGCGCGCTCCCTCTTGAACCATTTCAAAAAACAGGCGGGAATTAAAGTTTTTGTGTTTTTGCTGATGTTCTTTCTTTTTCTTTGGGTGCTTTTTACCATATGATTTAAATCAAGAGTCATTTCAGGTTCCCAGATAAATGAAGCTCTTTCATCCCCCTGCTGTAGCTCCCTCTCAGCTGGCTGGCCCTGCTCTTTTCCCTCCCCTCCCAGTCACTCCTCCTGTAGCCTGGGAAGGTAAGGGCAACGATGGGGATGGAGACTCACTCTGAACAAGAGGGACGCACCCCTGTTGCCTCTCATCTCATGAAGACTTCTTCCAGTGCTTCTTAGTGCTGCACTTGGGGAGACACACGATTTGCTCTCTGCCCCAAGATGCTGGCCCGGGCTGGCTGTAGCCAATGCTCCATGTTGTAAACAGCATCCCTCCTCCTCCTGAAGCCCATTACGACGCAGTGCATTGGTGAGGGGTGTGGCTAGCCAGCCGACAGGGAGCCACAGCAGGGGGGGGCGAAAGAGCCGCATGCGGCTCTGAGGCCGCAGGTTGCCGACACCCAAACTAAATGCTTATCATCCAATTCAGTTCACAAGGAGTCTCCTTATATTTATTCTATAACCAGACCGGCATAGCTTGGAGGTAAGCCATCATTTTAGTTGGAGAGCTTTTCCAGATGATGCTTTATCTTCCAACAGAATAACAAGCTTTCATGATCTATTCCAGCAGAAAAGGATATCGTACCCTATCTGTTTTATGTCACTAATTTATGATATGAGAAGCCTTTTATAAACTCTTGTACTTCAGTTTTCAGCTAGTATCTCTCTTCAGCTCTGTTCCTTTGAATTTAAAAAAATATATCAAAATTCATAATTATATTTTTATCCTGAGATGGATGGATGGATGGATGGATGGATGGATAGAGGGGAGGGGGGAGGGGGGAGGGAGGGGCAGGGGCAGGCAATGTGGCAAACGTAATACTCCTACTTTCTATTTTCATCACAACTACTACCCTGTGAGGTAGGTTGGGCTTAGACAATATGAAAGTGGACATTCAGAGTTTATCCCATTTTTACTTTTCCAACTTATTTTGAACTTTTAGAAATCACTACAACGAGAGAAGAAAGTCATTAAAATTATTTCCTTCAGATTAACCATACAGTAAGAATTATTAGTTTTGTGTTTTGTAGCTAAATTGCTCAACAGAATTGATATTTGATAACGTAATCTAATAGGACAAATATTAGGTTTAGCTCTAGCCTCTAAAAACAAAAGGAGATCTATAGTCCAACATTACCAGATCTCACAGGAAACTTCCATCATGTGTGAATTTCATACTTGCCAATCAGAGAAATAGAGAATTGAAACATACATTGCCAAGTCATCTAGAACTTCTAACTATACCCTTAATTTTTTTTGCCATGAAAGTTCTAACCAACATTTGAGATATAAGAATTTACAGAAGACTTTTCACATTCTTTATCCTTTTAAAATTTGATTGATATGATACAACAATAAGCTTGTGTTTCTTAGTAGATTTTTAGAAAAGTGCAAAGAAACAAATGGCATCGAAATTGATTTAGAAAGTAAATGCTTAATTCAGAACAGTAAAACCAACTCTTGAATATTTTTCTATTTAAGATGGTGGAAGAAAAATGCTTAAGTGTTATTTGATAAATATCAAATTTGAAAAGTAAACCATTCATGGGTTCCAGTGGACCCCAAGTAAAATCACTTTTAATCCAAATAGAGAAGGCATATTGAAACAACAGGCTACCTTTCTGTGAAAAATTAGCAATAGGCCAAGTTTTCTGAATGGAAAATATTTATAATGTTTCACTTGAACTACTATCATCCTTCACGTATGCAAGATTTCTTTTTATTGAAATTAGAAAGTCTTTTTTGCTGTTATTTTTAATGGATATTTTCTTTTCAGTAAAATGTTTTCATATTCAGAGGAGAAGTCCCCTTTCCAAATTAAATGGAACAACAATGAATATCTGGCATCTTAAATTATGATTTCAAAGAAATAACTATTTAGTCTGGTAAAGAATCTGCTTCTTTGATTACGGATTCCAGATTTGCAGGAAGCTAGAAATGGAAAAAAAATTACTATGGGACAGTCATTATTTTAGCTCAGATAATCTAGTTGCTGGAACTGTAGTTTTTGACGGTGAGAGTATCCAGTTTGGTTGCTGTGTGTGTAGACATTTAGCTGCTCCATTAGAACAGAAAGTTGTGCAGGGCATACCATCATGGAAGTGGTGTACACTTCATACCCCCTACCCCCCATATTATCAGAACAGATGATAATATAGTTTGAGAACTTCCCCTCAAGAAATTGTAAGGCACCTTGAATGGTCTCATCATAGCCGCACTAGAACCACACTGGTTTGCTTCTTTAAATATCGAATTGTATCATCTATCCTACTGTGACTATGATGATATACAGTATTCTGGTGATTTTATTATGTTTTTACCTTAACTTAGTTTTTTATATTGTATATTGTATTGTCCACATACTTTATGACTATAGATATACTGTATGTATATAGGTAAAGGTGTACACACAGACACACACACACACACATACATGATGGTGTGATGGTCTAGTGGTGAAGACGCCTGCCTTCCATTCGGAAGGGTGAGAGTTCAATCCTAGGTAGCGGCAGATGTTTCTCAAGGTGCAGAGAGAAAATAACATCAGGAAGGGCATCCGGCAAATAAAGGCTCAGCTCCATCCAGTTGCCCCGATTCTATCCTGAATTAAGGGATTATAGGATTGTAAAAGGGTGTGTATGTGTGTTGCTGATGCCTTATTTAAGCTTATATTTATGTCTGTGTATAATGTGTTTTATTAATGTATATCAGTGATTGCATTACCTCTGTAATAGATGCCACATACTCAATAAATTAATAATAAATAATCTCTGAAACCACTAAGATAAAATTGGGGAAAAAAATTTAGGGAAAAAGTAGTAGATATAACAATACTGAGTTATGATGTACTGTTCATGTTAGGTCCGTGATGGCGAACCTATGGCTTGTGTGACACAGGTGGCACCTGGAGCCATATCTGTGAGCATGCGAGCATTGCTGTAGCACAGCTCTAGCGCACATGTGCATGCCAGCCAGCTGATTTTTGGGTCTTCCGGGCCCACCGGAAGTCGGGAAACTGGTTGTTTCCATCCTCCGGAGGGCCTCCAGGGGGGGGGAGGCTGTTTTCGCCCTCCCCAGGCTCCTAGAAAGCTTCTGGAGCCTGAGGAGTGTGAAAAACTGGCCTTCCAGTCCCACTGGAAGTCAGGAAACAGGCTGTTTCCATCCTCCGGAGGGCTTCCGGGGGGGCTGTTTTCGCCCTCCCCAGGCTCCTAGAAAGCCTCTGGAGCCTGGGGAGGGCAAAAAACAGGCCTTCTAGTCCCACCGGATGTTGAGAAAAGAGCTGTTTCCATCCTCCGGAGGGCCTTCAGGGCGGGGAGGCTGTTTTCACCCCCTCTCCAGCTCCAAGAAAGCCTCTGGAGCCTGGGGAGGGTGAAAAACAGGCCTTCTAGTCCCACCGGATGTTGGGAAATGAGCTGTTTCCATCCTCCGGAGGGCCTTTGAGGGGGAGGCTGTTTTCACCCCCTCTCCAGGCTCCAAGAAAGCCTCTGGAGCCTGGGGAGGGTGAAAAACAGGCCTAACGGGCCCGCTGTGCTATCGCATGCCAAAAGTGGGGTGAGCACAGGGGGGTCACATGGGGGTGGGGGGGGCACATTGAATTACGGTGTGGAGATGCGCGCGCGTGACTCTCCACACGCTTTTGGCACGCGACAGCAAAAAGGTTAGCCATCACTGCGTTAGGTGAATTTGAAATGATATAAAATATATAACTCTAAAGACAAAATGCAATAATATTTTATACTGCAAATGCATACTATAGTATATTATTGTGCCAGCTTCTGTTCAGTTACAGATTCACAAACCTACAGACTAACTAGGTGCCAGTGCTATATGGTAGACCTAGCTAAGAAATCAATGCCATATAGGTGTAAAACTATTCTTATTAAGAGCCGTGGTGGTGCAGTGGTAAGAATGCAGTATTGCAGGCTAACTGGCTGCTCACTTCCAGGAGTTCAATTCTGACTGGCTTAAGGTTGACTCAACCTTCCATCCTTCCAAGGTCGCTAAAATGAGGACCCAGATTGTTGGAGGCAATATGCTGACTCTATAAACCACATACAGAGGGCTGTAAAGCACTGTGAATCTGTACCTAAGTCTAAGCGCTATTGCTGTTAGAACAACTATAGTAACAGAATCTTGCAAGTCTGAGTGTGCTTTCTTCCTCACTTTTTTTGTGGGATTTAAGGAGGGGCCTATCTGAAGTGTTTTCTTAAAATTTGTTTGTTTGAAATGGGCTCAAGCTGCATTTGTTTGATTGTTGCCTTGGTAACATATCTTTCCACTGTCCTTCAGGGCCATTCTCTCTGCCCTCTACATCACTTCTTTTGTCAGCCTCAGTCCTCTTCCCACATTTCCAGAGTCAGGCCATGGGAATGAAATGTAGGTGTCCCTTCTCAGCCAGCGGTTCCTCCAGATCATTTAACAAATTCTATTACTCATCTGTGCCCTGAAGGGTAACTCCCCACCCCCCTTTCCTGTTGCAAGCCTGTTCTTCATCTTCCTGTTCTGGTAATTGTTCCCTCCCCTTTCCATTCTTAATATCATGAATGTAGATACAACCAAAGTACTTTCCCTTTCCACCACTTGTCAGTTCTATAGCCCCCTAGAAGAAGTGAGATTTTGCCTATTCTGATTTGCCCCATTCTTGTAATGGAAGATAGTTCATGTGAACAGAGTTTCCCTGGGTACTTGCAGTGAAATTGGCATAGCAGTTATGGAACATGCATATCTATCACAGCCTCCTGCAATCTTTCTTACCTTGGATTTTAAATGTTTGCCCTTGTATCAGAGTCCAAAATAGTCTCCACTTCATACTCTTCTCTACCTACCAGTATGAGCAAAGCTGGAGTCATCCTAATATGTATAGGGTAGATGGTGTGCCTCTCATAATCAAAGACTGATGGGAAAACCCCTTATTTGAGTGTAATAGATCTTTACAATGGCCCTTGGAGAGATCATGGGTAGTCGAGTCATCCATTCTGAGCAACTCCATGTTTCCTATGTTGATATATTTTGTGGGTTAAAAGAGTAAACAAAATTCCTAGAATAGAATAGAATAACAGAAGGGACCTTGGAGATCTTCTAGTCCAACCCCCTGCTTAGGCAGGAAACCCTACACCACTTCAGACAAATGGTTATCCAACATCTTCTTAAAAACTTCCAATGTTGAATAAACTTATGTTCATAGTACTTGGACATTTTTTGTCAAAGAAAAAAAACACAATATCCTTGAGGCAATAACATTTTACTGTGCTACTGGAATATTAACTTTATTTTCAAGTCTCCTGTATCTTTTGTCCTTTAGCATCCTGTTCCTTGGTGCTTATCTTACTCAGTTGCAAAATACTCTACTTCAAAAAGTTAGTCACTTGAAGTAGATTTTCTTCAGAATTGTAATTTTCTATTTTAAATAATTGTTGATAAAACTATGGATTCATGAAACTGTTTAACTTTATGTATTAAAATAGTGAACAATACTGATGAATCTAAATGGCTTAAATCATAATTCCAAAGAACACATTTAGGTGCATAAATTTTAGTCATGCTAAACTATAGATGATGTTCTATGCTTTTATATTTTTTAATTACTTTTCAGAAAAACAGTGTCTTTGTAAGAAAATATGTACCATAATGTTACACAGTTTTTGTTAGTTGTTTTAGTTTCATAAGTGTTTTACTATATTTACACAGGGAGGTTTTCGTCTTCTTAAGAAGCTTAGTCTCTTGGTTAATTTTAGCAATGTGCAGCTAAATTATAGAGTACTACAGATCTCAATCATTCTATAATGCTCCTTTGAAGTAACCCTGATTAATTTTCTGTGTTTAATATTTTTATTTAATTTATCAAATTTAGTTTTCTCTTTATCTAATATTACCTATCAATATTTTATCAGAATCTGTTGATAAAGTTTAAGTTACAGATTTTACCTTCTCAAATAAATAATATTTATTGGCTATGTAGAACAGACGTGTCCAGCCCACAGACTGCATGCAGCCCTGGACAGCCCCAGAAGATAGTAAACTTTTAGCATTATCGTGCGATTTATATACTTAGTTACACATTCACACAATGCAGTTCAGGCAAGTCAAAAGGATACCCATAATGTAGAATAATAATAGATGTGTGAGAGAGAGAAAACATTTTTAATCTGATCATTAAATGCACACATGTTAACTAGGCACTGCATCATTCTCTTTTTAAATCACCACTGCTATTATCTAGGAAAACTGTAAAAGATGCTAAAGATTCTGTGGCAAATTAGTGTTTCCTGAGAAAATACATATGTAGTCCTTGTTAATCAAAATGGTAACATTGTATTATATGACATAAATTGCATTTGACAGATTTATAATAGTTTCTATTTCGTATTTGGTTTGCATGATAATTATCTTGAATTTTATATGTAATAGTTCCTTAGGTATGGCTTGGTATTCAATTTTTATGTCAACATTCAATATGAAATTACAATTTAGTGTTACGAGGACAAATCCCAGGAATCCCTCAGGTTCTTGTGTGCCTGTTTCTTTTCTGTATTACATGAACTGCATTTAGTATGCTATCAAGATGCTAAAGTATAATGATGGAAATAAATTAACTTTATAATTTATAGTCAAAAATTTTCTGTTTCCACAAACCGTGGCTATCGGTAGTGCCAATCTGATGATGATTCTAAAGGCTTGGGAATTGAAAATAGAGAGTCCTCAACATCTGATCAAAGGAGAATTATGCAAACTTGGGATTTAGTGGGGCAATTTTTTGCAATGTAATATAATTTTAATCAGTAATTTAATATATTGGCCCATTGAAAATTTGGTTATGAAAAATAGTTCTTTGTGATTTTTCAGAAGTAAGGTAGGATATTATTTAAGATAAGATTTCTATTTCTTCAGACTGCAGCTGAAAATATAGATTTCCCTTATGGGATAGTAAATGATTAAGAAAAGAGTTCCTTGTCCTGTCTCCATTAAGTACAGATATTATGAGAATTACTGATAAAACATTTTTGCTATCTAGTTGAATCTGAATTGTTTCAGATTTTGGCCAAACCCATCATTCTGCAAGCTGAATTGCATAAAAAATTAATACCTAAATAGTTATATTCTTGCCTTTCTAATACAGTGATGTCCTGTTTTTGTGATCAAAGTTCTGTGAAGGACGTATTGCCTGTCTCTTTCTTTAGGTAAAGGGAATTTATTCCTAATCCAGCTTCTGTATTTAGAAGCATGGAATTTGTCAGTCTTTTTCTGTGTTATCTCATTTTTGCTCACAGAACATCAGTTGGTTGAATAATCACAGTTTAGAACTACCTTGTTCACATATCTATAGCATGGTCTGTCTTTGGGACCCATATTATCAGTACATAGTGATAACAGACAACCTTTCATTCAGAAGATAGTGCCATTTAAATATCAGGGCTAGGTGAATCATAAAAGCTATTGTATTCTGCTTGTAAGCATCTAGATGCATTTGATTGACACATTTTGAAAATGATGTAAGGAACAAGATTCTCCTTAATATCCAAGAAGAATATTTTGTACACACTTTGTTTCTCTTTTATCTATTATATATCTGCTAAGCTTTGAACCTAGCTTATCTAAATGTTTAAACCAGAACACATAATTTTACTCAAAAAGATTGTTCATTTTCAATATTGTTTCATTTCCTGGCTCTCATAGGAATCCTTCAACTACTTTCTACCAAGTGTTTCATTCGAACAAGTTACAGGAATCAAAGAACCTCTGGGATAGGTATGAATATTTGAGTATGGAAAGCATACGTGCTTAAGTATGCATGAAGAGCTTTGCACTGTGCAGGTTTCTCGTCATCAAGTAATATGTTCGTTTTAGTATCTTCTTCCTTTTCCTTGTTTATTTGCCATGTAGGGGAATTAAAGTATCCCAAAATTTCTCAGTTACATAACTTGTCTTTTGGGCCATGTGGAATCTTGCTCCATTTCATATTTCTGGGAGAAGAGTATTTTTAAATTAGATGTTCATTGATATTAAAATGAGAACTTCTATCAGTTGTAGCTATCAACAGTTCAGACTTAATGTTTGAAAACTATCAGTAGTAAAAATGGCCTGACTAAGTATTTTGAAAATAAATCAAAATCTTTTAAATTTCAGAGTTAAGAATAGTAAATATGGGATCTATATTGATTGGACAAAATAACAATTATAACATGTATCTACAAATTGAGTCATGATAAATTAAAGCATTAAAAGGAATTCAATTACAGCCAGGCAATTGGCGAGAAACTGCAACAAATTCAACTTTGAGGATATCACTTGTCAAAGTTGTGTTACTAATTCAACAGCTGCAATTCGCTTTCTCACAATATTAGCAGATTCCAATATTAAAAGATTGGAATCTTGGCTTTTCAGGCTTATGGTGTTCTTGTCTGTTTTATATTTTCTACTGCTAATTGAACATTAAGCATCATTGTTTGTTTGCATTTGTGGTACTGAAGCAAAGAAAATTGAATGGCTTTTCTTAAAGCTTGCTCAATTCACATGCTTGCTGATTTCAACATTTTAAAGAACACATTTTAGGTTAAAAATACAGTATTTAAAATCACAATATCTGAATAACTCATATTTAAAACAAATACAAAAGAGCTTATAAAGCCATTGTTTTCATATTGAGATTGAGATCCTCAAGTACTCTTAATAGCTTATTTCCACATTTGGGGATTTCAACATGCCATAAAATTAAGGGAAAAAAATATAATTCTGTTGTTTTGTGTGTTAAGTCTCAGATCTACTAGCTCCATGAAGACAATAAGCACTATAGTGGCCAAAGAGGAATCTAGTAATATTCATCTCACTGATTCAGTTTTGCAAGCAAAATGAAATTTCCTAATATTGCTACCTATCAGTTTCACTCATTGCAAATTTGAACCAAAGTGGACATGGCTGATAGAAGCTTGATTCAATTTCTGGTATTCTACCACAAATAGAAAAAAGACATTGTCAATATGTTAAAAAAAAGGCCAAATAATATAATACGAGATTGGAGGAAGAACATATAACCAAAGAAGGATACAAGGAAGAGATAAAAAATGTGGAGATAGTATCAGAAACATTAAAGCTGCTGAGGTCACAAATGTCCAAAGAGTGAAAAAGAGCATTTCTGAGTAGGTCAGAAACAAAAAGAAAATCAAATAGGATGTAGAATTGTTGTGGGGAAGAAGGAATAATAATAGATGAGAGTACGGAATACCATAATCATTTGCAATGCTTTTTCTCTGAAAGGAAATAAAGCCTTGCTTGGCTACTATTGTGCCACTAATGCAAGGAGGAAGCTGCAATACAAGCTAGGCAAGATGTGGGTAAAGGAACACTTACCCTCTTTAAATGAACTCAAATATCAAGGGCTAGATGAGTTACATCCTGGACTATTGAAATGATTTCATTACCTTTGAATAGCTGTTAAGAATTCCTAAAGATCTAGCAAGAAGACTGGAAAAAAAGCAAATATCTCTGTAAAGAAAGAATAAACTGAGTTCAGAGGAGGGCTACCAAGAATAAGAAACTAAATTCTAAGAGGAACTATTGAAGGAGATATAGATATAGATATAGATAATATAAAATTATGGAATAAATTGTTAAAGTTGTCTAAAATGATTTAGCAAATTTTGCACTGAGCAGGTAGTTGGTCTAGAAATCCTTTCCAATTTTGTGATAATGTTGGAATAGATGGAAGTGGTTGAAGACAGATTCATACTTATGCTCTGTAGCAGGTTCTTTCAAAACTTGTACAGAATTCATTTCAGCATTTCCTTCAGATCTTGTCTTGCTCTGCTAAGGCAACTTTAGTATCTCAAATAGCTCTTTGAGAGCTATCAAGAACTCAGGAAAACTTCAGCTTGCATGGAGAAATTCATAGTCTTTTTGATAAATTTTCATGGGAGTTTTTTTCTCTTTCACATGGGAGATGGACATTATTTATATATTGCTACGTAAAGTATATGATATTTTTATTGCTATGCATATGATATTCTAAGATACGGATCAGGTTTCTTTCATCTGAAATTTGATAAATGTAGAAAACACGGATATGACAGTTAAAGGGGAGAAATTGATGATAGACTATAGCCTATTTATTAAATGCTGATTTTTTTCCCCAGACATTTCTGTTCATACTATTTTGTAATTTATGGATTGAGTGCAAATGTTACATTTTGTGAACTGATAGGCTCCTTCAATCCATAAAGACACTGGTGGAATGGAGAAAGAGCAACTTTTTCTTTTCCATCAGTGGTACAGCCTCTGTGTCCCTTCAACTCTACAAACTCTGCAGCAAACCCTTCAACTCTACTTTGGAAGGTTTAGGAATCTAACCACGTGGAGTTTTAAGAGAAGAGTTTCAACCAAAAAAGACTTTCTGAGGGAATGCAACTGAATCAATGACACTGGAAGCAAACCCTGAATCTAATTTGTTGTCTTTTGAATCTAATACATTGACATTGTAGTGTAGTGGATGTATCCATAACTCAGAATTCTGTGATATTTTTATTTATCGAATTTATACACCACCTATCTCATCTAAGGGACACATTCTAGTGGGAGAGAAGTACCCTGAGGATGGGCTCCAGCACAAATTCAAAAGCTGAGAAGACTAAAATGCTGGTCCTGGTGACCAACCCAGATTGGATCCTGACTCTGGTCGGTTTACATATAAAAACCATATAGCCATACAAAAAAGATAAAGATTAAAATAAAGTTCTCATTTGAAATTCTGATTAGGAGTCAGTACTTAATAAACAGTTTAGTAGCATCCATAGACAAGAGGAAGATGTGAATAGGGTCAAATTAGGCTATATTGTCCTGTAGTGGAAGGGTTCTCAAAATTTTTGATAACACGATTCCCTAGCATAATAAATGAATTTGTGCATTGATCTGAAAATAATGATGTTATCTACCATATTGGAGCTGGCAAAACCAGTTGCTGATCACATTGGACTCTAACTGCATATGATTTTGACTGATCCCTATTTTCCTGGGTTTAGTCATCTCTAAAAAGTCATTCCTGGACCATTGGGCAGTACGAGCTAGGTATTTGAAGAAACCTTTCTATATTAGATACAGTATTTCAAATCATTGTTTTAAGAATTAAACACCATGGCTACGTTGAAGCTTCCTTTGGGAAGACACCATGTTTTTTTCTTACCACTTGAACACTTGTTGCTAGGTACAGTAACCTCAGGAGCCTTTCGCTACTTTAATTACTCAGAATAAGAGATTGTGGAATAGCTTTAAAAAAGACACACCAGGGAGCAATCAAACTGCTGCTTGGCCTAGTATATTTTTGCTGCTTGGCCTAGTATATTCTGATTTTGCGATAGATGCAAGAAAATGGGAAGTAAAGTCTGCCCAACAGTATTGACAATTCTGTTTAGTCACAGCTCTCCTCTTTGTGATGACCCATATTGTGAGTTGAAAATGCTGCCTCTAGAATTCTGAACCAGTGGCCATTTCCAATCTCAGTACATCTGACATATTGGTTTGACTCAGCATTTCATTCAGTTTGTATTTGGAAATGAACTGTTCTGATTTGTACTTCCTGAACTACTTTAAATTCTGAACTTCTCCAATTTAGAACGTAGTATTTAACAAATGTTCTAGCATGTTTGTGTGCACCAGCATGTTCTGTTTCAGATGTGTTCACTTAGTAATACAAATGTTTTATTGGCAGTAACAGTTCTAAAAATAAGACTGTAAAATATCCCTTTCAAAGAAAGTTTCTCATCAGTTAATATTTTATGTCAATTTACCATGTTAAACCTTTACTATTTACCACTGATATAAACATTCAGACTCATAATTTTTAAAAAAAATTTTTTTTGTTCATTTGCTTTCTCATCTCACTAAATAGTTAGATGATTATTAGCTAGTACTTAAGGGTGTATGAGTCAATAATAATTGAATTTAATATTTGGTTTAAAAGATTTGATGTTTAGTTTAATAAAATATTTAACTATAAAATTACTAAACTTCGTTAGCTACTTTGACTTTGGCAAAAATGGTCTGACAATGGTAGACATGGTTTGGAAAGTATCAGCCCAATATAGTCAAGCATTTCATCATAGCTATCTATAAAATACTTTCTCTGAATATTTTTTTAGGGTTAAAAACAGTGGGAATGAAAATGGAAAGTGGAGTAATTGATTTTTAATTCAATAGAAATATTTCTTCTTTCTTTCTGTGTCTCCAAGCATTTTTTTCTAAACAAATTCTGTCAGAAATGAGACACAGACAGAACAGTACTTCTTCAAAGATTGTTATAGGGACATATGAATGTGAGAAAAACTCAACAGCAGACTACCTATATTAATGTCAAAAAGCCTCTGCTTTATCTACATATGGAAGGAAAGCTACAATGGAGAGCTCAGACTAAATCTGTTAGTCTTCAAAGTTACAAACTGCCTTTGGATCTTGAACATCTGATTCAGTACATCAATTAACATAATCATACATTAAATTGCATTTGAATCTTTGCTCTATCATCTATCATCATCATCATCTATCGTATCTATGTAGAAATAATGTATTCAGTTGTCTACCTAATAGTGCTATTGGATGTAGTGTTTTGCCATTGGATTCTTAAGTATTCCAGTATTGAACTTAGATGGTTGTTTCAAAGAATCATGGAACAGTCCAGAAATATGATTGTTTCTATAGGTATTTGGGGGAAAAAACTTACATATTTATATAGAGAAAGGTAGATAAACTTGTGAAGTAAAAAAATGAAAAAAATCTCTGCTTCTCCAGCTTCAGATTACGTATCATTTCATTAAGCAATGGTTGAAAGGTGAAACAAAGAAAGTTCATATGTTAGAAAAAATTGGGGGGGGGGGGGTAAAATGTCCTAATGAAGTTTAGTAGTCGTAGTACATATTTAGAAAGCCAGAGATAGGAATAAATGAGCCAATTCTTGAAATTGTAATAGTATTTACTTGTAATATATAGATGGTTTTGAGAGAAAAGCACACTTTCTTTTTGTTCCATTCTTTACAAATGTGTGTTAGTCTTGAATTTGAGTTATTCTTTTCCTAGATGTTAGAAATATGTTGTAAAATATATCCTCTTGTGTGTCGGCAAATATAGTGTATTACTACATTTAAATTCCACATTTCCTTTGTAAATTCTATAGTGGCCTCCTTTATAATCCTCCAAAAAAAACTCTGCAAAACCAGACCAGGCCTCCTAAACATCAACAGAATAAGATTGCTTTAAATGATTTTTTTGAAATTCAAGAGGGAAAGCATGAATCTGAATTTAAGAGGCAGCTGAAAGAAAAGATGTGTCTTCTGACTCCAGCCCCCTTAGCTGCAAAGGACAAGTAAATTTTACTTAGGAAGATATGATTCCAAAGGTAATTGAGAGCCAAGCCAAGGCTTTATACATAAGCACCAGCAGTTTGAATGCTATTGATAACCAGTGTGCATTACAAAACAGGTGTTATTTCCAAAGCAACTCTCCATGACCAGGAAGAAGGCAGGTGCTTTACAAACCAATTTTAGTTTCCCAGTGGTCTTCAAAGAAAGCCCCCAATAGAATGTCTTGCAGTGCTTAAACCTAAAGGTTAGAATATAAGCTACTGTTGGAAAAGATTCCTGATCCATCAAGGGCAATAGTTGGCATATCAACCAACATTGAGCAAAAGAAACTTTGGCTATGCCTTTTAGCTTCAGTTTCAGCAGGTGCTGTGAGTCTAGGAAGATCCCCAATTACAGGCATGCTCCTTTAGAGCAGGGCTGTCAAACTCCCAGTCCGCGGGCTGGATGCATCACGTGCTGACCACACCTACTCCTGATTTAGGGAAGGTGGGAAAAGTCCTGATAGGTCACGTGATGCTGCCATGATGACGTGAGTTTGACACCCCTGCTTTAGAGGGAGTCTGATCTTATCAAGAACTAAAGCCTATCCAGTTGGGGTAGAACCAAATCTAGTAGTGACGTGCTGTAGTGCAGTGTTGCAAGAATCTACTTGACCCATACAAATCTTCAATTGTTGCCTTCAGGCTCTGTGTCAGGATTACTGCGACATACCTAGCTCAGTTTGGGATGGCAATGTATATTGATACTTATATTGATACTTATATTGATATTGATACAGCATATTGATACTTCGCCCCAAATTGAAGCACAATATCTTCCAGCAGGTTCATCTAACAGTTTTCTACAGGAAGTGTCATCCTATTCTGGGCTTTGTAGGAGCCATCATCTCATTATTTTTGATCATCTAATCCTTCACAACCCCTAAGTATCAGATAATGACCCCCACTGCATCTCTGGCTTGGTTTATGGTGGCAATGTATAACAGGCGTCTTCAATAGCTTGATGATCTATTATTCCAAACTAAAACATGGTTTCTTTTAATCAGTTTTATATAGATGTTAAATAGCAAGGAAGAAAAAACTGAATTTTGTACAATCCCAAAATAGAGAAGTCAAGGGCTCAATTGTTTATCTCGCATAACTACTGTCCAGAAACTGATTAGATTCACATACTCAGTAAAAAATAGAACCTTCACAAAACAGTGCCTCTTTCTCCCAGTCTTTGCATGTAGTCCAGAATGCTACCTGACTCCAAAAAGTTTTAACAGGACTACATTTGCTTCATCTTAAAATATTGCATATTAACGTTTCATAACATAGGTAAATTCAATTATATTCCTAAATAACAAGTTTTAATGCAAACATCAAAACAATCTGAAAAAGGCATTTAAAAATATTTTTCGTCTATTATAGAATTGTGAAATCTACACTTGATTAAATGCAACAACTAGTAATGAAAATGTAAGGCCTCAAAAATATGAGATATTTTTCTAGAGGTTGTGGAAGTATAAAATTAGAATGACCATTAAGACTTCTTTATAAATACTTACCAACATAAAATATTAAGCATTTCCTTTTTAAAGGATGAGTGAAAACCTCTTAAATGTAAAATATGTTTCCATTATTGATTGCTTTTAAAAGAAACAAAATTTTGCTTTCATGCTGTTTTGAAAAACTTGCTAAAAGTCCACATTTTAACAAGAATCTGTGCTCTGAGTCAGGGATGTCAAACTCACGTCGTCATGGCGGTGTCATGTGACATATCAGGACTTTTTCCCCCTTCACTAAACCGGGGATGGGCGTGGCCAGCACGTGACGCATCCAGCCTGTGGGCCAGGAGTTTGACAGTCCTGTTCTAAGGCTGATATAGTTCACTTTAAATATGCTATTAAATAAAGAATATATAGTACATTTCTATTCTATCTCACCAAGGAATTTTGAGATGAATCCCAACTACAGTATAAATAGAAAAAATTTAAATATTTCATATGATAGAAAGGAAGAAACAATGGAAAACAAGTTTACAATAAACTAGTGTTGGTAATTCTTTTCATGCACTATCCTAGTGATGAGAATTAAATTGGAATTGCTATGATTCCTGTCTGTATGGAATGCATGTTAATTGACATCGCTTTTCATGTTGAACATTTATATTTAGTATTTGTGTAGATTCATCCAGAGCAACTGTACTGACTCAGAGAGAGAACAAAAACAAAAAAGTTATTCGAGTATTAAACATACTGTGCTGAAAGTTCTTAATGATGCTTTAATCATATCAGACCTATATCATTTATCTTTATGTGCTCTATGTTTCTTATGGACCTGAGAAATTTGGAAATGATTATACAAATTTTCAGCAAGTGTAAATACAAAGCACAATTGCATATTTCTGCTTTAGGTATGTTGTTTGGCAATCAGGTTTCTTTAATATTCCTTAAACTTTTGAAAAAAATGGAATTTATTTTCATATATGCCAACTCACAACTCAGCAATAGCTCCCAGACACCTGATTAATCACAACTTGACAATGCTTTACTATTACAGTGAGGAAGGTCACGAAAAAAGTCAAATCCTTTGAGGATAATTTCATTTATTTATGGGGTGTTTTAATTATTACAGTGGTTATTGTTTTTGTTTAATAATGCCAATACTTTGTCATAGAATACATTGTAGTATACATACATATATAAAAGAATGAAATATTAATACTTGAATTTATATATTAATGCAGATTATTTTTGTGATTAAACTATGGAGATCCTAAATTTTTAGTAGATTTTGTGCTATATATTGTTTATTTGAAAATCAATTATAATTATTTAAAATAAAATTGGTCTGGAAGGAAGTTTTTTTAAAATCCAGTTGAAAGCACTGAATTTTCCTTATTTTTATGCTGAATTATAAAAACATGAATAATTACATGCAAACTGAGTTCCCTGGCCAATAATAGATTAAGAAATGAAAAATAGATTTAACTTTGTAGTAGTGAATACAGAATACTTTGCTGAAAAATATGCCAAATACAGTGGTTTTTTTCTATAGTATATTTATTAAATGTACTAAAAATCTAAACCATATGGAGATGACATTTTGATCAGCATGGTACAGGATGACATAAACATAATTAGTGCTCGCTAGAACTGAAACCGGGTTCTGTATACTGTAAAATGTCTGGTGGAAATACCTCCAAAAGTACAACTTGAACTGAAGACTAAAGTGTTGGACCATAGTAATCAACCCAACTATCTTTTGTGGGTATTCTACAATGAAATAGAATTCTCCCAGCAATCAGTTTTGGGTCATTTTATTGTAAAAGAATTGGCTTTTTTCCCCCCACTAAGATGCTTTTACATATTTCCATAGTGATCTAGGAGACTTGCATCAAAATGTCACTTTCAAACACACAGTGGTTGACTTGGTTATGATTATGAACTATTTCAGTTGCATATTGATGTGCTCAAATATGGGAGCTCATAACAGCCAATAGGATGTGGGCAATATTTCTTTTCTTATACTCTCAGGAGGTCTGTGCTCAGTTTCAACAAAGGCCAGAAATTGGCATAAATATCTTGGGGCCAAACTAACATGAACTAGTTATGTCTAAGTTCTATTCAAAACATTAATATTCTCAGTTCCCATTGATTTTGATGAGATTTAAATATGTCTCACTTTCTCTGGGATACAATGCCTATGATTTGAAAATACCACACTTCCTTGTTCCTGAGCATATGGAATTAACACTCGCCAATCTTAAAGGTTTGTAATGATCACTAAAATATAGAAGAACATTGAATGCAAAGTGCTGACTTGTGAAACTATAATGGAAGACTTTGCTTTTCCATCACTTTTGCTGAACAGCATTTCAGTGAACTCAAAGCTCACATGTGACTTTTCCTTGCTTTTCTTTTAAACAGTGCATCTGGTGGGAGTGTTGTAGCCATTGATAACAAAATAGAACAGGCAATGGTAAGTAAGAAACTTATTTATTTATTAAACTTATCTGCCAGTCATCTCACTCTAAGCAGCAATTATGGACAACTTTATTTTGCCTACAATGTTGATCATATATTTGGAGATTTTAATATAAATAGCTATGTTTTAGAATTTTCTATCTGTCCTAAATTCTTCATAGGTAGAGAAGAATAATCACAAAAGAATAGCATAGTACAGCACATATGGTTTGCTCTAGTTTTCTGGCTATTTGCACTTTGTTGTTTGGCAATTTTGTGATGAGCAAAACAGCACCAATGTTGAAATAATTTGGAGCTTTTGTAGAATTTTTAGCAATAAAACTGCCCATTCTAGTACGTGCTGCTGTATAATTAATATTCAAATTCTGAATATTTTAACTGGGCAAATACAGTTTAAATTAATGTTATTTCAGTCATCTAAAACATTGTGGTGTTAAAACTATTGAAATTCTGTCTAAAATTGCCTAATTTGTTAGTCATATTATTAGTAAGGATATTATTGTTATTTCAATATAATAACTTTTGAAAATACAGTATGTCACAGCAGTGATTACCCCTCCCCCCTCACATTTTGTAAATATTTAAGTATATCTTTTCATGTGACAACACTGAAGAGATGACACTTGGCCACAATGTAAAGTAGCGAGTATACAGCTTGTATAATAGTGTAAATGTGCTGTCCCCTCGAAATAACACAATACACAGCCATTAATGTCTAAACTGCTGGCAACAAAAGTGAGTACACCCCTGACTGATAATGTCCAAATGGGGCCCAAAGTGTCAATATTTTGTGTGGCCACCATTATTTTCCAGCACTGCCTTAACCCTCTTGGGCATAGAGCTCGCCAGAGCTTCACAGGTTGCCACTGCAGTCCTCTTCCACTCCTCCATGACGATGTCACGGAGCTGGTGGATGTTAGAGACCTTGCACACCTCCACCTTCTGTTTTAGGATGTCCCACAGATGCTCAATAGGGTTTTGGTCTGGAGGCATGGTTGGCCAGTCCATCACCTTTACCCACAGCTTCTTTAGCAAGGCAGAGGTAGTTTTGGAGGTATGTTTGGAGTCGTTATCATGTTGGAATACTGCCCTGTGGCCCAGTCTCCGAAGGGAGGGGATCATGCTCTGCTTTAGTATGTCACAGTGCATGTTGGCATTCATGGTTCCCTCAATGAACTGTAGCTCTCCAGTGCCGGCAGCACTCATGCAGCCCCAGACCATGACATTCCCACCACCATGCTTGACTGTAGGCAAGACACACTTGTCTTTGTACTCCTCATCTCGTAGCCGCCACACACTCTTGACACCATCTGAACCAAATAAGTTTATCTTGGTCTCATCGGGCCACAGGACATGGTTCCAGGAATCCATGTCCTAAGTCTGCTTGTCTGCAGCAAACTTTGCGGGCTTTCTTGTGCATCATCTTTAGAAGAGGCTTCCTTCTGGGACGGCAGCCCTGCAGACCAATTTGATGCAGCATGCGGTGTATGGTCTGAGCACTGACAGGCTGACCCCCCACCCCTTCAACCTCTGCAGCAATGCTGATAGCACTCATATGTCTATTTCCCAAAGCCAACCTATGGATATGATGCTGAGCTTAGGCACTCAACTTCTTTGGTTGATCATGGGGAGGCCTGTTCTGAGTGGAACCTGTCCTGTTAAACTGCTGTATTGTCTTGGCCACCATGCTGCAGCTTAGTTTCAGGGTCTTGGCAATCTTCTTATAGCCTAGGCCATCTTTATGTAGAGCAATAATTCGTTTTTTCAGATCCTCAGAGTTCGTTGCCAAGAGGTGCCATGTTGAACTTCCAGTGACCAGTATGAAAGAGTGAGAGCAATAACACCAAATTTAACACACCTGCTCCCCCTTCACACCTGAGACCTCATAACACTAACGTGTCACATGACACCAGGAAGGGAAAATGGCTACTCGGGCCCCATTTGTTCATTATCACTTAGGGGTGTATTCACTTTTGTTGTCAGCAGTTTGGACATTAATGGCTGTGTGTTGCGTTATTTTGAGGGGACAGCACATTTATATTGTTATACAAGCTGTTTACTCACTACTTTACATTGTGGCCAAGTGTCATTTCTTCAGTGTTGTCACATGAAAAGATATACTTAAATATTTACAAAATGTGAGGGGTTGTACTCACTTCTGTGGCATACTGTATAATGCATTTAACTATTTGGTTTGTGAACTTAAAAATTATATTTGTTAGTGTTCAAGTTACTATGGATATTGCTTCTTCATTTATTTGTTTATGTAGCTACCCATTTCATATATGTGACTGTACGTGGCATACAGTGAAATGATTAAAAACAAATAAAATATATAATATAAAATAAAAACACATGACACCTGAACTTTATAAAACAACCATCCACAAAGCCAAGAGACAGGCTCCCCACACTTCTGGGGCCAGACCTGGCACAAAACCAAGGTTTTAGGACTTTATGAAAGGCTAGCAATGTCACAATTAACTCAAGTAGTTGTTCCACTTGCACCACAGCAGAAAATGACCTCTTCCTGGGCCATTCCAGCTCTCACTGATTAGCTGATGACATCTAGAGCATGTCCCTCCTGCCGGACTCGGTGGGACAATTGGGAAGAGACAATCCTATAAATAGCTCAGCCCCACTTCATAAGGCCTTAAAGGTAAATATCAACCTCTTGAATTGCACCTGGAAAGACACTGGAAGCGCACAAGCTAGTAGTGTCACATGTGCTGAAAAACCAATGCCATTAATTGTCTGGGCCGCTGTATTCTGCACCAGCTAAAGCTTCCAAATGCTATTCAAAGGTAGCCTCATGTAGAGAGCATAGCAACAGTTTCATCTCCAGAGGCTAAATTCTTTCATTTGATAGTCAGTTCTTTAGTAATATTTATATAAAATATAAATAATTAAATGATTTAAATAATTGCTTTTGAAAAGACTAAATTATCTATGTGATAGCTAGTTCAAGAGTAAAAATATTTATATATAAATACGATGATTAAAATAATTACTTTTGATTTATAAAGATTTGTTAGTTTTAAACATATAAGTCAAAAAGACTTATATTTCCAAAAACTACATTTTCTTGTTTCTCTGACAGCCAGGTTATAAATATATAAAAAGATATATATATATACAGTATACTTTTCTCTATTTGCACTTCAAAATAGTAGGAAGCAAAGTAACCTTTCATTCTGAAGAATAAGCTCCTATGGAATAAGGGCCCAACTGAAACCATGGCACATTTTCTTAAAAGGACATCCATGTACTTTAAACTATTCTTATTATTATTGCAATTTATCTGCATGTTGTTAAATTTAAAAAGCTATATTGTAACTTTGAACAGTTGCTAAGAGACCCGTCATAAGTTGTGGACCACCTGTAAAAAGCCAGCAACTTATGCTACATATATATATATATATATTATTTGATTTATATGCCGCCCTTCTCCGGAGACTCAGGGCGGCTTACAATGCGCTAAGCAATAGCCTTCATACTTTTGTATATTTATACAAAGTCAGCTTATTGCCCCCACAAACTGGGTCCTCAATTTACCTACCTTAGAAAGGATGGAAGGCTGAGTCAACCTTGAGCCTTGGTGAGATTCGAACCTGCAATAATTGCAGGCAGCTGATGTTAATAACAGGGCTTTAGACCACTGTACTATCCAAGGCTCTTTGGATTAATTAATATATAACATTAATTTATTATTTTCATTTCTTTAAAAATAAACCTGAGGAATTTAATTCAAATCAAGACTCAATGAAAAGTTTCTATTCATATCCATGGAGACATTAACTATTAGCAAAATGCTTAGGCTTATGTTTTCAGAGATATCATAACTTCTCACTATGGATTCTATCCCAGTCATGAGCCATGATTCCTTTTAAGTAAAATAAACATATTTGATGTAATAGGTAGCTAGGTTACAGTTTGTTTTTTCGTAACTATTTTTTTAATATTTTACTTTATATATTTAGCAGTATTATTGATAGTGGTATGTGGGCCTGTAGTTTATCTAAGATTTCTTGATATTTTTATTTTTCTTATTTAAGCTCATAATGGAGTTTTATTCCAGTATTTGGAGTTAAATAACAGCTTGACACGGAGTTCTCTAATTATTTGATTTGCCTTTTACAGGATCTGGTGAAAAGCCATTTGATGTATGCAGTCAGAGAAGAAGTGGAAGTACTGAAGGAACAAATAAAAGAATTAGTTGAAAGAAACTCTTTACTTGAACGGGAAAATGCACTGTTAAAATCTCTTTCAAACAATGATCAGTTATCACAACTCTCAACCCAACAGGCCAATCCAAGTAGCACTTCTCAACAGCAAACAGTGATAGCACAGCCTCCACAGCCAACGCAACCTCCACAGCAGCCGAATGTCTCCTCAGCATAAAGCTTTCTTGCCTCATTAAGAACTGAAAGCAATCTGTCCTTGTGTGCCACTGGTCTTCTTTCCACTTTATATGAAAGCAGGTAGCCATGCTTCAGTTGTGTGTTTTGGCCTTTTCAGTATTAGACAATCATTCTGCAAGCGCTTTCCCTCACTGAGATGTCATACAACACAGTTGGTGTCCAATTATGCCATCAGTGCACAAGGGAAAATGTAGAAGGAGTTATAATGCAAAAATCTGCATTTGTTTGATGCACATGAGCGGAGGTCTTTAAGAGCTTTAGTAAGGCTCTTCAAGGGTTCCATTACTCATGGATTACTTTGAGCCTTGCATTTTCATACAGTAACAACTCATCTTTAGAGCCACTGTTCTTTCAATGACAAGTAACATTTGCCTACATTAGTTTCATTTATTTGTTTTATTTATTACAGGGCTGCTATTCATAATGTACATGAACAATGTCACAGAACTTTTAATTTTTTAAAAAATAAATGTAAGTATCAGTAAAACTTGATAGACAGGATTGAGTTTAATAGAAAAAAATGTTTAGGCAATAATTGAACAAAAGAATCCTGGCCTATTTCTAACACTAATGGCAATTTACCTTTTGGTATTTATTTTCAGTAGTTAAGATCCAGCTTGAATGTAAATTTTTGTATAGTGTAAGTATGAAGACCATAGTGCATCTGTACAGGTAGTCGCCAGTCATTGTGATATAATAATTGATGGGCTATTTTGATGAAGAAAACTTTGCTCATTTCTGTTTCTACTTTCTAATAGAGAAATTGCCATGATTCCTCTGCTTTTTGACATTTCGTATGATTTTTTTGGGGGGTGGGGGGGAATAAAAAGCTGTGAAATTGTTCAACCTACTTTGTAACCAAAGAAGCAAAGCTGTGTAATTGAGTTTTTATTTTATAATGCACATTCTTTATGTATTTTTATTTAGTGTTCTCATTCACATTTTTCTTTGCTGTCTAGCATGGATCTGCATGACCTATAATCTTTGAACCACTTTCGTACCTCATGTTTTATCCAGCACTCTTATTGTGATATGTAATAGTCTGTGAACAATGTCAAATTAAAAAAAAGAAAGAACAGCTAGTGTGGTGGAGCTGAGCTGGTGTGTTATGCACTAGTTTAAAAAATGAAGTGAGCCATCTTTTGTTCATTTAAAATGGTGTTTTGAATTTCGTATGCAGAAAACGTTTTGTTACATTGCAGATTTTAATGTATTTAATAAATGCAACATGCAGATTAAGTGCAGTGTATACTGAGTATTTAAATTAAAATGTACATTTCATAAATACAGTTTCAAGAGACCATTTGTGTATACTAACGTAGTATGTCAGAAGTTGATGTACAATATATTTTAACACTTTCTGAAATTAAACTGCAGTTTTGTTGAAAGGTCTGGCTGTAAATATATTCAGAAGATCCCTAGGTTAGTGTTTTGGAGAAATATTGAAGCTGATATCCATATGTGCTACTTCTCTGACACTGGTTATAATATAGGTATATTAGATTTTAAGGAATAGGTTGCACACAGATTATTAAACTTTGAATGAAATCTGCAATGGAAAGGGTTTTAACATTTATTTTATTTTATTTATTAAATTTCTACACCGCCCGTCTCACCTAAGTGACATATCAAAGCTCATGAGACACTGCTTATTTCTGTAAGTGTATGAAACCTAAATAAGTGGGCCATCATTGTGATTACTACACAGAATACAATCTGCTACTTAGTTGTACATTAGACTTGTGAAGCACCAACATTGCACGGGTTTATTTTTGGGCTCTGAGGAAAATAGGGAGACCTTGACTTACTACCATTCGTTTAGCGATTGTTTGAAGTTACAACAGCACTGAAAAAAGTGACAACTGGTCCTCACACATTTCGGCATCCCCATTGTCACATGATCAAAATTCAAGTGCTTGGCAAGCAGCATGTATTTACGATGGTTACAGCATCCTAGGGTCTCGTGATTGCCATTTGCTATCTTCCTAGCTGGCTTTCGCGAAGCAAGATAAATGGGGAAAGTTAAATTTTCTTAACAACCATATGATTCACTTAATAACTGCAATGATTTGCTTAACAGCCATATCAAAAAAGGTAAAATTCAGCATGATTCACTTAACAACAGCCTTGCTTCATAAGAGAAATTCTGATCAATGACCCAATTGTGGTTGTAAATCGAGGATTACCTGTAACAAGTTCTGGATTCTACTCTGCATATTTTTAGAAAGTTTGGGGGAATTAATTACCATGTTTCCCTGAAAATAAGACCCTGTCTTATATTTTTTTGAACCCTGAAATAAGTGCTTGGCCTTATTGCCATGCGCTCAAAAGCCCAATTGGGCTTATTACAGGGGATGTCTTATTTTGGGGGGAACAGGGAATGTAAAACTGCTTTCATCCGCTCCAGTTCTATACTATACTATCCCTTCTTATCTTTGTCCATGGTGTGAACACTCCAAAGAAAGCACTAAGCTGCACTCACTTATTTTCTAAAAGGAATCTACAGTACTGTAGGAGTACTAGAAGTAGAGGTAAAAGTCCTTTTGTGAGCAGAAAGCTTCTGATTTTGTATCTAAACTTTTTACTGTATAAAGCTAGGTGAACCAGGGAGCCTAGTGACTTAACACAAGAATTGGTGCCCCTTTCTATGGGATCCCAAATAGCTTAAAAATAGGGATATGCATACCAAAAACAATTAACAAACATGCACAATTTTTTAAAAATTGTATCCAAATACATACTTTGATACAGATGATCTGAAAGTTTAAATATTCAACTGAAGCCAGAACTTTTCCTTTTAGGATTAATGAATAAACAATTAGAAAAAAGCCATGGAAAATTATTTCAGTATAGGATCACATCAGTGAAATTGCTCTATGCACAGAGATGGAATGCTACCCATTATGGAGGAATGGTTGGTGAAGTTGACAAATTTTGCTGACATTAATAAATTAACTTCTTTGATTAGAGAAAAGACATCTACATTTATAGCTCACTGGAAGCTCTTGTGGAGATTTTTTTTTTGCATAAAAATGAAAAAAAATGAACTCGTGACTTAGGGTTTTTGTGATTAGGCTAGATTATAGAAGGAAGAGTAACATGTAAATTTAGAATGAGAGAGGTTAAAATATATTTGTACTTATTACTACAGTGAAGAATACTGTATCAAAGCCATTTCCTTACACTTTCTTTCTTTTCTAGTTTTCCTTAATTTTTCCCTTTTCTCACAGTTTCTGCTTTTTCTTTGATTTCTTTTTACTTTCTTACCTTCTGTTAGTTTGTATTAGCTTTTATTATCTTGCTTAAAAGTTTTAATAAAATCACATATGAGAAAACAAAAACAAGCAATTAACTATTTACAAAGTGGCTTGGGCATCATTAGTGCCCAAATGCACAGTGGAACACTTGGATCTGGAAACAAATCACTTGCCAGTATGTTGATAATATAAATGTAAGTAGCTAATTCTTTTGCTGCCTCAAATCAGCAGATGGAGTTTTGTGCTTTGGACCAATTAAAACTTTGATTGTCTTCAAAGGCAGCCCAACACAGATCATATTGTGATAATTCCACTGAGAGGTGACAAAGCATGAGTTAACTGTGGTCAGGACTATCCTCATGTAGATAGTCCTGCAAATAGTCACCAGCTGTTACCGGGCAAAGTTCCCCTTGGTCACATTTTCCATCTGCTTCTCCAATGGAAACTGCAAGAAATGACGCTCTCCAAATTATGGATCTGCTTCTTTAGAGGAGTACTATCCCAACCAGAGCTAAAACTAGAGCCAGATTTGTCACTGGTAAATAACATCACTGATCTATAAGGATCCAGTCTGAGTCTCATTCAGACGACGAGTCAGATTTCCACAATAGTCCCACCCAGCTCAGCCTGGGATGATACTGCATTATTTAGTAGCAGCATACTGATATTGACTGCATTCTACAAATGATCTTTCCCAAGGGTTTGTGTAGATGTTGAATAGCATGAAGAAGTCTGAGCCCTGCAGTATCCTATACTGGAGAAGCCATCGGATCAAATCAGTCATTCTTCTCCATTTATCATCACCTCAGTGACTGAAATTGCCCACTAAGAAAGGAGCAAAACCAGAACAAAACGGTTCCTCCAATCCAAAATTCTTCAGAATCAATATCAAAATCTACCAAGGCAAATCCTAATAGGGCTCAGAGATGTGTACATCTTCAACTAGTCCCCCATCAGAGAGATTAATACTATTTCAACTTCAGCTGAAATCCAGCTGTAAAAATCAGAAAATGCATTTCCTTGAGGACTCTCTGATACTGAGGTCTCACCACTTTTTCCAATAGCTTCCCCAAGAATGGAAGGCTGGATGATAATCACTGCTACTTTCAAGATTAATTACTCTTCCTTTCAAAGAAGCATAAAACATATCCAAAATACAATCACAACCCTCAGCCTCACAAATCATCATGGGGACTTGGATCTCTGGTAGCTGAGAGAGATCTTGTCACAGGGCACCATACGTGGATCCTCCTTACTTTAGAGAAATCACAATTTTTGAGTACGTGAATGTTACTTACACTAACTTAGTGAATGTTATTTTCAAATTACTTTTATTTAAATTAATTTGCAATATGATTTTTCTATTACATAGTTTGAGTATTCATGCAATCTTTCACATAATATGCAGTTGTCACTGCAAGTAACAGATTCAGGTACTGGAAAAGACATATTACATTCTCTTTCACTCTCTCCACCAATTTCATCACTATGTTATGTAGTTGTGGCTACCTTATCTGTATAGAAGACTGAGAAAGGAAATAATCATAACAGAAAAGCTGTAGATTAAGGGCCTTGCTGAAATTTACGACAAGAAATATGCTGAAATGGATGACAAGAAATATGCTGAAATGGACATAAATGACAGTATGAAGCAGCTGGTACCAAGATTTAAAATACCCAAATTCTTTATTTTTACATTTGACTTAATCTCTTGACACAGATTTGGTAATGAGATAAGTAACTTCCAATTTTTCCTTTCAGGCAATAGAGAAGAAAGAGATTTCTTTCAAAGAGACCTATCTACTCCTAATAAAATACATATCACTGCAACTTTGGTAAAATTCTAACTGAATATGTATAACCAAAGATCTCATAAAGACTCAGAATAAGTGCTTGAATTGTTTCTTCTTGCTTGGCATTTCTGGGGCACTGGTGGAAGCCTCCCCCACCCTTTTAACTACATCACTGCTTTATTTGCTCAGGGTCTGTAAAAGCATTTCATATAGCAACTTACAAAATAAGATGCTTTGATCCCGCAAGAGTTCAAACTGAGTTCAAATTCTGGAATATTCACATTTCAGAGTCAACTGCTTATGGTAGCCAACTTAATCCCTCCAGATGTTGTACACTTGGGTCCCATTTGTTTTTATGCCAGCTGCTACCATATCGTCCAACAGCAAAGAGAAAATGGTACTTCCGTTAATCAGAATTAAAAGGCAGCTGGCAATGTCTATCTCTATAGAAACCAGGAGTTATGAATATGAAGTTATAGTTTATGTAAATCTCAGTTTAGCAATCTTATTCTAAATGTCTCAGTTATCTGAGACCCAAAGAGTAGTACAAAGAAACAGGACATTTCTAGGTTTGACTTCCTTCTGCTTGCTCCATGTCTATCGACTTTTTGGAATGTAGTGCTTTTTTCCCATGGGGTCTTTAGGATTCATTTGAACTTTGTCATGTAAAAAAAAATAGATATGGACTGCATTCCATAAATCTACCTGTTGAATATTTCAGAGCTCTGTTCCAAAGTGTCTATAAGTATAAAGGTAAGGAGCGGCAGAAAAGAAGAAACCTGAGAACCAATGTGATTTAGTGATTAGGGTATTAGATTAAATCAGAGACATCCAGTTTCAAATTCATATTCTGTCATGAAAAACTTTTATTATCAGTCAAACTAGCCAATTTCACAAATTTTTAGAGGAATCAAATTAAGGAATTTACAGTATTTTAATCCCTAGGCAAATAGCAGGATACAAAAGGGAAGGTGGGTGGGAGGAAGGGAGAGGGGATTTAATATTTTTTTATAAAAAAGCTGAGTCAATAAGATTTTCTTCTACCATATTTTTGCTTGGAGTGCTATATAGTACTTACCAGAGTTATACCATTTTTGTACCTGAAGTACACAGTGAGCTTTTACAATTTGTATTGCAGGATCAGAACAAAAATTAAGATTTATTTAATCTTTAAATGAGCCGAGGTGGCGCAGTGGTTAGAGTGCAGTACTGCAGCTACTTCAGCTGACTGCTAGTTCAGCAGATCAGCGGATCAAATCTCACCGGCTCAAGGTTGACTCAGCCTTCCATCCTTCCGAGGTGGGTAAAATGAGGACCCAGATTGTTGGGGGCAATATGCTATTTAGTATACTGTCTTTGGTGTAAGCCACCCAGAGTCCTTGGAGAGTGGGCGGCATAGAAATATGACTAATAAATAAATAAATAAAATAAATAAATAGAGTTAAAATGGTTGTTCCCCAAGCCACATTAAAATACACAAGTGCTTTATGGAAGAGTTATGAGAGTTTCAGCAAGAATTTGAGCAACCACAGATTGTGTCCTTCTGATTTTTATTCACCTATGTGAATAGGTGAGGCCAACTATAGCACTTCCTAAGTCTGAGTGATATTTTACGTCAGCTGAAAATTCTTGAATAATAACTCATTTTATGGTGTTATTCTTCAGTAGACCATGCCAAACTTTTCATTCTCTGCTTTGAGGATAAGTCATTCCCACACTCTTCTGTGGATTGCTTTACTTATATTTTGGATTAAGTTCATCTACATGAAACCTGCTTTCATGTATATCTATCTAGAAATGTATCTAGCCAATATAGCTTTAAACATGATTTAAAACTGGCTAGCAAATCATAACATGCTTGATTAAATTGAGCTCATCAGATTAAATATCATAGAAGGAAAGAGAGAATCCATTTCCAAGACAGGACAAAAGAACCTGTGGCACATCTCATCTTTAAGATCAAGAATATTATACGGTAGCTGTGCTAGACCTTTTCCTTTTTTAAAAGTTGGTTTTGTTATTATTGAAAACTTCAATGTGTTCCCCAAAAGGTTAATGTTTAATCAGAAATCCAATGGAGGATACTTCCAAGTGTCTAAAGAATTTCCAGAACATCATAGAGCTTTTTTGAGACTTCTTTGCTTTCTTTGATCCTTTTTCTAGACACGAAGCTTCTCCCAAATACCTTCTCCTTTGCACCAATCTAATGTCACTCTAACCCCTCCTGAAGACCAAGTGGAAAGGTTTTCTGAGTTCTTGCACTGAGTCTAATAAACATGGGAACGGAGCATAAAGGACCTCAAGAATTAAAATTAGCTCACAATTTCCATCTCAACCCAGAAACATTTTAAAATCTTTCTCTGCTTGAATCTAATTAATGAAAGGAAGGCGGGTTGGGTGGGGGGGATGCCTTTGTTTGTTTATATATGCCGTTGCTAGTCTTTTGTGCTATATGAGCCAGTTCCCTATCACTGCAAAGCCCCTTCTTTGTTTTCGGTGTGACAGCACCAGCTTAGTCAATCAACTGCTGCAGGCAGTGTTTGCATCACATGATAGCTGGTAACAAAGAAAACAAAACCTTTTGAACATGGGGTGGGGGGTGTGAGAGGTTTTTCAGCACTCCAAATGCATACAGAGGAGCCATGCCAGCTGTCCTTGTAGCTAAGTCTGCTCACCAGGTTCTCTTTGAAGTATGATTCAGGATGAGATAGGTGCCTGCACATGCAAAAAAAAAAAAAAGCTAAAGCAACCCAAGTAACTGGACACACAAGAGTTTAGTAAAACATTGTCTCCCAAGTAAAACACACCAAGAAGAGAGAAGGTGGGAGTTGCTTTGCTTCGTTTCTGCTCTTAACTAGAAAACCTCTGAAAAGGAGGTGGGGCAAAGGAGTGACCCTCCATTGCAAAAGAAGGGCAAACTGAATCATTTAAGGATACAACCTGAAGGTTCTTTGAAATAAGAGCATTCTCAGCAGAGTAGCTTTGGAGTAGTGATGGAGAAGAAAATAACAAATTGTTATTTTTCATAATTAGAACTTAATTTCTTTAATTCCTCCCCTGTTTATTCCTTTCATCACCATCCTCCCTAACTAGCTAAGGAACTCAAAAGATTAAAATCACTTCCCAGCAGTTTTGTTCCTGGCTTCAATGTGGCATCAAGCCATCATGCCTTTAACTACAGTTTGTTGAATAAGCATCAATGGAATGCTTTGCACAATGGCCTCAGCCAGATCCCAACTAAATGGGCACTTCATTGATGTATGAATGCAGCTTAGCACAGGTACATTTGGGCAGGTGAACACCTGAGTTTCATGGGAGAGGAATTGGGACTTAAACATCTTCAGTTCCATACCCAATGTTTATAAGTACACCCTGTCCTTCAAATCAAAGAATGAAACAGAAAACACAAGAGTTTATTGAAAGCATGAAAGCATATTTGATTTAATAAAAATAGCTGAAGTGGCAGTGGGGACTAGACTTAAATAGCACCTATTCAATGCCCTGCTACCCACAGTGTCTGGTCCAAAGTGCCAGTAGGAAAATTGCAAGCACTGTTTGTTTTCTGTTCCTGTGAGCTGCCCTTGGAAGTTTGACATCAGCTCAATTTTCAAATGCAGAACTCTGAGCACCTTTGAAACTGGAATCCCACAAAAGTTATTGATAGCTGGCACAACGCAAGTCTTTTTGAACACCCCCTGCCCTTCTGCAATAAAAAAGCACAGAAAAGAAAATTTGATCATATTCCAAGATCTGAAAGCGTAACATGCCCAGGTGACACCTTCTTTTCGCTCTCTCACTGAAATTCCCAAGTTATTGTTCTGTCTTATACTTTATCTCCACCTGCAGGTAGAAAGTTTTCAGACAAGTGTTTCTGAAACCCAGTACTGTACATATTCTCATCTAAATTGTATTTGATGGGTTTGGAATTTGATTTGGGAAGTTTACTTGCTTGTTTTTATTATGTAAGCCAGGATTAATCATAGAATAGGTCTATTGAAATGAATGGCATTTATATTTGTCACAATGTATTCAACTGCTACTGAGTTTAAAATAGGGCTGCATAATCTTTAGGCAGCTGGACAGGCTGCTGCTTATTATTATTATTTTTAAAAAGATTATAGGTTTCACGAAGCAAAGTAATATCATGATGGTGTTTACAGGCTGTGCAAATTTGGATTGGAAAAAGCAGGGTTCAGTTCAACCTTAGTGAGACCAAGTGGCTTGGAACCCCCTGGTTTTGGAGACTTTCTATCTTTTGTTCTAGATGGAGTTGCACTGTCTCATGCAGATCCTGTGTGCAATTTGGGGGTTCTTCTGCACTCACTTGAAGAGCAGGTAGCAGCGGTGGCCAGAGGGGCCTTTACACAGCTTTGTGTTGGTTTGCAATTGTATCTGTTCGTAGATCAGGAGGCCTTACTCATAAACCTCCTGCTGTTGGTTTACTGCACCAGGCTTTGTTGTTGTTAGTTGCGAAGTCGTGTCTGACCCATCACAACCCTATGGACAACTTTCCTCCAGGCCTTCCTGTCCTCTACCATCCTTTGGAGTCCATTTAAGCTCACGCCTACTGCTTCAGTGACTCCATCCAGCCACCTCGTTCTCTACCGTCCCCTTCTTCTTTAGCCCTCAATCTTTCCCAGCATTAGGCTCTTCTCCAGTGAGTCCTTCCTTCTCATTAGGTGGCCAAAGTACCAGGCTTTACATGGGGATAAACTTGAAAAGTGCAAAATGCAGCAGCATAAGAAATCATGAGTACCATCCTTCAGTACATGTGAGATCTCTGCTCCTCAAACTGTATTGTATGAGTACTAACATAACTTTTACTGTAAGGTTATTCTCACAGACCATTACAAAGACTGAACAAGGAACTGCAAATATAAATCCCTGCAGTGTTATGGTGTAATGGTGTGTGGGAATGACCTTGGGAAATAGGGAGAATTTTAGCTAAGGAAATGGTCAAATAAGCCCAGAGGAGGAATATGGGTAGGGCAAGCAGTTTAGAAGGGTTCTCTAATTTCTTGGGCTGTGGATGGAACTGTGGAGAAAAATGTACTTTCAGTTTTGCAAGAGTCTGTTAATGCAACTTTACCGTAAAGTAGAATTAACTCATCTGGCCATGCTTCCTGTCTGGTCTACCTCACAAGGCTGTCAACTGGTTTTTGTGAATGTGTCAGGGAAAAATATTGTCTCCAGAGCTAATCCATCTTTAATAGAGAACTGATTCTCTGGGAGGAATGCAGAATAAGCATTTATTATAGTCATTTAAAAAATGGCTGGTTCCCCAGTCACTCTAATTATTAATGGAATTTATTTGGTTCTGTCTTAGATTTTGTATGAACCTATTGTGATTATGGTAGTAAGCCATTGTTTATGGCTACCTGGATTACAAGGAAGACAGTGGATAATGGCTTAGTCAGCAAACTCTGATTAACGCTGAAACATGACCCAGCACAATATATGAGCTATGTCATCGTTTATAATGCTGGGATATCTTCAAACAATTGTTGCTCTGGGTTTCTCTTGGAGAAAAAGGAAAAAAAGTATGGAAATAGTGCTTACCACCTCAAATGATGTTTGAAAGAGTATCTAATGTTGCATAAGTTTGCATCAATTGTCACTTCAACCGTGCATGTTCTTGCACTGCTTTTCTGAGAAACAGCTTGCATACTTCCTTCTCTAATCCTCTGCACTCTAATGTAAATTTAGGTGCAAAATTGTAGCAGTGAATAGATCTTCTTTATCACTGAACATTCACCATTTGGCAATCAACCCTCAATCTTCTTTCTTGATAGAAATAGGTCTTCACTGAAGCTTCCAGATTGAGAGAAACATATGAAGTAAGTATATACTCTGCAATCGACTGCTAGGTTTTCATGATAGTCCAGCACTATAGACATACTTCATCAGTGGAATATCAGAAAATTGCATGTGTATACTGGACAACATTATTGGTGAAGATGAAAGTTAGGAGCTGTAACATTAAATCTCATGAATTGGGCTTGTCCTACAATTAGAAGCGAGGCTGAAATTTAAGGTTTGTTAATATCACTTGGAGATGGATCTTGGCACATTGAAGTTGCATATGTTATTCCTAGTTAGATTTCCAGTAGATTCTATAAAGACATAAAAAATATGGAATTTTTTGCACTTAGAACCCATAACGTTTAGCTGGAGAAATGGTGTACCATAAGGTGACAATTTTTGAATTGGGTTTAAGTTTCTAGACCTTTTATCTGAAATTGCTTCTTTGGCAATATACAGTATTTTCCCCAACTTGGTGCCTTCCAAAAGTGTCAGATTTGAAAACCTGTATCTGATTTTCCACATTCCTAATCCAGTAGTGGGTTCCACTTACCTTCGCTTCCGGTTTGGAACTGTGAGCTCGCGCACGGCGCTTCTGCGCATGCACAGAACCGTCTATGCATGCGCAGAGCATCTGTGATGATGTTTGGGCAGGTGGGCAGAGTCTCCTGCCTCCACCACTACTGGTTTACCCAAACTGGGGCAAACTGCTAGAAACCCACCATTGTCCTAACCCCACATATTACCTCCACACCACTTTTGGTTTGGGAACTAACAGTGCAATCCATGCTGGATGTAAAATGTTAATAACCTCTTCTAGGCTCCATTGGCAACATTCCTCAGTCTAATTCTCTCCAGATATTTGTGATTTCAACTCCCTTAAGTCCCAGCCTGTAAAGGCTAAGCTATCTGGAGCTAATTATAACAAATATCCGATACATCTAGAACAAGGTTTCTCAACCTCAGTAACTTTAAGATGTGTGGGTTTCAACTCTCAAGAGTGGAAGAGATGAGGAATTTTGGAAATTGGAGTTCACCCATTTCAAAGTTGTGGAGTTTGAGAAACACTGATCTAGAAGAGAACACCACATTAGAAGAAAAAGCTTATAGTTTGTTCCCTTAGTACTGTCCAATGTCTTTTTTAAAATTTGTGTGTGTGTCTTTTCCACTTCCAATTATTGAACCTTAATGTTCAATTTCAGGATGAGATTCAAGGTCAAATTTGTACATAACCCAATATAGAGATACTGTACCTTAGAAACTGCTAACCTTTACAAAATCTAATGAGGAAGAAGACAATCTTGCATGATGCATGCAAAAGGAACTGCAAGCTATGGCTAGATTTTAAACTCTGTTTTTGCATGCTTAGTTCAGTAGTTTGCTACTGACAAATCAGCAGGGTAGAATGGAGAATAGATTCATAGGTTTTTCTGTCTCTTGCCATACTCCTGCTCACTGTCCTTGTCTTGTTCTTTCAAAGAGCAGGAGAGAATGCATATAAACAATATATAACTGCTTTGTGAGTGTGGATTGGTGCTAAATTCCTCTGGATTCTTTGGATCCAAAATGTCTCCTATCCTGAACCTTGTTCAACCTTTTTTCAGAGAGTTCAATGCCAGGAACAACCAGTTTCCCCTCCAAAGTTATAGCCAAGGAGCATTGGATTGCAGCTTAAGAAAAAAAAACATTGTTCTTTAATTCATATCAACTGTTAATGCTCTACAATCCCAGAACCGGACTACTATTCAGCACTTCACTGTATTTGAAACAAAGCCACTTTAAGGAGATGAATAGTATTGGCCAAGATGGGAGCCGCTGTCCTGCAATCAAAATCTTGTAAAAAAGGGGGCCTGGGCTTCGGTCGCATGGTTGCACACGGATACAGGGAGCCTGTGTTTAGGACCAACAGCTTGCTCGTTAAGCAAAATGGTTGCTAAGTGAAACGGTGGCCATACTTACCATCTTTCTTCAGCTTTCCTTTGCTTTACAGATCTGTGAAGGTCATAAATGCAAGGATTGATTGTAAAGTTACTTTTTTGTCACTGTGGTTAACTGGGAAAGGTTGGTAACTGAGGCAGTCCCTAAATGAGGATGAAGTTCATACAAATAAAGGATTGTTGTGCTCATCACATTCCCATTATTCTTTGCCTAATTTGATAACATTTGTAGCAGCAATTCCCCTTTCTAGGAGGAAATCATCTCCCGAAGGACAGATAGCTGCAGGGGAATTCCCCTCTTTTAAATTCCTTTCTAAAAGGAGCAGGCTTCTTCTCACTATACCTGTTAAGCTCCAGCTGTAATATTTCAAGGCTCCTCATCACCGCAAATGAGATCTAGCACAGATGTGATTCGATTTGTCTTAGGAAACTTGACAGCTTGCAGCAATTTTATATAGCTGTAGTTAAGTAAATGAAGCTATTGCCCACATAGGTTGAGTGTCTGTGCATGATTCTGCCAGTAGGTGTCGCTCTTGGGGAGCATTAATGTATTTTTCAGCATACTAAAAAGCAGACCCTGCCAACAAAAGTGTGTATAGTCAAGGCTATGGTTTTCCCAGTTGCAATGTATGGCTGTGAAAGTTGGACCATAAGGAAGGTTGAGTGCCAAAGAATTGAGGCCTTTGAACTATGGTGCTGGAGAAGACTCCTACGAGTCCCTTGGACTGCAAGGCAATCAAACCGGTCATTCCTAGAGGAGATCAACCCTGACAGCTCTTTAGAAGGCCAGAACCTCAAGATGAAATTCAAATACTTTGGCCACCTAATGAGAAAGAAGGACTCACTGGAGAAGAACCTAATGCTGGGAAAGATTGAGGGCAAAAGAAGAACGGGATGACAGAGAATGAGATGACTGGATGGAGTCACTGAAGCAGTATGTGTGAGCTTAAATGGACTCCAGAGGATGGTAGAGGACAGGAAGGCCTGGAGGAATATTGTCCATGGGGTCACAATGGGTTGGACAAGACTTCGCAACTAACAATAACAACAACAACAGTATTTTTGTCAGAGTTTTATAGTTGTAAATAATTGAAGTTAAACAGCAATTGGCCAATTCACAAGCAACACAAAGCACCAACAGGAGTTCAGCTGTTCCATAGGGGTTACCATTAAGAAATTCACCATTAATTATGCCGTGAAATAAACTAAGTGTGGTGAGATTTAATAATAATAAGCAAATGACCTCAAACTTGCTGAATTCACATAACATGTTACACTACAATTCTCCATAACTTACTAACTATCTCCATTGACTGGGCTCGTACAATATGAAACCTTCAGAAATTCAATACTGTATTACTGCCTTGGCCATGGAAAGTCTCAGAGTAATTTTGGGGCAGTCATTCTTACTCAAACCAATTTCATGTAAGAAGAGAGGTCCCATATAATCCACCTTGAACTCTTGGTGAGAAAGTAACATATAAAATTAACTAACATTAAAATAGTCCCAAAGTTGCTTTTTTTCCAACAGGCTCTGACTGGATGGTAGGGAATGGAAGGATTTATATTCCTTGCAGACAGCTGGTCATTTGCATGAATTAAATCTAAAACAATGCAAATGACCAGCCACCTGCAAGGAGTATAAATCCTTCCATTCCCCACTATCCACTCGGAGCTGAAGAAGCTTCTTGGATGAGAAGCAAAACGTCTCCAAAGAAAAACCAGAAATTCTAATTGCCTCTTTTAAAAAAAAAGTATCTTTGGGACAACCATTACCTGAATGACTGAGAATCTCCATAGACATTTAACCTTAAAATACTAAAGTCATGTTTTTCAAACAATGATTGTTGGTATCCTATAAAATGCTAAAATGAGACCAAACAGGCTGAATGAGTGAGATTAGCAAAATATGCTCATGAATTCAGTCTTTCTGCAGAAAACTTGAGCTCACAATTGCATAAAATCTTTGGACCTCTAGTCCAAAATGCTTGCACACAGTCAGACGACTCTGGGTTTTGCAACTGCTTGTTGCACAAGATTTTTTCCCCCTTCCAATATGCTTTTATTTCTTTTGATTCTCTATATGTCATATATTTGGCATTCTGCCTTTCTTTCCTTCATCATCTGAAGCAAAAATAGCTATCAGGCAATAGCAGTGTCCACAGGAGTTCATTGTGATTTGATGTACATGCAGTGTGATGATGTATGTTGAAAACGGGAGGCTGGTATCGCACTGTTGCTAACACCTGACTCATGCTTGATCCACTTTAGACACTGCTGCAGGCTGTTGAACCATTTATAATATCTCTACATTCAAATGCAGAATCCTTCTGCCTCGAACCAAAAATGCAATAAAGTTCATAATAGCTTCTCTGCATCCAATAATGATCTTCATGTCAGTCCACCTATCACATGAAAGTCATCCTGAAGAGGTGGAAAACGTGGTGGAAAAGAATGGCAAGACTGTAAAGAACAAATAAAGCAAAACCTTGATGAAGGACGTTAAGGCTATTTACTCATCCCATGAACCTAAAACAAAGATAGTGTATGTTATTTCAGGGGATATTTCCTGCATACATGAAATACAGAAGAAAGAGAAGCAATAAGAAACCATTTTATATTAGTCCACATAATTTAGTACTTTGAAGTGAAAAGGCTTAGAAGAATTGATGTTGTATAGAGCACTGGTGAACTACTCACACTTGTAACGAGAGGGGTGTGTGTCAGGTGTGACACCACCTCCTCCCCCCAATTCTGTTGCCCCTCAGTAGCAAAATCCTATCTAATCTCTCTGCCTTCTTTATATACAGGATGGAATATATGTGATGTGTCACTGTCATATCACAAAATATACATAGAAGATGTATTTTTTCCATTGCATCGTAATCAATTATCAAGATGGGAATTGAGATGTGAGAAAATGCAGATCACTATGGATGTGCATGTATATCAAAATTTAACTGTAAAAAAATGTCATCCAGACTTTGAAGACGATAAGACTGGATTGTATACAAATGATGAGCATATTATTGCTAACAGGTATAGGAGCCACGGTGGCGCAGTGGTTAGAGTGCAGTACTGCAGGCTACTTCTGCTGACTGCCGGCTGACTGCAATTTGGCAGTTCAAATCTCACCAGGCTCAAGGTTGACTCAGCCTTCCATCCTTCCGAGGTCAGTAAAATGAGGACTCAGTTTGTTGGGGGCAATATGCTGACTCTGTAAACCTCTTAGAGAGGGCTGTAAAGCACTGTGAAGTGGTATATAAGTCTATTGCTATATATAAACATTTACTGAAAAGGAAACAGAAAATGAATATATTAAAGACTGTATGAAAAAATGGGCAAAAACCTAATTGGATTTAATATACTGTTGGACCATCATATAGAGTGGGCCATGGGCTATGGTATGTGGCTGACCTGTTACAGGAATATTTTGTATTTGGGGGAAGGTATTGCACACTGAAGATGGTTCTGTGAGAGCAGAGCTGATGGTCATGGCAAAGACTGTAGAACCAGAGAGTAGACCAATTCCTGGGAACCTTTTTGGATAAGAAGAGGACATGCAATTTCCCACATGTGCTCTGGATGGCTTCTTTCTGCAATAGAGACTGAAATAAACAGCAAAAGGTTCAATATACATTTTTAATTTTAGAAAGCTATAAATGGATTAAATATCCAGATAAAAATGGACTATTGAAATTTTAAAATAAAGATGCGGGAATTAATTATAAAGTACAACAGTTTTTTGTGAGAAATAGTTTCTGATTTTGTTTTTACATGCTTAAGCAATTTCATGATTTCAAAAACTGGACACTAGAGGGACTAAAGAATTTAGGTTGAAGAATGATTGATATACCAGCCTGAAAGATGTTGTTATATGTTGTCAGAAAGAATATATAAAATAAATGGGTGAAGCAGGCAGGTTATAAAAATGTTCACTCACTGGATGTGGAAAATGCTACACATACTTAAATTGTCTTGCTTCAAAGCTTTAACAAATTCCTAAACAGGTCATTTCTCATCTAAGCAATGCCCACAAAGATGGCCTCATATCCCTTCAGTCTTCTTCCTGTTCATGGGAGATTGGGGAAAAAAACCCTCTTTTATTTTGTAGAAAATAGAATAAAGGCACAAGGTGGCAGGAAACACATCTAATGCCCTAATCTCAAGTGAATGTATACTACCAACCATTGTTTCTTCTCCTGCCCTCTGGTGCTTTGGAGAATAATTTGACTTCCCCTTCTTTGTGGTAGCCCCTCAAATACTGTAATACTGCTATCATGTCACCCCAATTCTTCTTTTCTTTAGACTAGCCAGACACAAAACCTGCAGCCGTTCTTCATATGGTTTAGTCTCCAAGCCTTTGAACCAGAGGTGGGTTGCTCCCAGTTCGGCCTGGTTCAGCAGAGCCGGTAGCGGTGACGATATGACATCACCGAACCGGTTTTCTTTGTTTGGGAGCTGGGCCCTCCCGCCTGCTCCCACGTTATTTCTACCTTTATTTCTTCATTTTTAGCCCAGCTTATAGGCGTGGTAGAGTGGATTGCCGCACCTCAGCTTGGCAGATACCTAACGCACTTGCGCAGAGCACAAGTTCGGTGCGCCATGCAAGTGAAGTGAGCACATACGTGGCAATTGCGCGCATGAAGAGAACCAGTGGTAATGCCAGTTGGAACCCACCACTGCTTTGAACTACTGAAAATTTGTTGGCATATCTTGCCCGTACTCCACCTCATTACCCATGGCAGCAATACCAGCATATTTTAACTCATATTAAGGATTCTCTATGGGCTATGTATATGACTCATTGGCTCAACATGTCAATGGCCTCTGCCCTATCACATTTTGATAGCACCAATCAGTGATTCAGTAAAACAAACAAGATTTTAATGCAAATAGCCAGAATCCAGTTTTTGACTTAGGAAGATCCAGGTTTGTGTCTCAACTATCAAAGCTCATTTACTGTCTTCGGAGCAGTCATGTTTACTCAGCTCAACCTGCATTGTTGGAAGAACTGGAGGAACATGGTACTGTATTCATGCCCCCAACACACTGCAGAAAAGGTAGACTATAAATCAAACAGAAAAATGAGTACATATACAGTATGTAAATAAATGAGTATTATACATTTATGTAATTATTTAGAAGATTTATGTGACAGTTGAGCTTAAATAAATAACTTTGGGCGGCTAACAATCCACAAAAACATTAAACCCCTAAAAACACACAAAACAAAGTAAAGATAACCATAATGCATCAAAGGCACCATAGCAAACTTCCACCACAATTGTACCTGTATTGGGCCTAAGAAACATTCTGGAACAAGGCCTGGGGTGGGTTGGTAGAGGGCAGGGAGAAGAGCCAGGTCTTCAAAGCCTTCCAAAAGATCAAATGAATTAGCCAACGAAGTGTTAGGCAAGCTCTGTACACCTAAGAAATGTAAACTATATTATAGCTTTCTACTGGAAATGTCAAGGAAATATTTCCGATAAAGCCAGTCTTAGACATCATCCTAGAAAGATCCATCCCCAGCTTAAACATCTAATGGAGAAGGGTCAATCATCTTTCAAGAAATAGGTTTGATACTGAATTGCTTGTATTGTCAGGAAATACTTCCTAATGCTTATTTAAATCCTCTTTAGTGTAATCTGAATTGGTTGGTTTGGATTGGCTTCACATAATAGAAACCACAATTCCTTTTGTTTATGCAACAACTTTTCAAATAATTGAACATAGCTAGGATTTGTTCTATGGGTACAGTCAATTGTTTGAATTATTGTTAATTTCCAGGCCTCTTGCCAGTTGTATTGTACTCTTCTGGATAAAACATGTTCCAATTTGTCCATGGCTTTTTAAAGTGTGGTCTTAGAATTGGGCGAAATATTCTAAATGAGGTAGAACCAAACCATAAAGTGATATACTTTTCATGAACTGGATACTATCCTTATGTAGCCTTAACCCAAATCCTAACTCCAAGTCTAGAATTGTGTTAGTCTTTTTAAGCCACCACAACTAATTCGCTTTGCATATTGTAGTATTACTATAGTTAGGACAGTTATTACTGATCTTATATTTGCACATATGACTGTCCCTACTAAATTATTTTTAATTCATGGTCATAGTCATTCTGTATTTTATCCTCTATGATTTTATCTAGGTCCTCTTTCCAATTTGATGTAATCTGCATATGTGATAATATACCTCCTGTTCTGTCATTTATTTATTTATTAGATTTGTATACGCCCTACTCCCAAAGGACTCAGGGCGGTGAACAGTTAAACGATAAATACAGAATACTGATATTCAGAAACCGATTAAAAATACAATTGAATAGTTTGAATGGAATTAAATTAAACATCTCAAATTCAGATGTAGGTAGATTCAGATTCAGATTTATAACATTTATAAAGATGTTATAATACCATGACCAACACTACAGACTTTTCACTAATGTTATGCAGTTCTTCTTATCCCTTTCTTCAGCTCAGATGAGGCAATGGAAATCAAGGCTATCAAACTGAAGCTCAAGCTGGACAAATATTGTAAACAAATGGCCTACCAATCCAGAACCAATTTGTTCTGGGCAGACTGTCCTGATTTTTAAAGATCCAAGTTGTACCCTGCTTCTTGTTCCATCTCTGTTGTTAGCTACAAGCGTCCTCACCAACCCAAAGTGCATTTGACTAGCTTAGTCTAATTGGATGGCTAGCTGCAATTTGGTATCTTGACCTAGCTACTGTTCATCCAGATTACTGCACTGCATTTTACATGATGCGACTCTTGAAAATGATGCAGAAACTTTGCTTAGTGTAAAATATTTGTAAGAATATTATCTGGAATTGGACAAGGTGACATAGCACACTAAATATATTAATGTATTACAGATATACATTAATAGCAGTCATATTTTAAATCTTTATTAATTTACGAGAAGTAGCGATTTGAGATTCTTATATATGAACTGGGAAAAGGTTAATATATGATTTTAGACACTTTTAGAAATACATCACAGATCTTTTTATAAGAATTATTTCAAAATACAGTTTGCTTGTTCTAATAAAAAGTATCTTAAACCCTCACTTTAAATTTTTTTACAGCATTACTAGAAGTAACTGTTACTTCTCAGGATTGTAATGGAACCACTGATAGCTGCATACTTCTTCTCAAGAGACTTGAAGGACAGCTCATTTGAATGTTAAACCAATTTAGGGTTAGCTAATACACCATTGAAAAACTGAACAATGGAAATGCTTTGAAGCAGATCTAGTTTAGATCTGCATCTTTTCCCATATTTGATTAGTTGTGTCAAGCTTGCACTCCCATAAATGGGATGACCAAAATAGTAGAGGTTTTTTTTCACATTTCCTATCACCAAAACACCCCTTTATTATTTAAATATGCAACACAAGAGTCTATGCTACCTACTATACTTTGGCAACCAAAGAATCTCACGTTTTTGGAGCAGTGTCAATAAATTCAAACCAAGCTAATTAGTAATTCCAGATGTTGTACTTCAAAATGACTGTAATGTATAGACTGTAACATTAAAAACTGGTTAGCCTGAATACTATGCTCCCCTATGATGGAAGATTTGACCTTAGCTGTTGTATTGTCTTAAACCTTTTAATATTATAAACTTGCAACACTGAAGACCAAGACTGGATTCTGAAGTAATTGAAGAGGATTGTGGTAGAAACCGCTCTTCTCCCTATGACACCTATTTTCAGTTCTGCACCACTAATCTTGTATCAATATAGGGAATACTTTGGCAAACAAAGTTGGTAGTACATCACCAGCCAAGGAACTTTATAGCTCAAAAAATGGCGCTGAACAGAAAAATAACACACTGCCTAATATAGGATTTTCTTCATGCAAATTAAATCAGGGATTTTGAAAACTTAACACATCTCAGATTTTAAAGTAATTTATTGGAAATTGTTCTTAGATTACAAACAAGCATTTCCCATTTACAGAATGTACTGCTAACAGTACAAAGTATAGCCTTCCAGTAATCTGCCCATCATCCCATTTTTCAGGATTAAGAGTCATTTACCTAGTTAAAATTCCACTCAGCCCTTTAAAAAGTAATATGTGGTCCAGTTACCTTTCTATAAGGCATTCCCTGATAGAGTACCAAACTTAGCATTTTCCTTGCTATATACTTTGCAAGACGCTGTTAATAGTGGTAAAATCATTTCAATCTGACGTTTACTACCCTGTGAAAGTGCAACCCACTTACCCTTACATCGGTTCATTGACTTCTACATTAACATGCAGTAGAATTTACAGAAAATGGCTCATGTCACAGTAATATAAAAATTTGGATTCAGCAGTATGTTTAATCTATTAATTTGTACAGCTGAAGTGGGGTACTGTTCAGCCTACATGCATGTTAGTGCTGTCTGTATAAACAACATATGGTTGATGTGGAACACATCAAGAGGTGGTATTTACATCTCGAATGTATCTTCTGAGTTGTGCACAGTTATCTTACCCCAACAATGCAATAATGGCATAAGAAACACTGACATTCAATACAATTTAACAGTAGCAGCTAAGCATTTTGAGAAACTTCTGGTGCATTTTAAGACTGAAGAGCTTTGTTCCTTTATGTAAATTATGGTCAGTTAAGCCACTGGTTTTACATTACATTGTTTAATAAAACAAGGTCCAAAAGAAGCAAAGGATAAGGTATTCTATTAGATTTGTAATTAAATCACCACATGCTACACTAAAGCTAAGCTACACATATGCAAGATGGGCTTTAGATAAGCAAAAACCACAGCAGGCATCCTTTAACTGAATTGCATGAATGTGCTTTAAGCTAGTTATACAGTTTCCACTTAATAAGATTCACTTTCTTTTAAATAAAACACTTCCATTTATACAGAAGATTAACAAAAACCAGTGTTTACATATGATGCAATCACTATCTACACTGATTATATTTTAAAATATACTTTATGATACTTTAATATCAACATAAATCATGAATTTGATTCACAGAATAAGTAGGTCCACCATTTTAAGTTAACAATAATTCTTTATTGCTTTATACATGTGGTGCTTTTTCAAGGCACTGTGGCATGGACTAGAAAACCTGGAATGATTTGTGAAAAAACCTGGAATGACATGTGGCCAACATGGACAGTTCTTCAGAAGCAAGACGACGGGAAATTTAAATTCCAAGTTATTGAACATTAGGAATGAAAGTTCATAGTTCACAGGAGAAAATATCTTGTTTAAAGACCAACTCTTTCACATGCCCATCCTGATACTCTGAATAATCTGGAAGATCGCTATAAAACAAAACCAAAAAGTATTACTAAGCAAAGTATATTAGCATGCATCAAATGATATATGCCTTTTTAGTTAGCTTAGCTCCCTTATCTGAAAGAACCCCTATTTCAATGCTCTATTATTTGCTTATCAACTTATTCAAAAGTATAGAAATGAAAGAATCCCCTCAAATGTGACATAAATCAATTCACACATTAATAACATGTAAACAAGTTATTGCAGTGTACAAACTTCTAATACTGAATGTTTAGGTTATAATATTACAAATTTAGATGTTTATAGTACAGTAGTACTTTCCTTTATGTATTGCTTATTTTTATAAGTATCTTGTTAATAAATGAGCAAGATTTAACCCTAACAGTTAAAGTTTGAGTATAAAAATATACAAAACAATCATAAAAATATAAAATCAAAAATGAACAAACTATAAAAATCAAAATATAAAGTCTAGCATCAAGTAATAAAAGCCATATAGTCTTACATAATTTGTAAGGGTAAACAAAGTTGAAAGCTGATAAAAGGCACAGGTGAATAGTCACATGACCCCCTTAATGACAGTATTTAAGACTACTTTGCATAAGCTTTCATCCTTTTTTTTTAAGGCAAAGCTTTGTCCTGAGCCATCTGGTATACAGGAAGCCTATTATTTTCAATGAAGCGATTAGAAATGAATTGTGAAATAAACATTCAGGGGTTGCTCACAAACAATTGCTACAGAATTAGATAAAGATCAGTCTAAGCTTACTAAAACAAAAAGCTTGACCGAAAAGTACCCTAGAGCCAAGCAGCTTGGAAATTAGAGAAGTACACATCAGCATCATATATTCTGATTGCCAAATCATGGTAAAGTATTCTCAACTATTGCAGCAATAAAAGCCTTCCCTACACCCTCCCAAACGCACAAACATCTTCACCTGAATGCCTGTCAGATGCAATGTCACATTCTTTTTCACGGCAGAAATGTTCATATATTCTGTTCATATGTTCATATGTTCATTTGTTCATATGTTCATTTCCCATCCCCGCCTGGTCTGGGTCTGAAGCAATCTGGATCATAACCAAAGACGTCCCCCCCCCCCTTCCTCCCACGTTGCAAAGGGACTCGCCCGGCCGGTCCACTTCAGGGCCCCCTTTCAATTCCCGGGAAAAACCTGACCTCCCTCAGCTGCAGGCAGCACCGACACTTACCCGAACCGCAGACCACGAAGATGAATAACGCCAGCAGCCACGGTCCCACCGATGCTTTCTCCTCGGGGGCGTTTCTCTGCAAGAAAAGCCATCGACGGTTAGGGACCGAAACCTCGCAGCCGCCTTGGGCAAAAACTCGCCCCGCCACAAAGCCTCCCGGGGATTACCAAACCGGGGAGGGACGGGGGTAGGTCGCCGAAGCAAAGGGAAGCCGAACGGGAGGGAGCCTCCCGGGGTGGCTGGGCTGCCTTAAGACAGACGGGGCTTTGAACAGCGACGCCTCGGCTGCTCTCTCTCTCTCTCCCTGGGAGAAGGGGACGGGGGGATACCGGCCCGCCGAGAGCTGCGGGAAAAGAGAGCGAGCAGGCGGCCCCACAGGGCTGCGACGGGGCCCCTACCGAGGTCTTGGCCACGTTGCCGCGCTGCGTGATGTTTTTGCTGTGCTTCTCGTTGGCCATCCGGATCCGCTGCTTCGCCACCATCTTGACTGCTTTTGCCGTCCCCGCCGCCGCCGCCGCCGCCTCCTCCGTCTGGCACTGGCCGAGCGACGCCGCTCTCGGGCTGTTGGAGCTCCGCGCCGGGGATCACGGGAGGACCGTCCGCCTCGCCTCTCGGGCTCTTCCCAGCCAAGCCGCCGCGTAAGCAGCAACTGCCCTTCAAGCTGATCCCACCCTCCGGAAGCGCGTTGCCCAGCGGCGGAGAAGCGGGCGGGCGGGAGAGCCGTCCCCCCACCCCCACCCCCGGAAGCGAGACTCTCCTCGAGCCTCCGCTGTTCACGCTTTCGCCTGCAAAGCGTAGTTGACGGAGCTCCCGCCCTCCCTCGTCATTGTCCAATGGGCGCCGAGCTCTCCGGGGGGAGCCTGTGGGGAAGCTTCCTCGTGGCCAGGTGATCCGAGGCACTCCCCGATCCTCCCCTTCAGCTTGCAACACGTCACCCGGAAAAAACTCCGCTATTGAGCTGGCGATGGAGGGCAGAGCAGACGTGTACAGTTTTCTGCTGTGACCCGCTGTGCGCCACCCGGAAGGACAAGTGCCGCATCCGGATAAAGATGGCGCCTCCCACGCCGCTCTTGGCAGGTGGGTTCAGAATAAATCAACCAGACTCATTCTCTGTCAAGATGGTTCTCGTTGTAAGGCTTGTTGGGATGTCTGGTAGAGGCCCGAGAACGTCGCACACTGGCGGCAATTTTTAGCGGGATTTTGTATAAGCCTTCACTTTTTGGGGTGGGGGGCTGTGTCTCTCCAGTGATATGTGTCTGTTCAGGACACTTTTGGTATTATGTGCATGAGGAGCGTAGGCTTCTATAAAGGGAAAGAGTTGTCGGGGAAGCATTCGGTTGCTTGTATGTGCAAGGGCTTAGCTGCGGACAGACGCGTCTCTCGAGGGAACCGTATCTGAAATATAGTACTTGCTTACATTCCATTACTCATTTTGTCACAGACAAAATGGGTTTAACCACGACGGGAAAAAGTTACTTTTTGAAGAACGATAATTTTAATCTTACAAATATTACTAAATGCATTGTATATACCCAAAATGTTCATTTATGCTCACTCTTTATGTTTATGCTCATTCAGAATCTAAAGAATCTAGATGGCTTTTCACTCGTCCAAGACTTAGAGAGAAGCCAGGTTTGGAATATGCTAATACCCAAGACCCTTTCCCCATCTTTTCCAACTTCCACTATCTATTATCACCTATATAATTTTCTCCCTCCAATTTTTTGAGTACTCATGAATTCCTAAAGGCTCTTTTTCGGTTTGGCAGATTTCCTCCTTATTACAGAGGCTCCCTACCTGGCCCTACTTTACTAGTATGTGCCAGATGATCAGATAACCTCTGAACTCTCTTGCAGCATACTCAACTAATGGTGAAATGCTGTGGTACTAAAGTCCTGCTTAGGGTTATGCTGGGGCAGATACTGCCCTAATCCTTTCATCTGATATATTTGTGCATGCCAATAAGGGAGAATAATTGTAGCTCAGGGTTGAAATGAGGGATCCTTGGTGCACACTGAGCTTGGTTGTTTTCTTGCAGACCTTTCATTACTCAAACTAAGTAACATCATCAATGCTAGTAGTCTGATGATGTTACCTAGTTTGGGTAATGAAAAGTCTGCAAGAAAACAACCAAGCTCAGTGTGCACCAAGGATCTCTAATTCATGCATGCCTGAGGCTGCTTTTTGTCTCATGCTATACTCTTTCCAATGTAGAAAATATCCTAGATTGCCAATGAAAGCAGTTGAGCACCACAAAAGTTCCAGAGCTTAAAGAGAGAGGGAGTGGAATCATCATGCATGCAATCATGCTTTTCTCTGGCATAAATCATTCAGACCAGAATCCTGAAGCAGAGCTGTACAATTCTGAAATCAAGTAAAGCAGTGTATTAAATTCATGTGAAAATGTGTTTGGATCCAACCTAAACTACTTCTACATTTATTGTACTTTTCATTTTAAGTGTCCTTTGGTGTTTTATATTAGTTTGCATCACAATTACATAGCATCGTAAGTAATCTTTTAAAATATTTCTGCAAAGCTAATGCCAGAGGCATGCTCCTAGTCTTAATTTTAAATGACTACCTTCCATTTTACTGGAGTTAATATGTCAATGAAATAACTAACAATGGGACATTAGAGAGTAAGTGCCACTTCTTGAAATATGTAATATTAATGCATTTGTACAGATTTCAGTATTTGCTTTAAGGTAATTTTGTTCCAAGTCACTGATTTTCTCTGGGATTTAAGTCAGTATGAAAGCACTTAAAATAAAAGTGCTAAGTGGAAATAGTGAATGTGTTTCTCCTCTACTTTATTTCATGCTAAAGTGTACTGCCACATTAAGCATTGGATTGTTTTGAATTATTGGAGTATTCTGTGAGGGGGACAGCTGCATAATTTGATTGATTGATGGGTGCCTTGTGGGTGCTTATAAGCAGCAAACAGAGACATACTCCTTTCCCACTATTCTTCCTATAACTAGTATTTTGAGGCATGCTGACTTCACAACTTGGGGCTAATGCCCCCCCGTCCCCCCACTTTTCTGGCCTTCAGGAAATGCTTTAAAACCTGGCTATGCCAGTTGGCCTGAGGCCCTGAAGGAGCAGCTGTTAGATGGAAGTGGCTAGTGTAGGAACAGAAACAACCACTACCTTTTTACTCTAAACCCATGGTTTTTGTAATTTTAATCTGTTTTTATACTTATGATTACCTCCATTTGATTTATTATGTTGTGATTCAAAGTTGCCTCAACCTGCAAGATGAGCACAATATATATTTGATAAACAAGTAAATAAATATGAGGCTTTAGGTTTGCTTGTTCACTGATTGGCATGGTTATTACACAAAATATGTATTCATATTTTATTATTCAATTGAAGTATGTTCATTTAACTTAGAATTTTCTCTATTGTATGAAATTAAGGATTAATGTATTAATTTGGAGCAAAATAAACATATGATTTATTTCATTATTTTGCTAGTACGAGGATCTGAAGGACTCTATATGTTGCATGGGTCACCTCATTTTACAGAGCACAAAACATTTCAAAGGTATTTTAATTTTTGGCTTTATTAAATGTATACATTTTAGGATGCCTGTTACCGAAAAATAATAACATAATCAGAATCATATGTGGAGGTTGGAATGCCTCCACATATGTTCAGTAGAGCTTAAATTTTGTAAATGTGAATGTACATTTCTAGTTGTAAATGTGAATGTACATTTCTAGTTCAAACATTATTCAGGTTTTTGTAATAATCAGAATGTTTTGGACTATTCATTTACAACTTTGGGTGCTAATGTGGATAGGGCAGGACATTTTTGGTTATTAAATGGAAAATGAAGCAATTCCACATATTGAAAAAAAGAGCATCTGAGTGTAGATAGTTAGCATCTTTCTTTGTTCACACATCTGAGACAGAAATGAAACAAGTATACTATTGACATACCATTGTGTTACTGGAATGCATACTTAAATTTGCATTTGGTTCTGTTTTGGATGGGAGATATATCTCATCTGGCTTATTTCACTTCTGTTTTAGTTTGATTGTAATGTTTATTTCTTTTATATCAAAATAATAATTATTTTGTTAGAAGCATTTTTTAAGATTGATACTTTATACTTCATCTAAATAATTTTCTTTTTTCTTTATAAGTGTTATTTGAATTCTAATTTATTTTTGTTTTTGCTTTCAGGGATTTTGGGAAAAATGCAAAAGTGTTTACTTTCAACAGAGATGGATCCCTTTTTGCATGGGGCAATGGAGAAAAGTTAGTCTTTCTGTGTTTGGGATGTTTATATTTCTAACAATATATATTAAAACATAGCTTAAATAAGCTCATTAGTTTTAGCCAGATACTCCCTTCAGTAGGAAATTATTTTGCATACTTCACTATTATAAAGCAGGTTACTGTGACTTTTGCAATCAGTAAAATATACTCTGTTTCATTTGGCTTCCAAGGAATTTGTCTTAGACGAGAATCATGATTGAATCTTTTTCAAAAGAGCACAACATGTAAGGTTACATTTTTCTGTGAGATTTGTAACCAATTGTTTCTTCCTTTTATGAGGTATATATAAGATTGATTTTAAAACCAGGCAAACATCCTAAATTCTGTACTAGCGATAGGCCTATTTCACTATTTAATGCGAATTCTAAGATTTTATTTTATAAAAATTGACAAGCTTCAGATATTTCCATTTATTAACTGATGTATTAGGAATGGGAAAAGATATAACCTGGCTATACTGGTATATTTTTTATTTATTAAATTTATATGCTACTTATCTCACTACCAAGTGATTCTGGGTAGCGTACAAAATAAAATTTAAAACAATTTAAAATATTTTAATGATAAATATCGCAAATATTAACGTTAACAAAAATAAGCAAAGGAAGGAACCAATATAAAATAAGGTAGAGGTGGGTCCTTCTTTTAATCCACTAACCACTTCCAGTTATGGAACATCCCCAACAGGGCCCCATGCAAATCACCAGAGCCACGTTTTAAGGGCCTGGTTGTAAGTTGAGGGCTATCTGTGCTTTGGTGGGATGTGAGTACAAATTATTTTTATATTTTGGATAAGTAGGGTACTTTCCTGCTTAATTTTATATAGATACTACAGTATTCTCTCCCTGATTATGTCTACCTATCCCATTAGGTCTTGACAGCAGAGGATGCTCCATCTATTTGTGGCAGAATCTGTGCAATGGCTATGTTGATTTGTATCGTTTTCACCTCAGTTACTGATTACATTTGTTTTTTACACCTATGTTTTTATGGTATTTTTAACTGCTGTTAGCTCAGAGTCATGAATTTTAGATGGGTGACCATGTAAATTAAATGATTAAACTAATAAATAAAGAAATTAATTTTCATAAAGTATTCCAGCAGTAAGATTAACTGAGATAAACTTTACAAACTTCATTTAGGTTTTTAACATATCACACAAGGATGCAGTGAGTTTTGTAGTTTCCACTGATTATATTAAATGCTTGGGACTGTCTCCCACATAGTAGTTGCTTGGCTACCCTGTTTCCCCCAAAATAAAACATTCCCTGATAATAAGCCCAATCGGGCCTTTGAGCGCATGGCAATAAGGGTAAGTGCTTATTTCAGGGTTCAAAAAAATATAAGACAGGGTCTTATTTTGGGGGAAATATGGTAGTTCTAATTAGCAGGGTTGGTGCACTCTGGATTTCATTGATTAAACAATGCCATCTCTCTGAACCCCTGACACCTTCTCTGCAACAGCACCCTATATTCTGGAATGAAGTTCGAAATTCAGATGGCTCCCACCCTACTAGTGTTTCAAGGAACCCTAAAGACCTGGCTATTTGCCAAGGCCTTTGGTAAACAACTGATGTCCCTTTCTTCCTTTTTGTTCCCTCCGGATTGTTATCACATAATGTTTTTTTTATAGTTTTTGCATTTTTAAACATGTTTTAATAATTGTAGGTCACCAAGAATCTCTGAGAGTTGGATGGCATATAAATTTTATAATTTATAGTTGGTCAGCCAGATGTTTAGATTGGATTTGGCAGTTTTATCTGTCAAGCCCTTCTCAAGAACCTGGGGTAGGCAAATTTGTTTGAGGTGTTAAAAGTATTGTAGCAGGAGGTAAGATGTTCCAAGTAAAATTGCCTTTTGCAATTGACTGATGGTCTTCAAGTGGTGCTCCAGATATTTTAGAATTTTAGAATTGTACCCAAGGTTCCTATTATTATAGGTACTTTATTTGCTTTCTTTGGCCAAGGGGAAAAGGGGAAATGTGGTGTATCAGAGGGGAAATGATGTCTACCTACCTTGATTCTCAAGGACATTTTAGTGAAATGTGTGTGTACAAGTTTTGGAAACTCTGGAGTTCTATATTTATATTCTAATTTATTTTAATTATGTTTTGATGCTTTCTGAATTACTGTATTGATGAGATATCAAGGAACATAGTAACTGGAAGAATGAATCTGTTTTCTGTGATTGGGAATTGAGCTTATTTAGAAGGAACAGCTAAATAGCTATTAATTAACCAAAGTAATCAAGCTTGACTAAGCTGACCTCTTTTGGTTCCAGAGTAAACATTGTAAATGTCACCAATCACAACCTGCTGCATTCTTTTGATCTACCAAAGGCAGTTTGCCTTGAATTCTCTCCAAAGAGCAATGTCCTGGTGACATGGCAGCTTTATACAAGTGAGTATTCTAGGTTTTTCTCCAGCTACTGCAAACATGACAGCAACCATGCTAATTTTGAATAATATAATGATCAAGAACATTATTTTTTTGTTCTGAACTGGAACATTCAAAATATGGAGCCTCTGAGGAAAAGAGGATTCATTCCAAAGCAGAAAAAAAAGTGTATGACTTGAGCTTATGTTTCCTTTTTCTGACCTCTCATTGTATTGCCCCAAAATGTTTAATCAATCCCCAATATCGATTTCCTTAACATAAATATATTATTTAATATTGTGAACTCTGGGACAATAGAGATGTACTGATTTTCTCCTGTGTGATATTCTTCAGGTATTAAATTTCTGTGCAGCCCACAGTCACCATGTAGGGGAGATGGGCAGCATTAGAAATTTAATAAATAAATTTAATAAATAAATGAAAATATTTGAAGGTATATTGCACATTTCCATGTAGCTCAACACTTCTACACTTAACAAACAATCCAGGCCCCCAGGACCTAATCATATGTGATATTATTTCCTTTTTCTAAAGGTGGGGTGGGAAGAATACGATTAACTTTTTTATGTTGCACTGTTTTACAAAATGGCTTTGTTGCAAAGACAGAAAAAGGAAATTATTTTGTAATTTGTCATGCCACCTATTTTCTCCATTACTTCCACTACTGTTGACAGTTAAGATGATATTGCAGAAAAAAAAGTATAAGTATTTTTCAAATACATAAATATCTTTCTGTCAGCAAAAGGGTTGGCAACTGAGGATTTTCTTATCCAGTAGTATAGCGAATTTCATCTTACAGTGGCAAGAATGGCTAATTTTGATTTGAGAGGAAGAAAGCTGTCACTGTTAGCAATTTTTGATGATAAAAAAATAATTTAGTACTTGACAAAATGGGACCTTGGGGAAAAAAGCTCCTTTTATATAAAAAGTTTGCAACAAAACATCACCTGGGTCAGTGGTATATTGCAGAGGAACAGAGATGATTTTGGAGGTGTTGGTATAATGTATGCATTTGGTATATTGTAGCTGCAAAAGATGGTGCAGGGGAACCCAACCTTCACCTTTTCAGTGTGAAAAATGGAAAATGCTTGAAGTCATTCATCCAGAAAAAGTCACAGAACTGGTAAGTGGTATTTCAATGAATTCTACTATTTAGAACATGGTATTTGAAAACACTAAAATATCTAATTGTCTAATAAGTTTTTCAACTCTGTAGAAAGTTGCTTAGATCTCTGTATTTCTAGCTCTCAACATAGTAACTCTACAAAACTGAACACAAGAAAACCAAATTTGGTCTGCAAGAGAAGCCAGCAAAAGAAAAATTGAGTGGAAAATGGTCTGTGGGTTGGAGAGACAAAAATTCTAAACATATTGTCCCACAGCATGCTTATGGGCAGCTTACTCAAAAGTTTCTACCAGCGTCACTCTGAATACCTATCCCTCCTGATCACATGACCCAGAAGAGAATGTATACATCCTGGCCTGTGCTTCCAAGTGCATGTGGAATGACCTACCCCCAGAGATACGCATGATACCTGACCTCCGGGCTTTCTGTTGAGCCCTGAAAACACATTTATTTCATCTAGCCGGCCTGGCTTGACCCTATTGTTCTGGTTTTAAATTGTAAATTGGTTTTAACTTGGTTGTTTTAAATTGTGGGCCAAAACTATTTAATTATTTTAAATTGTTTTTTAATTTTGTATGCTCTGTTTTTATTTTGGCTGTTCACCGCCCTGAGTCCAGCTGGAGAAAGGCGGTATACAAATAAAATAAAATAAATAAATAAATAAATAAATGTGTCTAAGCAAATACAGCAATACACATGCAAATGACATAACATATCACTTCATTGTACAGAAAAGATAAAGATGGGTCCTGTGGTCAAAAAAGAAGGGTTCCATAAGCTGTGTTCTCCATGCATGTCCTCTGTTTTTTAAAGTGCTGAATTTTTTTTTGTATTTTTAATGTAACTTGTTTTCAGATAAGAACATATTCATGGGGACATTTTAAAATATAAGTAATGATTAGAATCTACAAATTTGCTTTTCACCTTTACAACTTAAATATATAACTTGTAATGTTAACTTTTTTTAAAAAAATTGCTTTTTAAAAATATTGTTAACAATTCTATTTCTGAAGGCCACAACTACCAGGTGTTGGTTTTAATATTTATTCCACTCCACCTCACTCTCTAATCATTAGGTGTCCTTGCTGGTCAGATGATGAAAGCCTGTGTGCCAGGAGTGTTAACAATGAACTTCATTTCTTTGAAAACAACGACTTCAGTATGCAAGTTCTTTTTTGTTCTCTAGATAAGCATTCCATGTTTAATCTTTTCATGATTTTCTTATGTTTTCAGCTGCTCGCTTTATTGCAGTTCCCACCTTTAGTCTTTAATACAGTTTTGAAGTTCCATTAAGTATAGGTAGTCCTTGATTTACGAACACAATTGAGCCCAAAATTTCTGTTCTTGAGATAGTTAAATGACTTTTGCCCATTTTACTACCTTTCTTGCCATAGTCACTTTGTTCAGTGCTGTTGTAACTTAGAATGGTCACAAAACAAATATTGTAAGTGGAGGACTGACTATAATATGAAAGTTTATTTTTATCTTTTTATTTACCTCTAAACTTTTGCTATATGGTGGTATTTTACTTAAAATGCCACCATTTTAAGCTTTAAAATATTTTATATTACAAGATTTACATTAAATTCAATCAGAGATAAAATTTAGTTATTTTCTCATACTTGTAAAGATATACAATTCATGTAAAATCTTGTAAAGTAGCAAATATGTCATGTATACAATATATTTTACAATTGTTTATTTACTTATTACTTGCTGAAACCCATAGGCAATGCTACCTAATAATTCACAAAAGTTTTTGCTTATTTTGATAACTTGAGGATGGTGATCTTTGCAGGTACAATTGCAAATAAGCTTCATCTGCAGAAAATGAATGACTTTGTGTTGTCGCCAGGAGATCAGCCAACCAAGGTGCTTCCTTTTGAATTCTTTCCCCAGCACAATTTAATTTCATCCAGATTTTAGAACATACCTACTTTTAATGTTTATTTTAACAGATATTTCATATCTTGTTAATGCAGGTTGCTGTTTATGTTCCTGGAAGCAAAGGAGCCCCATCTTTTGTAAGGCTTTACCAATATCCTAACTTTGAAGGCCCACAATCTGCACTGGCAAATAAAAGCTTCTTTAAAGCTGATAGGGTAAAAATGCTGTGGAATAGCAAAGGTATTTTGTTTAGAAAAAGCTTTGCCTTTATTTGAGTCTACTTTTCTTTTTCTATATGTAGTCAGCATATAGACTTCAATAATCAAAATGCCCAAAGGACATTTATACTTGGTATTATGCTATGTTAGTGATGGCGAACTTTTTCGGCACTGAGTGCCCAAACCAGAATGTGTGTGCATGTACATGCATGTGTGTGCACCAGAGTGTCGGAAACCCAAAAACAAGCTGGCCAGTGCGCATGTGCACGCCATCCAGCTGGCCTCCGGGTTTCCAGCACACGCATGTACACTGGAGCACTGAAAACCCGAAGACCAGCCAGCCGGCAGGTGCATGTGTGTTTTTTGGCTGTTTTTGAAAAATGGCCTGAAAACAGGCATGTGAGCGCCAGCCAGCTGGTCTTCGGGTTTCCGGTGCTCCAGGCTGTTTTTGGCTGGTTTTTTGGCCATTTTCCGGTGCTCCGGCACGCACGAAGACCAGCTGGCCAGTGAGCATGTGCGCGTCAGAAACCAGAAGAGCAGCTAGCAACGGTGTGCTTGCCCAAAGAGAGGGCTCTGTATGCCACCTCTGGCACGCGTGCCATAGGTTTGCCATCACGGTGCTATGTCAATCCCATTCTGTATGACTCTAACATACAGTGATCCCCTCTACACTTATTTGAAACTTAGCTCTTCAGAATACACTGAGAAATATTTCTGAATGTTCCCATTGTGCATACTCTTGTTTTAGGAGTAAGGATTTGGAGGAGAAACAAAGCACCTTTTCCTAACTTGCACCCTTTTTGGTTATGTTAAGTAACTATTTTCATAATTTCCAGCCATTCCATTCCCTGGAAATTGTAGCCCAACGGTCAGAGGGCATCAGCTGCAAATTATGATTTAAAAGAAACATAGAATGACATTGGGGTTCAAATTGTCTCCTTTATCCGAAGCTACTTTTTAAAATCATCTCTCTTCAGACTACAAGAGTGCATATAGCTATGTTTATTATTTGTTTTTTTAAAAAATAGATTACTATGTAGCTTCTTTTTAAAAATATCTTTTTTTTTCTTCATCCGAATAGCCACTGCAATGCTTGTGATAGCTAGTACAGAAGTTGATAAAACAGGAGCATCATATTATGGAGAACAAACTCTACATTACATAGCAACCAATGGAGAAACGGCTGTTGTACAACTACGTAAGTGGCTTTATTAATATTTATATTATATTTTAAAGCATTCAAACACATGATGGAAAGAGAATCCCATCAGAATTTGAAGATCACCTTTAAAGAGCCATATTTAGGTCTTATGACCAACCAGTACTTACTGACTGAAATGGAATGAAGTATGTAAGATTTAAAGTGAAAGGTTTCATTATATAAAAATGATGTTTATGGGACAGAGAGACCAACTCTATATGAGAAGTCTCTTTTTAGACTATTATGTTAGAAAAAGACTCTGGGGCTCCCAACCAATTTTAAGGACTTCTCTCTTTAAAAACTGCTTAATTACTTTTATTCTATATGATTACACTCAATGAAACTGTATAGATTTTAGACCTTGAATTGTAGTTTCATCGTGATTACCATATGTAATAATCAAATTTAAAAGAAAATATCCACATGGAAGGGGAGGGAGTTGCAATTACTTATTGACAAATTGCAAAATTGTAGGTGATCTGAGTTCTGCAACTGTTCCTTATTATTAAATCTATTGAGGCTTTTTTCAATCTATAATAAAAGTAGATAATGAATGTAACTGTATTAAAAATGGTTACAGTAACCTGTGTTCAGTAATCTTTTATGACTGATAGTGTAGGCAAGGGACTTGGACAATATTTCGGCGGATGAATTGGCAGATGTTTCTCCAGTCACTGGCCAGGTTGCTCAGAGTTCTGAAGAGAAAACAGGGGAGCTGTAGCTAACCTTATTTGCAAAGAAACATTTATAGTTGCAAAGAAACACAATTTTAAATATAATTTTAAATAAACATATTGTGGTCTCTAGATTCTCAACAACTTACAGACACAAATGTGTATAATTTAATTTTGAGTTTATTTAAAATCACAGATTAGGGGCTTAGCACTTCTTAAAACAGTTCAAGTTTCCCAGAAAACCATTTTCAATTTGCTAAATGAGAAAACTAGCCTGGCTTCCCCTAGGACAATGATGGCTAACCTTTTGCAGACCGAGTGCCCAAAGTGTGCACAAGTGAATGCGTGGCCACGCACCCAACCCCCCAAAATGCAATGCACAGCACCCCCACGCATGCATCTTGCCCTCTGCGCATGTTTGCCCCCCCACACGTGCCCCACCCCCTGCGCTTGTGCGGCAGAAACCGGATGACCAGCTGGCTGGTGGGAAGTACGCGCACTTGCATGGCAGAGCTGAACTGGGGTGACTGCTTACGTGCCCACAAAGAGGGAGCTGCGTGCCACCTGTGGCATGCATGTGATAGGTTTGCCATCATGGCCCTAGGACCTTTCAATATTTAATTTTTGGCCCTACAGGAGATACAGTCTACATTCCTCCTTCCTATTTGCCTTTTAACTAACATTTATTTCCAAATTTAGTAGCAATTATGATTTCATTGAACAATTATAAACTAATTTGTGTTAAGTTTAAGTTCTTTATTTTACTTGTCTCTCAACAACTTAGATATTGTTTTACAATTTCAGCTGTTTTTTTTTCTGTACAGCAAAAAATGGTCCTATTTATGATGCAGCCTGGAATCCCAATGCCACAGAGTTCTGCGTTGTGTATGGTTTCATGCCTGCTAAATCTACTGTCTTCAATCTAAAATGTGATCCTGTGTTTGACTTTGGGACTGGTCCCCACAATGCTGTCTACTACAGTCCTCAAGGACATATCTTAGTATTAGCTGGATTTGGGAATCTTAGTGGACAACTTGATGTATGGGATATTAAAAACTACAAACTTATTTCCAAACCACAAGCCTCTGATTCTACATATTTTGCCTGGTGCCCTGATGGAGAGCATATAGTAACAGCTACATGTTCTCCAAGGCTACGAGTTGGGAATGGATTCAAGATCTGGCATTATACTGGTTCTGTCTTATACAGATATGAAGTTCAGACAAATGCAGAACTTTGGCAAGTTACTTGGCAGCCCTTTTTGGATGGAGTATTTCCAGAAAAGCCAATAACATATCATGCTGTTCCAAGCAAAGTGTTAAATGAGGAACCAAAGGCTGCCCCAGCCTATAGACCTCCAGCTCTCAGAAATAAGCCAGTAACTAGTTCTAAACTGGTAAGTAACCATTATCTTCACGAAAGAGTGTAGAAAGATACCTGCTATGTCTTCTATGCCTCTGCACCATTAATTATAGCTGGTTATTTATACATCAATTATTTTTGTGTTGATTTCCTTCCTCATAGCATGAGGATGAGCCACCCCAGAACATGAGAACACAGTCAAAAAGTGGTGATAAGCCATTATCTAAAACAGCACTTAAAAATCAAAAGAAGCATGAAGCCAAGAAGGTGGCTAAACAGGTATAGCTGTTTTTATTTTTTTTCTTAAGCATGATTCATTGCATTTTGAACCAATAGTATTTGATAAACCATTGTTTAGTAGGATTCTGCATAGAATTTTGTATTAAGTTCAAAGTGTCCACTCTTTCACTATCACATAAGCCAAAGTTAAAAATTCCAAAGAATTCAAAACATCTCAATAATTAATAAAATTACTGCCTAGAATGGTTTCATTTAAAAGTCATCTTAACTAATGATGCATTTCATTAAAGGAGGCGAGAGCTAAAGGGAACCAGGAAATCACTCCAGCTCTTCCAGTACAAAATGAATCGAACAATACAATATCCTCTGAAACATCAGGAGATCCTGAGTTGGAGAAAAAGATAAAAAATCTTAAAAAGGTAAGAAGTTTTTTCTAACAAAAACTATTGATAGATCCTTTCCCTATTTCCTTTTGTTGAACAGTAGTATTAGTGTTCGTGGATTACAAACCACAGCAATTTAGTTCATAAAGCATACTAAGCTAGGAAATGCAGCCCTTGTTTTGTCTGGGAAACAGGAAGTGTACTTTTGCTATTATTGTCATCATTTTTATCTGTCTTACCTTCTCAGTCACAAGGGTATAGCTGTGGTGCAATAAAGTCATTGATTTGGGTAGGAATACACTCATGGGCCTGGATGTTTTGAATTGAGGCAGTGCCAAGAGCCAAACTTGGTAGCCTTATAAAAATTCCACATTGTCCCCAAACTATAAAAAAATGTGCTATCCAAAATCTTCATTTTGACTAGTTTGGGTGCTGCAGGATGCAAAAATGGGAGTAAATCAAAATTAAACAGTTCAATGTTATATGTAAGTATTATGTGTGTCTGTACAACCAAAGAGGAGAGGTAAGAAGCTTGGATATTATTTTCTAGGGACTTAAGAATCTGCTTTATATTAAACCAATTGAAAATATTTTTTTAGTGTAGTGTATATTGGAAAGGAATATAAAGACATTGGTAACCTAGAGAATTCTCTTTCAGCTCAATAAAACATACATAAGATCCTCCACATATGTGCATGCACCACAGAAAACAAATTAAATCTGTTGTTTCTGCCCTGCTTTTAACCATGTTTTCTGAATTACAGAAACTCAAGGCTATTGAACAGCTAAAAGATCAGGCTGCTGCAGGTAAACAGCTAGAGAAAAACCAGGTATGCTTATCATATTGTTAAGATACAGAGTTGTCTATAATTTGTACATCCCTGAACTCTGAAAATGTATATTGGTGTTGCTTTGTAAATAATTAGCCAACTAGCAGCTGCTGCCTCTTCACAGTAAAGACTTTCTTTTGCTTCTTAAGCAGATAGTTCCTAGCCACCAGCATGATAGTCAAGCAACCAGTGGTAGTAACTTGTGATAGTGATAATTATAAATGAAATTGGGTATTGGACAAGGAAGGGCTTCTTTTATTTATGCAATCTGTTTCAAATACGTTTCAAAGAAAATATTGGTCCCTTTCTCTAAACCTTACACAATTTCATAAGCTCTATTGTCTTACATTAAGTTAAATATTAGCTTAATTGTTTTATTTCAGGCGGCATAGAGGCTTCATTTGTCATATCTGAATAGATGGGAGAACATAGAAAGAATCTGGAAGACAGGCGACCTTAAGTCTGATACTCAAATAATCAAATAATTATTGATTATACTTTATACTATTTTTTCATTATGTGTACAAGTAAAATTGTCTTATATCTATATTATAGATGGAGAAAATTCAGAAAGAGGCAACCCTTCTAAAAGAATTAGAAGACTTGGAACTGGGTGTTTGAGCTACAGAAAATTAAAATAACAATTTTCTTCTATGGATTCATTTTAAAATAAATAATTAAAAATGCTCACTTTTATTACTTCCCATATAGGTTACCTTTTTTTCTGTCTACCTTCTGAAAAAATGTAAAATAATTATAATTTAGAAGTAAATCACTTGCCTTGATTCCAAAACAGTATTGCTGAAATCCAAAATAAAGTATGTTGGAGCACCTATGTTTTTGGCAAATGCTAAGTTTAAGATGTAACCGTGATATTGTTTTTAAACAAAGACTTAAACTTTTGATACATATATATATATGTAGAAGTTTGCAGTTCAAGCAGCAAATTATGTGATTTACATACTGTGGTTTGGTTGTGATGTTGCAATAGCTATTTCTTCATTGTGGTTTATACTAAATACTACATACATACACATTTTGTAGGTCTCTGAGTTCTTAAAAACAGCTTTAAAACATGCACACACACACATACACACACACACACACAAATACTATATATATATATATATATATATATAGAGAGAGAGAGAGAGAGAGAGAGAGAGAGAGAGAGAGAGAGAAAGATAAATAGTTTTCCTTAATGTAAAAGCCTTTTTCCATAACAAATAAGAAAAAGGGATGGGACATTCAGGAACAAAATGTTTCATTAATAGGTTATCATCACTTAATACTATAAAGCCAGAAGAGTTTATGTCAGGGTTGTCAAACTCGTGGCGTCATGGCGGCATCACGTCACATATTGCGACTCTCCCCCCCCCCCTTTTGCTAAAACAGGTGTGAGTGTGACCAGCATGTGATGCATCTGGCCTGTGGGCTGTGAGTTTGACAGCCCTGATCTATGTGTTTTAAAGCAGTACACTACCTGGTCTCGAGTTGAGAAGCTGATTCACAAGGAGGAGCTTCCAGCAGGTTCCCTTCAGCTTCTATCCAATTCATTTTAAATCAGCCTTTTACTAATTCTTCAGCCATCAGGTGACCTGTAAAGTGAAATTCCACACTTCATCAATCTAATAAAAATATTTATCTCTATATGAATACAAGAAATTTATTACTAGCAATAGCACTTAAGACATATACTGCTTTACAGCTCTCTCTAAGCGGTTTACAGAGTCAGCAAATTGCCACCGACAATCTGGGTCCTCATTTTACCGACCTCGGAAGGATGGAAGGCTGAGTCAACCTTGAACCTGGTGAGATTTGAACTGCCAAATTGTAGGCAGTCAGCAGAAGAAGCCTGCAGTACTGCACTCTAACCACTGCGTCACCATGGCTCATAGCATACCGTGGCTTACTAGCTTTAGTAAGAAAACAATAGCTATACTAACAGTAGTATACAGGTAATGAATAACATTATTCTTTCAGCTACAATCTTGTGCAAGTATATCTGTAGCACTGGAGTTAATTTATTTCTAGTGGCAACTTCTTCCAGTTTGCAATAGATTTATTTATTTCCCAACTCTACTGCAACTTTCTGGGTTAAAGTTAATTTTCAAGTTTGATTGCAACTCTTGGCGTGTATCCAAATACTATTTTTAGTTAAAGTTCTTAGTTTAGCAAATTTCGTTCAATATATATATAAAAAATAAGAAATAGAAACAATAGTATACTGATGGACTTCCTTATCACTACATTCACTTCCTTATCCCCATCACTGCATCTCCCCCCTCCCTACTGGAAAAATGTAGAAAAATAAAATCAAGAGATTGGAGGAGTGACTAGGAAAAAAGAGAACATTTGGTGCTTTTTAGCTGAGCCAAGTAAAAATGGTCAAGGTAGAGGTTTTTTTAAAATAAAAGTTACTAAATGCAATTAAAAAGTTAAAAAGAAATACAAACTAAAAATAAAAAATAATGTAGAAAATTTAAAAAAGCAAAAATAAGAATATAGTCGAGAAAAAATATTTAAAGAAATGACTTCCCTCTTCATCACAAGCATAAATTTTAGTAAGTTATCACCCTCTCAAAACACAAATGATCTCTTCCCCTATCCTGTCTATATCCCATATCAGTCTTGTCATAAATAGATCCTTAAAGTCTTGTCATTCAGTTCTGGTCAGCAACAGATTATTAAGGATTACCAGAGATAACATATCTAGTTTAATCATCAAATAAATCAATTCTATATAATTTATTTTATGTTTAACGATCTTTAAGCCCTTCAAGTAATGTCTTAGAACTTGATTTCTTTTTATACTTTTGTTCCTTTTTACAAAATCCTTCAAAATTTTAACAGACCTGTTTTGTAAATTCAATATAGGGAGTTAAGTCACTTTTTTGGCTTGGTTTGTATATTCCTTTTAATTATTAAGATACCAGCTAGTTTCATTTGTATATCCAGTGTAGCATCTCTTTCCATATCATTCTTGTAGCCTGTCATTAAATCCACTTCTAAATCAGTCTCAGTTTTGCCTGGTAAAACTTGTTCCTCTTCTGCAACATCTTTTAAACACAGTCTGTCAATATTGGCAGAGACTCTTAAAATTATTAATTATTAAATTATTAAAGTCCATTGTTCCCATATATCCTTCAATATGTCCTATGTTATTTTGCTGTGTTCTGTATTAAGTCAAATTTAAGTGTTCTTTAATTGTAATATTTAGTTCCTTCTGGCTTTCTCTATCTTCAGAGTCCTATTATTTAAGAATCCAAAACAGTATTTTCCATGACACATAAGTGACCCACAAAAAGCCTATGTTGTTGCAGTCTCTTCGCATGAGGACCAGCTTTCACAGAGTGCAAGCGGGTGATTTTTAGTGCCTCCTTTTTCTGGAGAGATTTCACCAGAATCCACTGACTGACCACTGATCTCTTGCTGCAATGTCATTTCCTGCCCTTTGAGGAATATTTGGTTTGCCATGAATCCTCACCAGAAGCCAGGGTAGAGATTAAAAAGTTACGCATGTCCTGGAAAAAGGTGGACTCTCATAATTACAGTTGGAGTTAGGAGAGAGTGAAACAGAAGAGCAGGTCTAGACCAGTGGTGGGTTGCCCCTGGTTTGAACTGGTTCGCAAGAAGCTTCTGCGCATGCGCAGAAGAGCGCAGGCATGCTGTGAACCGGTAGTAAAGGTAAGTAGAACCCACACCTGGTCTAGACCTATTAAGAATAAATCATAGCAAAACTGATTTTTTTAAAAGGATAACCATGGGAATTTGATAGAACATTAACTTTAATAAAGCATTTGACAAATCCTCCCAGGACAAGCTAGAGCAAATCCAGAGGATAGTTACTAAAACGATAAGAGGGCTGGAAAAAAGTATATGAAGAATAGCTGAAGTTAGAAAAATAGAAGATTCAGAGAAGCCTGATTGTTCTCTTTAGATATATGAAAGGTTATGTAGAACGTGGGGCAAAATCATTCAGAATTGTTACTGAAGACTAGTAAAGAAACAATGTGGCTTATATGCCAGGAAATTCATTTTGGTCTTGCATTGGGAAAAATGTCCTAATAGTAACAGCTGTTCACCTTAGAACTCATTACTATGTGAGGTAATACACTCTTGCTGGAGTCATTTAACAGGGTGGATGTCTATCAGTGACACTGTGATTGTAGTAGTAGCACTGAGTATTGGGGCTCTTCTAGGTGAGCTCTAAGATCTTGTCCGACCTTGCATTCTATGCCAAGGTTATTGCAAAATAAGGTCACACAGCAGATGCCTGGCAGGAAAAAGAAACAAATGCTTTAAATGCCCTCTAGTGGAAAAGTCAAGAAATTGCTTTTTTAAAAAAAATAATTTTTATTAAACAGTTTGTTTTTTTAAAACCAAAAAAGAATCTTTTACAATTTTCTTCTTTTCAACAATTTTGCATCGGTAAACATTTCTTACATATCCATTTTTTCTCCCTTATTTCAATTTATGCTTTATGCATATAATTCTAATATTGATTTATACATATAAAAGCAATTGCTTTTTCATTTGCAAATGATAGACTCTCATCACTGCTAAACAGCTCCCCTCACATTTGATACTTATAGATGTTATAGATTCCTACAAAGGGCTGTTAGTAGTTTAGCTTTCACACTACTATAAGCTAAAATTTTGTTCACATTTGCTATCTTAGCGGGGTTTTTTATCAGTTCATGTCACCTTAATTGATTAATACACCTTTTCTGAAGTACAAATTCAGTTGAATTCTGTTCTGTTTTGAATTCTGGTCTACCCATCCTTTGTATGTGGCTATTATATTTTGCCATTTGATATTGATGTTTTTCGATTAAGAGCTGTGGTGGTGCAGTGGTTAGAAGGCAGTACTGCAGGGCTAACTCACTGCTCGTTTCAGGAGTTTGATTGAGCGGTTCAAGGTTGACTCAGCTTTCCATCCTTCCAAGGTTGGTAAAATGAGGACCTGGATTGTTGGGGGCAATATGCTGACTCTCTAAACTGCTTAGAGAGAGCTGTAAAGCACTGTGAAGCAGTATATAACTCTAAGTGCTATTGCTATTAATACCCCATGCCATGCCTTTTGTCCGTAAGAAATGGAGACTAGTCCATTTGCAAAGGACAGGATTGTCCTTGTAATGTCCTGTATAGTCTGCTTAAACATAGTTTGCTGTAGTAAATTCTCATATCCCTGGCACACCTGATCCTGTCAAGTTGTTCTGTCCCCGTCCTCCACACACACAAACCCACACAGACAGTCGAGGGTTAAATAATTGGCACACACAAACGTTCCGTTATCAGAGGCATGGCAGCACTACGGGAACCAGCTGCCAAGTTCCTTACCATAACAAGGGGGGTGTTCCTCCACCAGATAACAAATGCAATACACACCGGCTGGGAAAAAATAGTCCAATTCACAATCCTTCAGCAGACTGAGGCTTTGCACCAAAGGAACTTGCAAGAATTAACTTTGTCTGTCACAGAATCTAAACGGTCACCCCACTCCTTTATATAGCCTGTGGGATGTGGTCCAGTGACTCAGCTTAATCCCTGGCATGCCTCCTCATTTGCTGTGATCGTTTAGCACACCGATGCTGACGTGAGTCCAGCCACAATTTGTTTCCCTCATCACTCTCCGACCGATCGGAGACACCTGGCTCCTGGCCAATCTCCTCTCCTTCGGCCGACACCTGAGGAATTGTCAGAGAGGAGGGACCGGGGGAGGGAGGCCTGGCCGGCTCCTCTCCTTCATGTTCAGAGCCTTCTTCCTCCGATACGATGGGCTCAGGGGTCGGAGCCACAACACAAGTTCAGATTTCATTTGTTTACATAGTATTCATCACAGTAATTGTATAGCATCGTTGTTTCCTGTCAGCACAGGAAATGAAATGCTTAGGCTGTAAGAATATTTTTTATGAAACCGAGGAGAAAGTACTTCTTAAACCTGAGTGGCAGGAAAAGCAGCTAGCAAAAGTCCCAAGAGTTCTCCAACGCATTGTCTTTGTGCAGCCAAGTGTGCCATAGAAAACAGGCATAATGACATCATGCTGGATGATGTACTCTTTAGGATATAAATCTAAGCACATCAACTTGGTATTTTCCCATTTGTTTATAAGCAGAGATCAGACCACCCTTGATTGTGTACCATCATACCAGAGGCAATATAAGCAAATATGAATTTGTAACGATAATAGAGCCGAGGTGGTGCAGTGGTTAGGGTGCAGTACTGCAGCTACTTCAGCTGACTGCTAGTTCAGCAGATCAGCGGATCAAATCTCACCCGCTCAAGGTTGACTCAGCCTTCCATCCTTCCGAGGTGGCTAAAATGAGGACCCAGATTGTTGGGGGCAATATGCTATTTAGTATATTGTCTTTGGTGTAAGCCGCCCAGAGTCTTCGGAGATTGGGCGGCATAGAAATATGAATAAAAAAATAAAATAAAATAAATAAATAAATCCCATATATTTATAGAACCCTGTCAGGATTCTAAGTAATACACCCATAGAAAACGGAACTCCAAGGCAGGTAGATTCCTCAAAGAATAGTTTTATTGGATATATCATATTGGCACAGTTCTGGTGAAAAACAACTCTAAAGGTTCCTGCGGTTTTCATCTAATTAAAAGTTTTCCCCCTTTCCCAAACAGTCACATGGTCCAATCAAGGTGCCGTCCAGGTGCCTAGTAATGTCACTCCTCTTCCTCTTTCTCTGCCACCTGTGAGAATGTCCTTGGTTCCCAGGAGAAAGTATTTTGTTTTGATTACAAAATCCCAGCTATATCTATTCCTCCCTACCTATCCCTCAGCTCAGTGTGTTAACACTGAAGCCTCAAAATGGTTTTGGTCAGGTCAGCTTCAGGATTGACATTATGCTCATTAGATTATACAAATAATTTAGATGTACAAAAATAGGTTTATTGATTCATAGCATAACATGTTTAGTAGGGTCAGTAAAGTAATGGAGTGGAACTATAAAAACTTTCATTTATTGAAAGAACAAAGGCAATATTCTACAAAAAAGGTTCTTTCTATTCTAGAGAGTTACTTTTATGGGTTTATCTTATAGTTCTTTTGCTTCCCAAAGTCTGTGCTTGATCTTAAGATTTATCGATTTTTCTTGACCTGCTATATGTTATATGGCTACACTGACAGGGTTGATTATTTTTTCAATCTATGGAAAGGTAATTAGGGAAGGGAATGTTTTGGGTCATTGGAATTTGTAATAATTTGCAAAGTTATCAATAGCAGCATAGCATTTATTATTTTACAATACATTTAATATATGCATCTTTTTAAAAAAAACATTTTCATTTTCAGATAAATTATTTATACTATCCTGGAGTCAGAGCATTAAACAATTTGTATTAGTCTTTTTTTTTTTGCAAATCCCTAAATCAATTAAATAATCTGAGAGGAATAAAATGAACATTTCATCTAGATGGAATGGAAGGAACAATACAACTACCATATCATACCATAAACATCCACTTGAAAAACACACTTAAGGAGAAGTACAGGTAGTCCTCACTTACAACCATTCATTTAGTGATCATTCAAAGTTACAACGGCAGTGAAAAAAGTGACTTATGACCATTTTTCACACTTACGACCATTGCAGCATGCCCATGGTCACGTGATCAAAATTCAGATGCTTGGCAATTGACTCATATTTATGATGGTCATAGTGTACTGGGGTCATGTGATCATCTTTTCCAACTTTCCGACAAAAAAAGTCGACGGGGAAGCCAGATTCACTTAACAACTTTATTACTAATTTAATAACTGTGATGATTCACTTAACAAATGTGACAAGAAAGGTTGTAAAATGGGCCAAAACTCAATTAACCTCTTCTCACTTAGCAACAGAAATTTTGGGCTCATTTGTGATTGTAAATTGAAGATTATCTGTATACTGAAAGATAAGACATATTTATACTTGAAATGCTACATGTTTCTTTTATGGTGGTGAAAATGAGTAACACTTTTGAACAGCAGTATGATATATTCAATCCAATGTGTATATGTTTCAAGAAGTGTAGAATATATAAATATAAGTGACGTACTGATTAAAAATTACTTAAGAAAATAAGGCATGATATGATGTCAGTGATGAGGAATGATTATTTTTTCAATTATATGCATCTCCAACTAAAAAAAAATCTTGTCATATGAAAAAGTAATGTTAGGTACTTACCAAGTTCATGCAAACTCTCCCCTCACTCCTGAGGCATCTGCAGAATTCATATTTTAGTTAAATGAAATGACCAAAGCTTTGTATCCCTGCATGCAATATCCTGTCACACATACAAGAGGGGTGACCCGTCTCTTGGCTCATATTTTGGCCTGTGGATCAGGAGTGGTTCTACTTACCTTTACTACCGGTTCGCAATGGGAGCGAACATTCAGTTGCCTCCTGAAAAAGCATCTTTGGGATAAAAAAGGTGGAGCTTGTCAGAACAAGATGGGAGATAATCAGAAAATACCTGCACTGGAGATTACACTGGTAAGTTTTTTAAAAAGTCCAAGAAGCAGACTAGTTCAAACTAGTTCCATACTGCTTCCAAGAATGTGGTATGGTGGTATAAGATAATCAAGTCCAATGCCAACACACCATTACCTTAGATCAGGCCTGCACAACTCATCAAGGCAAAATACCCAGAGTTAATCTTAACCTCAGTAATAATCACAAAGGAATAGCTGCTGCACCATTCTGCTATTTGGCAATGTTGAAAAAATGTGATGGCCGGTACATGGTTGTTTGGTGGCCACATGCAGCTAGTTAGCCTGATTTAATTGTAGAGTTGTGCCTGACCATCACAAACCCAATAGCTTTATTTATTTATTTTTTAATTTGGAAGTAGAGGTTTTGATCTTTGTTATAATTTTATCTACTTGTATACCACTAAATCAATACAGACTCATAACACTTCGTAAAACAATCAACAACATCCATAACCATTACATAAATGTAATTACGAACTATTGGTAAATAATTCAAAACAACTGGTAAATAATCAAATACAAGAATTAAAGTATAAATTATTATATTATTGAAGAATAAACAAATAATAAGAGAACCAATAAAGTATTAATAATGAAATCAATATAAAGTAATTCAAAATGAAATAAAATGAAATAAATTAAAGATGGCAATTGCAAATTATTCAACCAAACACTTTTGGAAATTTCTTCCACAGTTTCCGGAAATTAGAAGGGATCAAGAAAGTTATACTGTAATTCTAAGGAGAGGGTTAGCCACAGAGCCACACTAGAGCAGCAACTGAGAAACAATTCTCTTGGCTTTTATTCCCCTTAGTTCACAAAAATGGGTTATAACCAAATGTACTGATAGCTCAAACTGGAAATTACCCATGAGTGATTTTCAAATGAGTGCAAAACCAGTTCTGTTAGTGGTTTGGACAGTTTTAGGAGGCGGTTTGTGGTTATGCATACACTGTAGACTCCACCAAGTTAAGAACAGAATAAGAACTGTGGAAATATTTGTGCATTTGTGCAACTATAATATAAACTGCTCTGTTCTCGTTTTCCATTCTCACTCGGCAGTTAGCCCTGATAGAAAATTATCCCCAAAAATAAAATATATCACTCTCGAGACCTAAAGCAAAGATCCTTCACTGCAGCACTGCTATGATTGGCTGATCTTTTTCACAGTTTTGAAAGCCAAAGAGTTATCATATATCTTTGCTTAGAATGCACACAGCATAAAGCAATAAGGCCACACCATCTATTCACAAAGCAGAAAAAGGCAGAAAAAGATAATTATAACCAGCAACAGAAGAAATTCTAATTTATCAAAACAGTATACTGAAAATTTATTTCTGAGAAAATATATTTAGAATTGCATTGACATTTGTAGTATTTTTTCCATAGCAGTTTTAAGACTCTGAAAATATTAAAATTTCTTATAGCTCATGAGATATAAAGATCACTGGCAACTTTTGATTAAACATAGTAATTTGTAGGAATAAGAATTCTGTCTCTTTATCAAAACTTTATATTTTATGTCTTACAAATTCCATGAGACTTGTAATATTATTAGTGTAATCCTTTGTGGAATTTAATTCGTCTATATAAATCTTAGGTAAGAGGGTGAAAAAATCCTCAGTCTAGTCTAGTGTTGGGATTTCTTAGGAAGTTCTACCTAGCTTCTGAACCTAGTTAAGGTTAGTCAATTATTCCTTGACCAGCTGCTATCATTGAGCCTGGAATTACTGTTTTAAGTCATGATGATCATTAAGTGCATCACCACATGGCTTCACACAATTTTATGATTTTATTATTAAATTAGATCTGCTTATAAAATTAATGCAGTGGTTGTTAAGTGAATGTGGCAGTCACTAAGCCCATTTTAGTTAAAGCCATCTTCTGGCAAAAAATGCTGAAAACCGTGGACATTGTGGACATTGCAAAGAGATGTAAATGTGGGCTGATTACCAAGCATCAGAAATGTGATCAGGTGACTATGGGAGTTGGCTACTTTAAAACTGGTTGTTAATAATGCTGGGGATATTAACAGATATTGTCATAACTTTGAATGGTTGCAACATGACCAATCGCAAGTCAAGGACTACCTAAGATTAGAAGGTTTATCATACTGTTTTTTCTTAATTCTGATGAAAAATATTGTAAACATCAGCTCTCATTGATGGTCTTTTGAGCCTGACAGAGAGGAAATGAATGGAATGAAAAAAATAATCCATGTAAATATTCTCCACTATAAAATGATTAGCCCATATTGTGCCAATGCAGTCTACCTTTATTTACTTATTTGAATTTAATAGCCACACAACTCTTCTATTTTCATTTTCCCCATTTGTGGAGCTCAATAGATAAACTTAGATAAACATCTCCATTTTCCTGCATGTGAGGTCAATTTCTTTGGGGTCACACAGAAGCTGCAGCACCCATATATATTCCTAGTTCCAGCAAGAAATGATATGGAAGGAAAATTGTGATTCAAAAATACAGTGTGGACAGTTTGATGTCCTCATTGGTTACTCTTATTTTTATGTTTAATAACAGACTGGTACCTTGGAGTGACACCCAGGAGGATCATTATTTTTGAAGCAAGATTCCTTGGAGACTAATTATGCAACTGTGTTACTTACGATGAATCCAGATGATCACAGTAAGGATTTTTTTTCATATGGCTGGGATTTTCTAGAAAAATGTGCTTTTAAAAATCTAGAATTTTTCTGAGAAAAAAGACATCTGCTAGTACATTGTAGCACATCCTACCCTTTAGGTGTGTAGAGATCAGGATAACTAGCAGATTGCAGCATTAGAGTTGCAACAGAACTTCATCTAAAAGAAAATGTACCTGTGATACTAATCAGAACTTCAGCTTTCTATTTTGAAAAAAACCCCATATTTTTAGTCCTCCATGTGGCAGGCAGATGTCTAAGCTCAGACGTATCTGAATAGTCTCTGAATTTTTGAGCAAGTTACACAGCTAAACCCTACAAACTGCACTTTCTAAAATAACACAAGATGCATTGTCCAATCTACAATATTAGCCATTATTTGGTCTGATATAAATATTGAAATAACAATGTCCTTCAAAGATGAACAATAATTCATTTTTAAACTTACTTTTTGGTAAGAGGTCATTCATATAGAAATAAAAAAAGCAACATGCTCCCTTTGCCCCTATCCAGAAGAAATATTCCTTTCTGTCAGAAGAGAATTGAACTGGCTCCATATTTTGTTCAGAGAAGAATTGTTTCACTCTTTCCTATTAGAAATAATGCTGGTAAGAACTTGGTGGAAATTATGTTATATGTCTCAAATTAAAGTGAATGACAGCACGATTACTGGGCTTAATCTTTGAGAAAAGATCTGGGAGTTTTGCTGTCTAAAAATTGAGACAGAAATACTTTAATCATACTAAATTTTAAATAGCCAATTTCATCTGAGGCAGTCCAGAAATACGCAATAGGCTTCACTGCTAGATATAAGTTTGTTCCACTTATTACACGGTATGGACAAATTAACAGTCTTCAAGTGTTAGGCATAACCTTAGAATTAACCTTAATTGCATTTTAGCAACCAATGCAGTCTTAGTCCCAATTCCATTAATGACCATATAATTCAAATTCAATCATTTCCCCCAAGGAAAGATTGAAAGGAAATGAGGTCCAGGCAGAAGAAAATGATCATGGCTTCAAAATCTAAGGGACTGGCTTGGACAAAACTCAACAACACATTTTCGTGTGGCTGTTGATAAAAATAAGATCACCAACATCATCACCAACGTCCGGTGACGGATATGGCACAAGAAGAAGAATCATTTTACGGGCAGGAAGAGACATCTCTTTGAGAAAAGGATGTTGTTCTTAGGGTGCCTAAATGTACTGTCAGTCTTGCTGTAACAATGTTTTACATATAAAATAAACATAAATTGCTACTCTCAGTAGTTTAAAAACAGAAATAGCCATTCTCTTTCAAGTCAGGGATTCTTTGGTAGCATAATTCTTCAAAAGAATGTCAAATTTCACCAAGGCTTAACTTTCAAGTTTTGGAATATGGAATAATATTCTCTTCACTTCAGAAATAGTATTATGTCAGCCATACCAACCTGAGCAGGTATAGTTTTGTTTCCAAGGAAACTCCAGTAACTAAAATGTGGCAGCTATTAATTTTTCAGCCCAAAATATTAATTTAAATAAAAGAAAATAAAATTGGAAACTGACAGTTTTTTTTAAAAAAAGCGATAGTTTTGTTGCTTTGAAATTCAGGTACCCCAAGTTGGTGTGGAGCTGAACACCTGATCCTTGAATTTGGGAGAGAAAAACATTTTTACCTTTGCAAAGGGACTTTTTTTACCCACCCAAAAATATGAATCACTTAAGTAATTCAAAAAAAGCAAAAAGCATTTATTAAGGGAGATCAAATCTTTATACAGGGTATAAATATAGGGTACAGAAATAAATGATACATTCAGTATATGATATCTGGGAAAGCCATTGATCAGATGTGATTAAATGTGAGAACTGAACAATGGAAAACACTGATTCTAAAAGTGGCAAATTTATGGGTTACATTAGAACTCTTTTTTCCCAGTTGAGCTTGTAACTTTCTTAAAACTTGCAAGGGTGTTCAAGGACATTCAGAATAAGCTCCCTCTCCTGCTGAAAAGATTAGTTATTGCCCCTAAAAGAAATGGTTTTGGTTCATAAGGAAAACATGGTTTCCTGAATTTCAAAAGGGGCAGGGATGCCATGCCAAAATGCTAATATTATTACCTTTATTAAAATGCTAACAATGAAGCCTGAAACTCCAGGTAACAATTTATTGTGTATAGTTTATTTCAAATAAGCCTCTGCACCCCACATTAAAAAAAAAATTAAATGAAAACTCCCAGCTTTGTTGGGGAGGGGGGACTTCTATCACACACATATTCGGGCCAGGATGTTTTTGGGGCAGCCCATGCTTACCATTGCAAATTCTCCCCCAGCAATCCCCTTCTGAGAACACCCACAACATGACCCTACATTTCCAACACACCTAAAAGCCCTCGCCAGTTCGCCTCTCGATAGTTCAAGCACTCGCGGCAGGTGGTGTCTTTCCATCTCGCCCTCCCCGTGTAAAGGGTGACCACCAACCAACGTGCAAAGCAGCTATGGATTTACGCCTCCTGCTTTTTATACAACGGCGACTGTCACAATACCATATCTGAGGCAGGCACGGGGGGCATTCATTTCCGTTGCAACTACAGCAGAGAGGGACATCCTGCAACCGCGTATTTTGACCTTCCCTCAGGCGAAGGCGAGGATCCCCTACGACCTATGACCCTCTCTGAGCGATACCAGCACTGGTCGTTCATTCCCCGCTCCTGAGGAGGAGAGGCGTGGGGGAGGGGGTGGTAGGACGGCGGCGGTTGGAGCAGCTTTTCCCTTTGGGCTCGCGATAGGTACATTCCGGCGCAGGCGCATTACGACGCCGGCTCGCGTGACCTGACCGCTGTCGGCTGAGCGGGCGGCGGAAGCTTTCCACACCCGGGCCCAGAGGGTCGGCGGGGGTGGGGAGCCATTCTGGGTCCAGAGGGCAGCGAGAGCAAGATGAAGCCGACTCTGGCGCTGCTGTTGCTGGTGGCGGTGGCCTTGAGCGGCGCTGGGGCTCAGCCGGGCGGTCTACCGCCTGGGAAGAAACTACGCATGGCCTACGCCACCGGGCCGTTGCTCAAGTTCCAGATCTGGTGAGTGCGGAGGCCTGTTGCGTTGCCCGCTGCTTCCCGACCGTAAGCCGGAGCCAAGTTCAGCCTCCGGCCTGTCGTCGACGGCACCGCTTCCTCATTTCCGAGCTCTTGGGAGTTAAAGAAGCGGCGGAGCGGAGGACGGTGGGGCAAAGCGCGGGCGCCAGGCTGGCGTGTGTGGAAGCGGCAAGAAACGTCACGACGGGAACCGACCCAAGTGGAAGCGCCGGATTGGGGAGGGGGGAGCGGGGGGGGGGGGAAAGAATCGGGGTAGATAGGATGTGGGCCGGCCGATCCTGAAGCTCTGGAAGCTGCGGGGAAAGGAGGCGGAGAGATGGTGGCGCCTGAGAGAAGTGGAGGAGGCGAGGACCGGCATGCAAAGCTCTGCATGGCTCTGCAGGTTGGGCTCTTTTCTAGGGAAACCGGCTGGGGCTTGCTGGCTTCGGTGTTGGGTTGCAGCTAATATTAAGAATAACAGCAAGGAGATAGTCTGAGTAAGCAGGATAGAGTGGAGATGCAAGCAGTTGTGAGGCTAGAAAAATACAGTATTGTAATACTAAAACCTTTGCCTTTCACTCCCCCACCCCCCAATAATTATTGGCAAAGCAAACTCTCCTTCCCATCCAAGGCAAACTTGCCACATCCATAGTTTGCATATTAAACAGGCAAGATCCAGTTTTTAAATGATCTCATTAGCCTTTCATTTACATTTATTTTGAAATTGTGCTAAATGAGGTGTGTGAAGTGAGGCTGGGATTCGATCAGATAAATGATCTGGTAATATATGATAAATGGGCGGCTATTTAAGGATTGGAAGGCCTTGAAAGTCGGAGGGGTAACTTTAAGTGGTTAACAGCAAAACATGAGCTGGTGTTTTCTGTTGCAGAGTTGGGAACAGTACAGGTAGTCCTCAACTTGCAACCATTCATTTAGTCTCTGTTCGAAGTTACAACGGCACTGAAAAAAGGGACTTATGATTTTTCATACTTGCAACTGTTGCAGTGTCCCAGTGGACTTGACAACTGGCATGTATTTATAATGGTTGCAGTGTCCCAAGATCATATGATCTCCTTTTGCACCCTTCTGACAAGCAAAGTCAGTAGGTAACCCAAATTCGCGTAACAACCGTGTTAGTAACTTAACAACTACAGTGATTCACTTAACTGTGGAAAGGAAGGTCATAAAATGGGGCAAAATTCATTTAACTGTCTTGCTTAAGAACATAAATTTTGGGCTCAATTGTAGTTGTAAGTTGAAGATTACTTATAATATATAGTACTCATTTTTCCACTTATTCTGATGCTGTCCCAGGACATCTTCAAGGTGTATGTAAATGGTTAGATTGTTAAATGTTACCCCTCTTGTTGGAGGTTACTCCAATACAGCAGGAGGCACTGGCAATACAGCAGGATAGGATTTGGCAGTGGGACAGCAGAATCAAGCCAGCGTAATTTTCATCCAGCTTGAAGGTAGATGAGTACATGTAGTCTTTGACACAACAGTTCATTTAGTGACCATTCGAAGTTACAATGGCAAAAGTGAAAAAAGTGACTTATGACCATTTTTCACACTTATGACAGTTGCAGCATCCTCATGGTCATATGGTCTACATTCGGATATTTGACAATTGGTTCATATTTATGATGATTGCAGTGTCCCAGAGTCATATGATCACCTTTGGTGACCTTCTGACAAGCAAAGTCAATAGAAAACCCAGATTCACTTAACAAATGTGACAAAGAAGAGCATAAAATGGGGCAAAACTCACTTAACAAATTCCTCATTTAGTAACATAAATTTTGGGTTCAATTGTAGTCATAAGTCGAGGACTACATGTAATATAACTTGACAGTTTAAAAATGCCTATAGTATGATTATATACTAAGTGAATTCTTTGATTGGAGTGAAGATGAGGGATGTAGGAATTCAGAAATTGTAGAGAAAAGGACATGGTTGTTTTTAATCTGGTAATGTGTATGTTGGGACTTTACAGTGAAAAAAACAGTTAACTTGGGATAGTAGAAATATTTGTAGGTGGTTCCGCTTATCTTTTTACGTTTTCCTAGCTGCTACCCCCCTTCCCCAAATTTATAAAAGATTCCTTAATTTTGCTCAGTAATTAAATCAGTATAAAGGAACAGAAGTTCCTTTAGAAGTGAAGTAATAAAATACAGGTTATTCAAATCAGTTTGTATCCTCATATCTGTCATAAGGTTGGTTGTTCATTTAGGGAACAACTTTTGCACTAACTCTAAAAGTAAACCTGTAGGCAGTGCAGACTCCTGGAGCTTACTCCTGAATTAATATGCATGGAATTGATACAGCAGTTGAATAATTCTAAAAAGCTGATTGAGAATGCTTGTCAGTAAACATACTTAACATTTAATTCCATTCCATTTATATGTAGTGTTTTTTCCTGGAATTGTATACCAGAGGCTGCCTAGATTTGCTAAACTACAGCTTTGAAGACACTGAGCCAGGAGAGCCAATTGTCATGGGTGCTAGAGATATTATCCTCCTGATATTGCTGGATTAAACGTTCCTTGGTGCTATTCTAAGAATTTTTTAGCAATCGATTTTAGCAAAATATTTCTAAAATAGCACAATTTTTATCATTGTTAAGGGTGAACATGGACTGACAATATATCATTTAAAATTTCAAGTCGTCTACAACATAACTTTTGGAAATGAGACTTCAACATTATAAATTACAAGTCTGAAACTAAACAAGCCAGATCTCTACTTAAATTTGATTAGAGATTATTGTGATTTTGAAATTTGAGGATATTTCAGTTTTTGTTCTGCCCTAAGTATCTTTTGATTCTTTCCTTAATTATTTATCTTTTCTTTTTTCCTATGAAGCTTTCAGAATTAAGAATATTTGTGCCTATTTCTTGCTGTTTTTAAACAAGTATTGTTATGTCTCTGATGAATCAGTGTTGCATCAGCATAACAAAACACATAGGAATTAAAGTAGGAAAACAGGAGATAGGTTAATTTTAAAAAACAATTTCACATTAGTCTTTTAAGGTTTTTATTTTTAAAACATCCATTTAATAAAGTTTATAAATAAATAATGTTATATAAAATTCCTCAGTCATTAAGCACAGGAACAGTAGTGTAAATTAGGTTTTCATAGCACTAAATAAGTCTATGCAGTCTGGTTAAAATTAATTTTATTAAAATTTGTTGAAAAAAGTTAATCTTCATGAGAGCAACTGTAAAGCAGAAAATTGTCTCTCAACATTATGAAAATCAATATGGTATCTATCTAGTTCTTGAATTAGACTGCATGGTCATAATATCCTTAGTGTATGATGAAGACTTTTGGAAGGAGTCATTTGAGCAAAAGAATATAACAAATGGATTTTTTGTTTTATGCTAATTATTGGATCAAAGAGACTGGTTTACAACCAAAGCTGCTGCTCTGATTTTTCCAGTTGTTTCTTATCATGAAACTACATGATTGTTGTACATTCAAATATAATATAGAAACTGATTACTGAAAGGCTTTGTAATAAATTGTAATGTGAAACACTATGGAAGCAACAAAGTAATAATTTTATGTTACAAATGGTATTACACAAAAAGATTGTAATCTTGTTTAATTGCTACTATATTCTATTCTATTCTATTCTATTCTATTCTATTCTATTCTATTCTATTCTATTCATTTTTGCTAATATTTTAAAGGTCAAAGCATACCGGGTGGGATTAAAATTAGCCATAATTTTGTATAGTTTGTATCTACATGCAGTATGGTAAATAAAAATACAGTATGAATGTCATAATAAAACCATAAAATATCAGTATTAGACATCAGTATTAGACATTTTCCAATATAATACAATCAGGGGAAAGGTTTCTACAACCTCAGTATAAATCTATATATCAAGCATTTTTCTATACAAAATCACTGGTGTAAGGTGAAAACTTCCAGCAGTGAGAATTAGTAAAACACTTTTTGGGGCTATTAGTTCTTGTTTTTTCTCAGGTGGCTATTGCCAGTATTTCTAATTATCTGTCTTAAGAGTTCTAGAGAAAGAGCTTTTTCCATACCATTGAATTCATCAGAGTGGTATGGAGGGGAGGGTTGTGTGTGTATATGTTTGTCTAAATACCAGTACTAATTGTGATAAAATATTTCTGTGCAGTGTTTCCTGAGGATACAGGCGGGTGTTTGAAGAGTACATGCGGGTTATTAGCCAGCGGTACCCAGACATCCGCATTGAAGGGGAAAACTATCTTCCCCAACCTATATATAGGTAAGTTAATTCTGAGTTAAAATATGCTAAATAATTTGCCTCAGGGCTGTCAAAACTCACGGCCTATGGGCTGGATGCGTCATGCACTGGTCATGCCCATGCCCGGTTTAGCAAAGGGGAAAATAGTCCCGATACGTCACGGGATGCTGCCATGATGACACAAGTTTGACACCCCTGATTTACCTGAATGGATTGGGGATATCAAGTTCTATAATGTTACGAAATCTCAAAAGCAATATTTGATTGCATTCTGATTTAGTTTTGATGACTGTGTACAATAATAATAATAATGTAACAGTCTGAAAAGTAACAAAATATAAGCAAATAGCTAAATTCAGAGAACACCAAAGGCTCAATTTTTTAAGAATAATATTTAGCTGTTCTTAATGCACTTTAAAGTTTATGTGCAGCTTTTCAGATACATGGTAAAGCAAAATCCACTGGAGTTCACATTGGCATGGCATAACTTTTGTTTCTTTAGATTAGTTACATTTATTTTATCATACTCTGATAATTAACTTATCTTTTTTTTCTTCTAGACATATAGCATCTTTCTTGTCAGTCTTCAAACTAGTGCTAATAGGCTTCATTATTGTTGGCAAGGATCCCTTTGCTTTATTTGGCATGCAAACTCCAAGTATCTGGCAGTGGGGACAAGAAAATAAGGTACTATTTCTTAATAGCATTTAATTTTTAAATTGTGCTAGAAGCAGATTTTATACTATGTTTACTTAATTGAGCCACATTACATGACTATCCTCTTACTCATAACATTCGAAACGGAATGTATTTTAAAAACATTACAAGCATAGTAATACAACTAAAACATCTCATTTAGGAAAGAAAAAAAATATTGGCTCATAAAGCCAAGTAAGATTTGTGTGTGTGTATGTATATGTATACATACATACAGTATGCCTCTGTGTTAGCTCTTAACTCTTGGGACTGCTTGAACAAGTCCCTGTTTTTTGGCAATATTTTTTGGAAGTGGCTTACCATTGTTTTCTTCCTAGGGCTGAGAGAGTCACTGACCGACCCAATGCCACTCAGCTGGCCTTGTGCCTAAAACAGGAGTAGACTCCTGGCTTCTGGTCTCGTGCCTTTAACTATCACAGCAAATTGGTTCTCACATGGGCATGATAATATTTGGTCCTTTTAAATACCACAAATAATACATTTTTCTTTTGATTGTTACAAGTAGTTTGGAGAGTCCATTGGAGTTTGACGGCTAATAAATTTAAATAAATTAATAATCGCAACAAAAACAGCACTACTATCTAGTTGATATAAGAGTGTTTAAAATTCTATTTAACATCTTCAAAATTAGAATTTGTGAAACACTTTAAAATAAGTAACTGAATGAAGAATGGGTTGAAGTTTAATAACTTGACCAGGATTATATACTTTCTATGAGGAAAGTGTATTTTTAAAGTGCTTTTATAATGTTTGACTAAAAAATTTTCAGAGCCATCTTGGTAAGATTTGTATTATCTCATCCTTGAATAATACTAAACAAATACTCATTAGGTATTATTAGAGTCGAAGCAGAATATTAATAAGCAGATTGTGAAACTATAAGTTTTTTTATGGAGCTTTTGTTAGACACACACACACACACACACACACACACACACAGAGTATTTATATATTGCACTTCTTAGGTTATTTTTCTGTTAAAATTTGATGTTGCCAGTGTTATTCATAAGTCTTTTTTTCCAAGTCTAAATGACTTGTAATATAAAAATAGCAGTAAAACCTATTAAAGAATAATAAAGAAGTATGCATAACAGATATTGCTATCAATTTAATTGGGCAACTCACAAATATGTTACATAACTCTTAAATATATTGTGTGATTTAATAACTATGATAAATGCACTTTTTAGGTATATGCTTGTATGATGGTTTTCTTTCTGAGCAACATGATTGAGAACCAGTGTATGTCAACAGGTGCATTTGAAATAACTTTAAATGGTAAGTTTTCAATAATTTTTTGTCTTCCATTAAGTTTAAAATGGACTTTATGTATCCATATAAGACACAGATTGGAGTCAAACTTGATTTGAAGGCACTTTATTTGTTAAGCGTTTTATCAATGTATAAACACCATTTGATACCCAAGATCAGACAGGTTTTCTAAAGATAAAAAAGAATCTTTTTTGATCTGAGCCCTAAACTTTCACAAAACTAAGATTATTTTACTTTTTTTATTACATTTCTATTCTAACACAGTAAAAATAATGTTAGTATGGTCTTCTTTAGATTAGTAAGGTCATTTCATTTGAATTCAGAGAGTAGCCAGTTTATGTTTCTCATTTTGTAAATTCCCAAATAGAAGGGAATTTGGTTTAGAAGGAACCAGAATATTCTGACCTTTTTCATTTCAAAAGCTTGTATCCATAGATTGCATAAGTATTTTGAATGTAGGTAGCTATAAAAGCTGTTCCTTCACTTTATATATTTTACCCTTTTTTCCCTATGCTTTTTAGATGTCCCAGTGTGGTCTAAGCTGGAGTCTGGGCATCTTCCTTCCATGCAGCAACTTGTTCAAATCCTTGATAATGAAATGAAACTCAATGTGCACATGGAGCAAATGCCACATCATAGATCATAGCCCCATTCATCAGTACTGAAAACGTCTTGTAAGTTTTTTAAATGGTTCATTTGCTTGGGGGTGTGTGTTTATGTGTATCATACAAGTATTTAATATTAGTTAAAGTATTTAGCTGTCGTTACAGTTAGACATAGATCTTTCCTTTCGGACCATATTCTGTACCTATCTAGGCTATTTAAGCAGTGAAGTAGAGCAGGGATCCCCAACCCCAGGCTGCAGACCGGCACTGGTCCGCAGCCCGCCAGGAACCTGTCTGCGCAAGCGAGTAAAGTCCCATCCACACATGCGTGACATCTAGGCAATGCATGAAACCACACCTCCCAGTCTCCATAAAAACCACCCTCTATGGAGCCGCGCTCTGGTGCCCAAAAGGTTGGGGGACGCTGAAGTAGAGTCTGCTTACGGAGAAATCCTACTTTTGGGGGGATTTTAATCCTTTTTTTATTGAATATCTTTGTGTTGAGATTTTCTTTGAGCTTACTTTATGAGGCTATCTTGTAACTTGTTCTGTTTTTATTTATTCTGCTTTCAGACATTAAGTGATACTTTCCAAAGGCAACATGAATGAAATAAATGAAGGTCTGTACTGAAGACAGAAAGCTGTTGGTACAGACTGGATGATCTACTTGTCTTCATGTTGTACCTTCTGAAAATCTTAATGCAAGATCCCTTTCAGTGCTGGTATGTGTCCAAGAACTGCACATTCAAGGAGTGCAATAATACTGTATAGTTTTTTTTAAAGTAATTTAGCCAGTTCAGTTTTAGAAAAAAAAGCAGGTATTAACTTGATTACAAGTTTTTGCTTTTGATTAGATCCAGACTAAGTTGCATTTTAGACCTATTAAATTTAGTGTGGATTAAATGCAACCAGTGGAGTCTTGATCTAACTCTTTATATTCATGTCTATTAAGGTGGCAAAATTAGTTAATATTCTAATATTTTCCCTGGAAAAAAGTCATTTGCTTTATGTGGCCTTTATAGAATATTTGTGGTTTAAAATCAATCTTGAGAAGTACTGGCTTTTAAACTGGTTTGGATAATTGATGGCTGCCGAACAATACTGATTTGGTTATGTAAGTTTTTGTATATTTTCAGAGTATATTGCTGAGTGAATGGTGCATTGTAAAACTAAATTATATAAACAAATTATATGCAGAGTAACTTACCTTCTACGTCATGACTTCAGAAGACCAAGTGATGTTCAGATTCCCTCAACAATTTGAAGTCTCTTTCCTGGCCCAAATTGTATGATCAAGTAGTCGGCCTTTATGCTGTCATAAATATGAACTAAGTAAACTAATTTAAATAAAGAAATTTCATTTACTGTGAGTAAATCAGCTTAAATCACTTGATAAACTTATCTGAATAATATATTGAAGAAAGAAGCAAAAGCAATTTCATATACATTATGGATCTTTGGAATCTCCCTTACATAAACTTTGGCATTACTCAAAACTCATAAATCCAAAAGGCGACCCCACTTTCTTAAAGGATAATATTTTTAGACCAGACATTGAAAAACAAAAAATATTTTTGAACTATGTGAGCTTTTAATTCATTGAAGAAAAGGTTTTCATTGAGTAAGTTTATTTCCAACAAAATGTACTCTGGCTCCAGCCACAATTCTTTCAAATGTGCTGCAGCCGCTATTGGTTCCCATGTTATTCTTTTGAGTAACAAATGGTCAAATACATTTGTTACAGTAACAAAATACAGTAACAGAAAAAGGTTAAAAATGTAGAAAAAAGGGTTGTACTTTCTATTTATAATGTCCTCCATGTATATAAACAGTTTTGGATTCAGAAAGCATATGGACTTATGATTAATTTGATTTGCTAAGTTGTGAATTTGCATAGCTTCTTATATGGGTTTAAGGTTCTTTTGAGTTCTCATTTGGAGATGTTTTAAGACTGAAATTCTTCTAGAGTAGCACAAAAAGAAAAAAACAGTATATCGGTAATTCTATGAGAGTATCTTTCTAAGGCCAACTTAAGATCTAAAATTTGGATATTTTTATTTTCCAGAATTCTTTGTTTAATAAGATAATAAAGGAAGAAATAAAAATATGCTAATTTCAGGCTGTTTAAAGTCCTAGTAATAATCATCTACAAATGTAACATCTACAAAGCCAAATTTCCCTTGAGTTGAGAGTAGTATATCAATGGTATTTTTTCCGCAACTATACTGAAATGGTTTGCCTGTCAGGTTACGACATTGCCATTGTGTATTTTGGGACTTGTTTGTGACTTTCTTGGCCTTTCAAGTTGGTCCTCCAAGTACTAACCATATCTGACTAACATAATTCTGTAGATAGCAAACAACACCTAATACCGATTTCAAATTGTCTCTTGTGATTTCTGGCAAATAAGTTTATTATTATTATTATTATACTGTCTTATTTGGAAGTCCAGGAGAGCACAACTTGCTATTTTGGTTGTTAATTATTACTCTTATGGTTAACCTATAATCATAATTAAATCAACTTTTAGTTTAAAAAAGTTGGTGGTGATGAAGAGTTCCATTGTGGCAATGCAATAATTTCAATATTGTTATTGTTATTTGTGTCATATGCCACCTGACTCCAAATGTCTGGGCAGCTCACAACTTAAAAACAAAATAACTAATATACAATCAACAATAAATAAGATGGTGAATAACAAACATGTAACATACTCAACATGGAAATCTAACTGCCCTAACTCAAAGTCTTAAGCTGCCAATTCTTAAGATTGTATGTTGCTACTGAACTTTTTCAAGTTTGTCTTCTATAGGCTGACATTTGGTTTCCGTATTCCAAAGTATAATGTGATCTTATTATTTAATATTGTTCAGTGGCATCTTCTGGAGAAAACAGGTTTCTACTCCCCTCTCCACTCAAAAATCAATTTACATTAGGAAACATCCAGAGCTCATGTGTGACAAAATTAGTTTTGGGTTTGTGGTAGAAAATAAAGCTTTCCCTGCAAAAGGATATTGCACACTGGTGTCTCCAAAGCAAAAGCATTGACATGATGGGCCGCCAGATTTTTAAGAATGGAATGGACATTTTGCAGTAGTCCTACTTTGATAAACATCAGTTACAGGTAGTCCTCGACTTATGACACAATTGAGCCCCAAATTTCAGCAAGACAGTTGTTAAATGAATTGTGCCTCATTGTATTAGGCCACAGTTTCTTGCCACAGTTGTTAGTTATTATTGTAAGTTAGTAACACGGTTGTTAAGTACATTTGCCTTCTCCATTGACTTTGCTTACGAGATCACAAAAGGTGATCACATGACTCCAGGACATTGCAACTGTCATAAATAAATACCAGTTGCCAAGCATCTGAATTTTGATCACATGGCACAGGGATGCTGCAATGGCCGTAAGTGTGGAAAATGGCCATAAGTCACTTTTGTCAGTGTTGTAATTTCGAATGGTCACTAAATGAGTGGTTGTAAGTTGAGGACTGCCTGTAATGTTGTAATTATTAATTCTGACTTCTTACATAGTTGCACAAGCTTTACAGATACTTCTTTCTACTCTTATTTCAAAATTAATTTCTTGTAAAAAGCTGGTTTTTTAATAATTTTTCAAAATCATTGAAGAATTATGAGGTGCTTAATGCTCAGAGAGCTTGGTTGTTTTCTTGCAGACATTACATTACCATCATGCTAGCACTATGATGTTATCAGTTTGGGTAATGAAACGTCTGCAAGAAAACAACCAAGCTCAGAGAGCACCAACGACGACTCCTTTCAACCCTGAGCTACAAATATTACCCTTGATTGTAAAGAATTATGTTTTTAAAAATAAATTTCTGAAACCTAAATACATTGAGTGACAGTACAGCAAACATTAATGAACACATGTTTTTACTTATTTGCAATGAGTTTTTCATATATCTACATTATTTTAGTAGGTTTTTGAATGGGGGTAAAATTGCAGAACGATTGAGATTCTTCCTCAACCAAAAACAAATTTAAAAAATCCAAACAAGCGGCATGGAACAAGAACTAATTTAAAGTATTTTAAAGTATACGAAGAAATAATGAAAACAAATTTTGATGGGTATATTGATACAACTCATTTCAAACTTCAAGTGACTTTATGAAAATCAGGCGGTTCCAATGATATAATATATTAAGATTTTTAAAAAGTCTACTTCATTCAGGTCAGTTATGATGGAAAATTCATTATGGTCTGTGGACTTATAACCCTTTTGGTCTTGTTCAGTCTATGTGATGCATACTGTAAACTCTGTGAGAAAGACTTAGGTTGAAATACATTTGGGATTTTTGTTTTCTTTTAAAATCAGGATTAAGTATTGCTTGGCATATATACTGCACATGTTTATGTAATATGTTCATACATGGTGTATTTTTTAAAATTAGTGTGCCATAACTTTTGCTGAGCTAATAACAGATGTTTCTCTGCATCCTCAAATATATTTTGCTATTGCTATGAAAATTACTGGTTTAATCATAAGATATATATATAGTGATGTTTAGGTTTTTGTAATATTCCCACTCTTATAATTTATTTCATTCAGAATACATATCTTTTTCTCTTGTTCCAAATTTTAAACTTCTAATTTTGTTCAAATTCTATGTAATACATCATTGTTAAATCTCATCTCAGGGAAGAAATAAATATATAAAGCTTAACTTCACAATAGCCAATCAAAATAGAATTTCTGCTTTTTTATATAATCAGCTTTACATTTTACTATATATCAAAACTGTTGGACTTCAATAAAACCTAAGTCTTTCAATACAGCTTAGTCCCATTTAATTCAGTTTTATGTATATTTATTGTGTGTGTGGGGGGGTTAATCTCATTAAAAAATAAATCTGAAAGTACTCCAAATTTACATGTATTGATATAGTGTGTGTGACTGTGGAATGAAAATGTTAAATTAGGTGATCTTAATTGTATTAAGAATTTGACATTCCAAATATAAGGTTTGTTTCCACACCATATTTTCATAAAATAGCTATAAATTTTTAATAATACTAGACAATCCGTGATCTGTTGGTTCATTGTTTCAGAGATATTATCTTATCTAAACAGAGAAATAGAACGACCAAGGTCAAAAACAATGGGAGTGGGAGTGACTTTCCACTTCCTGCCAGTTTGATAGTGGCTGACTAGTCTCTGGCAGTTGATGATGGATTGGTCTACCTAGTATCTGGAGTGCTAGGGAAGGACCCTTCTTGATCGCCAGTGGCCAAAGGAAGAATTAATCTAATTTGACTAACCAGCAAGAGGGGTAGGGTGCAACTGGTCTACCGAACCTCCAGGTGGCAGCACAGCAGCACTGAAGAAACAAATATGCTGAATCTCAATCCTATGGAAGTCATTGGTTTCTGATTTTATGCCCATTCTGTAATTTAGCCCTTTGAGGTACCGTGGTTCAACAAGTGCTGCTCTGTGATGCATAATTTTGCTCAGTTAAAATTATAAAACATGAGAATTTTAACTATATATATATATATATATATATATATATATATATATATATATATAAAATTTACATTTTGTTAGGATATTTCTAAAGTACATGATTGGCATATTAGAGCAAGGCATCACATTGTTCAGTGTTGCCTGTAGGAAATAAATACATAAATATATTCCTGAAAATCTGCTAATTCTGCAAGATGTTGGTGCAGACTTCACCAACCTAGTGGTTTCCAGATACACAGACTATAGCTCCTATCACCCCCTCCACCGAAATGTTAGAGCCTACTGGCCAGAAGTGAAGATCTAGTGTAGCACCTGTAGTAGGCAGTGATTGTGAAAAGCTGTTGTAATTACTCTTAAAAACAAATAGAAGCTTCAAGCTATAAGAGCTTGACAAAGCTGTGTTAATTGCTTCGAAACAACTCAAAAGTACAGACTCCTTTAAATAGTGTTTGCACAGCTATTACTGCATCTCTTTTGGTGGCCATTAATGAGAAGATTGGTGATATCTATCTCAAAATGGCTGACATAAAATCTGAAACTGCAATAATTGTGAACTTAATTGAATATACTGTTTGAATAGAGTATAAGTTAGTGTTAGAATTAACACAGTTGAACCAATTCCATGTGGTTAACTAAATAAATCAACTACATCTGTGCTTCTATGCTATAAAATCCCCATTTCTCAAATGTGTATCCCTGTGTATCTGTTGCCCCTCTTCCTTGAGTTTAGGGAGCTAAGTATAACTTTTTAAATTCCATATAGACGGTTTTTCAGCTGAGTACCGTACTTGATTTTTGTTATAATTTATCATTTCTTATCTCCCTAAATTTAACATTGCTGTATTAACGTTCAGATTGTAACAAAATTAGAATGCTATATGAGCATAATTTAGGGTCTTTTCTAAAATTAATCTGCTCTGCTTCAAACTTACCAGTTTTTTCTCCTTATATCCTATTAAAATATTTTAAAAGCCTTGTAAATTCCAATTTAATCTCCCTTTGCTTATAGTTATTAAGACTCCTTTTATAGGTTATTATTTGAGGGGCATGAGAAAAGTGTTTTACATATTGTATTTTATGTTGTACCCTCAACCTACCTGCACATCTTTTATGTTCTATTTGACTGCTTCTTAGTAGTGTGCTTTATTTTAGGGGAATACTGTACTACATAATCTCTCCAAGCCAGAGTATGCTCATATGTTCATTTCAGGCAAGGAAATTTTTTACCTCAATTCACTTTTCTCTGCACCATATGGTCATGTATAAAAAAAATCTTTCTCACAGCCATTTATTTCCGTAACTTTCCGTAACAAAGATCCTGTTTGACATTAATTTATGATGCATCCCACTCTTCAATATATTAGCTTATTCTCAAGATCCAGCATTATAAAAAAATAGGCTGGATTTAATAGGTCAACCCTAAACATTTGTCCTGATGATTAAAATCTGGAATCATCTAGATTAATGATAGATTCTATTTAAAAAAAGCATTTACATTGCATGAAGGACCTTCTAACTCTTTCAAAATGTATCACTTCAAAGACAGTTTTTTGCTACAAGCTACTGAGTAGTCTCTCAAATAGCCTTATCTCAGGTAGAGATTTATAGATCATAATCAGCACTTGAATCATATCTGAAAGCACACTGGCAACCAGTGCAATTTGTAAAGCAGGGTGTTACATAGACTTGCCAAATGATGCACTTGCAGTTATAATCAATCCCTATGGTGCTATGATTGCAGTTTGAGAGCTTGGCAACTGGTTTGTGTTTATAGCCGGTTACAGCATTCTGCAGTCAGATGATCATGATTTACAAAACTTTTTGCCAATTTTCGGCAAAAACATCCACTCGGGAAGCTGGGTTTACTTAATAACAATGTGATTTGTTGAACGACCATGTGACTAGCTTAGCAGCCATGGTGATTTGCTTAATAACCACTGTAAAAACAGTCAAACAGATCTAACTGGACTTACGATGTAATAACTTACAACAGAAATTCTGGTCCCAATTGAGGACTACTTGTAAATGGAGAAAATCTAGAAAATATTATCTTCCCAATCATTCATTTAATAATCCCCTTGAACCCAGACAAGCTACAAAGCTTGCACTCCAGTGATAGCTTTCTAATTTACTTTTCAATTTTAAGTCCAATATCCATTCCCCTTACCTGGGAAAAATTTGTTCTTTTTCTTGGACCTCTGAAATAGCTAAGTTTTCTTCCCAGGATCCAATAGGGACACCATGGAGATGTTCTATCTATTGATCACTTCATCACATAAGATCATTTTAATGCACGGAGAAAACAAACAATCACACACCCTTAGATGTGTAATGGTAACTGATATTGCAGTGTCTCTGTTTGTTTGTTTAACTCCTTATCTTTCTGCATCAGAGAATTCCATAAATAGAACAAATCTGCTTCCGGACTATTTTACATCCCTTCCATTTCAGCCAATTAGTTGATTTTGTCTGAAGCTTTTAACTGGCAGAACTTTGATCCTCCATGTATCTTCAGATGTCTCTGCCAAGGGAAGAGTATCATGAATTTTGCAAGAGAAGCAAACTGGCAACAAAGATGTTGGGACACACTAGCCATCAATTTAAAGAAAACTCTTTGACCAGAGAGGAGGATTGTAGCTACTAGGTCTTCACTTCTTGCTGTGACTAAACAGTTTGGTGATTGGAAAGCATGTTTACTCTTGAAGACTTTATACAGCTGGCATATGCAATGCATATCTAAGCCTAATATATCTTACCAGTTTACAGTAAACAAGATGTCAACTATTATTTATGCAGTGCTACATGTCATCTTAAGTATATTTATCCCATCTGCTAATCTACTGGTAATCATTGTCGTATGTCGATTGAAGAAGAGGAGATCAAGCAGAAACTATGTCTTCATCCTCAACTTGGCAGCTGCTGATCTACTTGTGGGTGTGATGTGCATTGGGGACGCTTTGGATGATGCAACAGATGCACTGTTTGATACAAATTTGGTTGTTTGTCTTATAAGGATCTGCATGGGTATTACTCCTTGTATTGGCTCTATTCTCACCTTACTCCTGGTTTCTCTGGACAAGTATTTGGCAGTGAAACTGCCCCTTCGTTATCCCTCCCTTATGAGCAAGAAACGTGTAATCCTTTCTCTTGTAGTCCTCTGGGTTCTCTCCTTCTTGGTAGGACACATGCCACTTATTTCTTCAGGATTGCGGCAGAACAAATTGAAAGGTAACTGTGGGCTTCTGTCTGCTGCCAAAAGTGATTACCTATACATAATCTGTTTTGGCATTTTCATCCCTGCATTGTTGATTTTGGTATGTTTGCATATCTCAGTAGGAAGGATTGCCTATCTACAGCATAAGCAGATCCAGCGCTCTTGCTTGCATGCAGATGTTCCCTCTGCTCACCTTTCTTTTTTCAAAGCTCTAAGGACTATCCTTATTGTGATTGTCTCTTTCATTGTATTCTGGGGCCCTTATTATGGGACTGCCATTGTGAAAGCTACCTGTAAATCCTGCAATCTGAGCCCACTGTTGAGGGATTTTTTATTCCTTCTGGGAGAAGCCAATTCACTGATAAACCCATTTGTGTATTCATTGTACAACAAGGATATAAGGACTGAGTTTGGCAGGCTGATGAAGTGTAAGGGAAAAGGTCAAATAAAGCCATGTAAGTCTATTGATTTAGCAATGGCCAATTCCAACTTTGGAACATGAAATGATTTATAAAATGGAATTAATCTAATTTCTGCCTCTTCTCCCTTCAACAGTTTTTCAGATTATAGAACAGTATGTTCAATTTCCAGTGCAGAAAACTAGAGAAGCACAGTTCTGATCAAGAGAGGCTTTCCTCTCAGCCATAATTTGGTTATTTGAAGATACACAAAGATAGGTTAACTAGTAAGTAAATATTGATTTAGTTTACCCGATGAAGTATTTAAAAACTGAAAATACAGTGTGTGTCTCCTATTTGTCTTCATGTTGATCTTTTGGAAACTTTACTGGTAATAGTCAATAACATTTGCTCCAGGTGTATTTTTGAATATGGTTTAAAGGATTGAAATCTATATTCAGTTTTTTAAATTAAATCTGCAAACACTTGAAGTAGGTATGTAAATTCCTTTCTTTAAAATGAGTTAAGAGCTCAATAGTCATTTTCTGATTCTTTCTCTCAGTATATAAGACTGTTTAATTTCAGAACAGTTCCAACAGAAGAATAATTTCAAATTACTTGGATATTCCTGGATCTCACTTAAACCTTGAATTTGTGAACTAGTCCATGAGCAAAAAAAGTAGCTTTTCAGCCTTAACCACTCTTCACAATAATGGCATATTAAAATCAAGCCTTCTGTGAGAACTTTTCTGAAGTACTTTGACCGTTCAGAAAACATGCTATATGAATTAGGTTACACACCGATCAGTGATTAGTGCCTCTGAAATGTAGTATTAACTATGTGAGACAGATTTATCTATACATTTATTTTTGCGATTGTGAATTCTCTTCCATATGAGGTCCATTTACACTTTGTCTGATTCTGTTTATTTAGTTCTACTGCTACTTAAGAAATCATTTAGGACAAGTTTATTACTTATAGGCATATTTTGGGATGGGCTTTTTCATGGCTGGGTCCTTTGCAATTTTATGTTTTCATTCATTTGGTTTCCTTTTTATAGTTAGCTTCATTAGGATTGCTTTTGGGCAGTTTTTAAGTAAATAAATTGTGATAAAATAAACTAGGATGAAAAATGAAAAACAGTCTCTGCAAATTACACTTAGATAAAATATTGAACTTCTCATACCAGTACATCCTACTCAAAAACAAACCACATTGATTTAAATGAAGCTTATATCTAGGGAAGCATCCATAGGAATATGAAGTATTTTGATATATAATGGTGCTTTTAGAGTGCTTTATTAACATAGATATCTTGGTAGAGTTATTTTGATGAAAGGAATGGAAAATAAGTAACAGCCGTCCCAGCTCCACCTTATGTGTCCTACCATTTTTGCTGCTGTTTTACCATATTACTCAATTACATTGTTTTAATTCAAGAATTAAAATAATGGACTGTCTGCTCATCAGAGGGTATAATTTATTATACACATCTGCTTCCAATAGTCCATTAACTCAAAAGGAAAGGGAGAGACCAGAAGATAAATAAGAATTAACATAGCTTTTTTGTCTAAAAATTGGTTTATAACACTATGCCTTGATTAGATGATGGTATAGCAATAGAAAGTGCTTCTATAAAATCATCTATAAAGTTGAGGATTCATCACTACATATATACATAAATGGAATTTATCTATGCTAGTAGAACCATTACAAGTCATGAAATGGGGGTCAAGTGATTGTGAAGAATTTTATTGCATCTGAACCAATTACGCATTATCTTGAGATACTGAAATGATCTAATTGTTGCACTAGGAGTATTTCCTTTTTATGATAAGTATTCTGCAGTTTGGAAAATATCAGCACCAGCATTATATATGGAAAGTTTTATTTTCTGACCGTGGAACATACATCCTAGAAAATAGTTACCTCCAAGTGTAGTAGATAAAACTTTGTTAATATATCAAGACTAGGGTTGTTTATCAACAAGACAGTATTGTTAATATAAAGGATACCTTTTTCTCCTCTATTGATTTTACACTTAATAAAGGTGCATTAGGTATTTTCCCTAAAGATGTACATGAATCTGAGTAACAACTGGATGGTTTGATTTCAGACAGTGGGAACAACATTTTTTTCCCAGCAGCTTTTACAAAACTTTTATGTGTAATCTGAAAACATGACTGCCTGGTAGGATCTAATTCCATCCAGATTGTAACTAAATGCAAGCATCCTCTTCCTCAGCCCAACCATTCTGTTGTATTTATTATCTTGCTTAAAGAGGTGTGGAGAAATAAAAAAAGCAGATGAATTATTTGGGTTAGTATAAGAGTATGCCCTTAAAAAGCTTATGACTTTTTTTAACTATAGCAAAATGGATCTAGAGTTTTATGAATAGTTACTGAATCCTATGGCATATAATTCAATTTTCTTACTGAAGTTTGCTTCATATCTATATTTTCTAATGCAACAAACATTCAAGAAGATACCCATATATAGTATATTTTACGAATACATAAATATTAAATACAAATAAATTTGCTTACTGAATTCAACAGATTAATATTAAATATTTTAAACAAGCAAGTTTTAACACTGTTCAGTCAACATCAATCAACTATCAGCTGTTGATCAAACTGGTGAATTTAGTATTGCCATTATTAACTTATCCAGAGCACAGTCTATTTCACATTCTTTACAAAGATATATTAACTTCGAAGTCTGCTTCAGAAGAAATGAAGGGAGCTCCAGTTTAGTCCACCAGTCACTGGCAGGAAAGTCTAAATATCTTTTCAGTTTAGTAAAGATGCGAAGTATCTTTAATCTATTGGCGAAGAGCAGAAGGTCATCTTCAGCTACGTACTTTGGCCAAGGAAGGTGTTCAGCAAGTGGCTTTAAGAAAAAAAAAAGTTAATTCAGTGTCCAAAGTGCACACCTCTGACTAGCAGAAATTCAATCAGTTGCATAGGAATGAAAGCAATGTTGCAATTAATTTAAATTAGGTAAAATGGCTATACAGATTAATTATGTTCGAGAACACGAACTTGATCAATTTTGAATAAAACTTTAGTTTTTGTATTTCTCTAAATATTTTCTGTTCGCCCCAAAACGTTCCATGCCTTGCTTAATTGTAACTTGTAAGGATAGGTAAACATTAATTTCTCTGACATGTACCTGCACTTTGGTTCCTACATTGATTTTTGCTTGTTTTCCCATTGCAAGAAAAGAAATGGCAATTTTATCTTGCCCGAGTATCCTGACACCAACATTAAGGTTCAAGGACAAAAAGATGGGTTTAAATGATACACGGGGATTGTGCTTCTGTAAATTGTTGGGCCAATTCCATGTTTTCACTTTGTTGCCAGCTTGATCTGAGTACTGTCCTCCTCGAATAGTAATATTTATCCTACAAGGGAGAAAAATAAACTGACTATATTCAAACCACAAATCTTAACATATCCTATATAAAAATTATGAAGACAGGTTCAGCTCAGTTATGATCTACCTGATTGATTCATTTGCTCATCATTCCAAGCAAATACATAAAAAGGGCCTGTAATATGTAATTATTTCCAGAATTGCAACCAAGTTAGCCCATTATGAAAACAGTGATTTTTTAATTTGTTACAACATAATCTTCTTACAAATGTTTAGCTGATAATATATATGAAGTTAAATAAGCATACAAATTATATTAGGGGAAGGTAAATTATAAGCCAAGGTTAGTGGACAATAAAATGTAAGATATCTAGAATGTGACCATTCACAAAAACTAATTATTGGTAAACCATGGTTTATGCATTGGCATGAGAAGACTAAATTCACATGTCTTCTCTGTTGCAATAAAGCAACATGATGTTAGCAATCACACTTCAGAAATGACTAGCAAATTTATTTTTGCAATTTCAAGGAAAAAGCTAGTGAACAGAAAATTATAGCATGGTAAATTTACCATCTATCACTTAGAAATAGTTGTATTTTCTACAACTTGAGCATGGTTCCAGTCACAAAAGGATGTTTCTAATAATACTGCATATATCGAAGTAATGGAAATCCTACCCACTAAATATGAAATATTTAAATATTTAAATATGAAATACAAAATCCACAGCAATAAATGAAATCTTTATAATTAGCTCACCATACAATTTGGTTTGGATGATAACAAGTTCCTTTCCCACAAGAATCAAATACTGCCTGGATTTCGGGTTTCTCATGCTTATCTTCTTGGACTATACAAATGTACCCTGCATTTTCATTCTTCTGTACAACAATAATTGCCAGATTTCCAGATGGATAGCTGTATGTGTAGCTAAGATCTTTTCCCCTACTTCTTTATTTGCTTAGACACGCTAGCTCAGATCTATGAATAGTATAGTGAATTTCTGACTGGAGAGAGGGAGGGGAATCTTGGTTAACATCCCTTTTTCCCATAGTTCTTAAATTCATTCTTTGGTTCTATTTTACTGATGTAGCATAAATCTTCCCTGTCTTGACAAACAGCAAATAATCTTAAACAGAATAGATTTAGCTACCTTAGAAGTAGAACTTTTATTATAGTTTTGTACCAATATCAAAACTCTCCCTAATTTTGCAGTGGTACAGCAGTATGGATGATACTACACAAGGAAACTGACTACTTCAGCAGGATATATAACTTATAAAACAATACTTTATATGTCTAGAAGCCCAAGTTTGCCAATACTTTGATTACAGACTAAAATGTGCAACCATTTCCCAGCTTGATTCAAAGGGCTGATCTTGGTCTGAACCCTTGTCACTTAAGGGTTCAAGACACAGGTAGTCCTCAATTTATGACAGGTCACTTAGCAACCACTTGAAATTATGACAGGACAAAAATGGGTGTTTTATAGTCCGTAAAGCAGTTCTGGACTTTATAAAACTTGACATTCCTTCCCTCGATCATGTGACTGCCTTTTAAGCACTTGGCAATTGCTCACCTGCCCAATCGATTGCAGCATCCTATGGTCAGATGACTACAATTTTTTTTTTGCTGATTTCTGGCAAAAAACCACTCATTTGAAACAATGGGCTTGCAATTATGACTGCAGTGTTTGCCTAAAAATCCCAGATTTGCTTAACCATTTCAGTAATTTGCTTAGCAAGCACCACAATATTGTAAAAGTAGATGCAATCACATGAGTGCCTTGTCTTATGACTGAAATTATTTACAACCAGAAATCTAGACCCAATTGTAATTGTTAAGTTAAGGACTACCTATACTGGAGAACTGTAATATTACAAGAGACCTGAACTATCACCCAGCCCAGCTTTTCTCAACTTGTCCTGTCCCCACTTGGATGGATAAAGATCCATTACCAGACTTTCAGCCATGTTAGTTGGGGAATTCTGGATGATGAAGTCAACAAAGCTGAATGGCTCCTTTGTTAAAAGGCTACTTCAATGCATTCTACTGCCTAAATCATGAAGTAGGCTTTGGTAAGACACAGTACAAAAATGGAAAAGGAGTTTAAAAGTGGTCTTAAGACTGCTAACGCCTCTTCCATTTTTCAGCAGCAGTAGTTTATGATTAACACTATGAGGGGTGTGGGTATTGGTGTATGTGTGTGTGTGTATGTGATATCTCTGTCATCTGCATTTTTGTCAGGCAAAATCTGGGATTCCAGAAAGCATGTAGTTGTGAAAAATTTGGACTCTTATGGCATCAGAAATAGGACAACAGAGATCAGTAGGCAGACTTTGGTATTGGATTATTGCCTATGAAGTTGTAGTTGTAGTCTAGTCTTATGTCCAACCCCCAAGAAGGGATCCTACGAATCCTTTGCTTACACTGCTGTAACATTATTTTCCATCTTAGCAACTTTTAAGATGTGAGGACTTCATTTTTTAGAACACTGGAAGTTGGTTTACATATCTTAAAAGATGCCAGGGATGAGAAGCATTACCTTAGAGGTTTAATTGTTGTAGGTCAATGCATTTTAGACATTCTAATTTTAACTGTGGTGATTGTTGTATATTAAGGTGGCTATAAAAAAAATAAGATCACTACAAAGCATAGCAGGAACAGAACATTAGTTGTGTTTGTCCTCCTGAAGACCTTTGCTGCAGCCCTCTAGCTCTAATCCAGTTCCACAGAACACAGTATGTCACAAAAGGAATATGTCATAAAAGGATACAATATTTGTGCAGTGCCATCCGGAAACATGGTAAGGAACTTCACTCCATTTTTGTAGTACTGTTGTATGAATTGGTTTTTCACCAACTATTGATGAAAAAAAGAACAACATGCAGATTATAGTTTCCCTATGGAACTCAAAAGAGCTAGTTAGATACTGAAAGAGAATAAGGCGGCTGGTATATAAAATGGAGTTAATTAGAAATCTAGTTTATTATTACCAAAGGCTCACGGTGCACTACATGCTCTGCTATAGATACATGTATGTTGTTATGTAGACAAACAGATAAATCTGATTATGCCAGTAGCTAAATGACAAGCTTAAACCAAGAAAATGAGAGAGGAAATGGAGCCTTACACTAGAAATTCAATTTGCAGTCTGTCCAATTATTGTCTGCAGTGGCTAGCAATGTCTGACTCCCAAGCACATTTATTTTTATATGTCCCAAAAGATGCCATAAAGATTGGAAGGTATACCGTCTTAATTTGGGAGGAGAGAAAATGAGTAAGCCCTGTAACAAACAAAACTTTTTTTTTTTGCCTTACACTTTAGGTAAAGTATTCTGAAATACAATTCCCATTTGAAATGGATTGTTTTGGTTTCCAGATTCAAAGATTAGTTACAAGCTCATGCCCATGGCATGGGTTCACCATTGTTATCAGTGCTGTTTGCACTCCTTAATTCCCGGGCAAATTCTGTTTTTTAAGTATTGTAATTTCAATGTCACAAAAAGAAATTATTGACCATATAGGGAAAATAATGCTACATTTACTTCACCTTTAAAATTCAAATTACCATAAGTTATCCTAGCCATTACTTGATATTAATCCCACATATAATTGACATGGGTACATTAAGCACATTACTTTTAAAAGTTTATCCCAAAGCTCTAAAAAAAAGTTGCATATTTTTATGATGCAAACATAAAATTCAAAAATTGCTTCTAGCATATAGAATCAGTTGTTTACCTTTCCACCTGCAATAGTGAAATCACAGCAAGAGATGCTGTATGTATTGTCCACAATCTCTGCTTCTTTAATTACTGGTGAATAAATTCTTGCTGAAGAAGGTGTCTCTTGAGACAGGAAGAAGGAAATTGTTTTAAGCTGTTTATTGTCTATAAAATAAAATATTAAGTAAGAGTTAAATGATGATTGACTTAAAAGGAACAAGCAAACTTCCTTTGTTGGATTATTAGTGATCAACTGTCAACATGTAAGATTATATCTAAAGTATTATTAGGGGAAAAATTATAAGTGGCATTTTTCTTGTATAGTGGCACTTTATGTCATGAGTCTGCATGAAGTTGGTAACATATACATCCAATAAATAACAACAAAGTAGTATTGCCTACTACTTTGGAAGTGCCTATATCACCATTCATGCAATTTTTGCCAGCAGAATTCAAATATTGGATCTGAGACTCACACTATTAGAGGAAACTATTTTTAATTTAATTGGATACTTATTAAAACCCTATCCTTCAATAGGAAGATACAGACTTGCTTTCAAAATAAAACATTACTATAATGAAACCCAAGCATTTTCAAAATTATAGCAAGCTACTGCAACATGTAATCGAATAAAATCATAATTAAAATTTATGATTACGATAAAGCAGCACTAATAATAATAAAGTACTTATTTATGTATGTTAACAAGGGGATACTGGTTTAGAAACAAGGGATCATGAAATCCAGTATCTTACATAAAGAGAAACCTAGAGGCTTCAAGGGAAATTCCAGAAATAAAAGAACAGCCCTAATTCTTTAATGCTTTTGCTATCTCAGCAACTGATATTGGGTCACACTGAAAATGGCGTCATCAAAATGAATAGCTGGTGATAGGGTAAGGGTCTTTTAGAGACAGCTGTGGTAGGGGTATGATTCCATTTAACAATGAAACCAAATACCCGGAAATGTGGATGTATTCAAGCACAGAACTGGCAGCCATCTATCTAGAATACTTTAATTTGTATCCCAATACAAAGCAGATGATTGGATTTTAAACATCTCCTTCCGATTCCTTTGATTAGACAATCTTCTAGTTTACTGTTAATCCGTTAGCTGGAAATTGTTGGGGAACATGCTACAGAGAAAGATTTCTTTTGTGCAAAATTGGCAACAATTGTTCTCATTTTCTCTACATACACAATTATTTTCTAGTTCCATTATAAGCAAAGTTGTGCTGAAACTTTGCTTATATGAGATCCATATGGCTCCCACTCTGAACCAGTTCTAGAAGGCCTTAAAGACCTGTCTACAGGTAGTCCTCGAGTTACAACCATTTGTTTAGTGACCAAAGTTACAACAACACTGAAAAAAGTGCCTTATGACAGTTTTTCATATGCCCGTTACAGGATCCCCATGATCTGGCAAGCAGTCGATGGGGAAGTCAGATTCACTTAATAACCATTTTACTAACTTAACAACTGCAGTGATTTATTTAACAACCGTGACAAGGTCATAAAATGGGGCAAAACTTCCTTAACAACTGTCTTGCTTAGGAACAAATTTTGGGATCAATTGTGGTTATAAATCAAGGGTTACCTGTATTTACCCAGAATGTGAAGTAGGGGGGATGGTTGTCCCCTGATGCTTTCTGCTTGCTATGTTGTTGGAATAATCTTGTGATTATTTTGTAGTTAATTTTGCATTTCTGGTAGTTATTTTTTATATATATATATGTATTTTACTGTTTTCATTTTTTTTTAATTACTGTGATCTGCCCATATTTGAGTGGCATCAGATCAAATAAAATGAATAGATTCCTGAGGGGCAATATGCTGTAGTGATAAAGGTAGTGGACCAGTATAGGGGAATCTAGGTTTTAGTCCACCATTAGTCTTATACTCAGTAATATACTGAGTAACATTGAGCCAAAGTTTTGATATGCATTTGAGTGAATATGGAATAAGAATCATTCTTCCTTCTGTGCATAAATAAAACAAAACGTAACAAAAACATAAATAACAGTGGAATAATCCAACTTACATTCAGGGAGATGTATTGGAAATGCACTCTTTTCTGCTTCTACAGCCATGAAGGCAATTTGTTTTGCCATTTGTCTCTCTCTGAGCCTGCAACATTAAAATATGATATGTGTGAACTTTTTGGTGTTTTTAAAAAAATCTATCTATTACAGTTCTTTGTCCCCTACTCAAACAACTCTAGGCATCTTATAACTGGGATACATGAAAACATCCATAACATCAGTAAAAAAATTAACAGCTTTAAAAATATGCCTAAATGCCTTGTGGAAGGGCATGGTTTTAACCTGCTTCCTAAAGGATAATAGATAGGGACTCATAAGAGAAGCGGTTACAAAGTGAGTGGGCTGTCAGTGAGAATGCCATACTTCAGGTCCTTGCCGCCTCTTCAACTCTGTAGGGCTATGCAACCATGGCAAGATTATACTGTAGGTAGAGAGGTTGAACCTGAGGCTTTTGTGAGTTACAACCTGCAACTTGATTTGGGCCCAGATGCTGCTGGGAGCCACTTCAGTTCTTGAATAGAAATTATGCTACTAAGTTCGTTAGTGCTGGTCAGAAGGCATTCCGTTTTATGCCAACTGCAGCTTGTGAATGATCTTCAAGGACAGACTACCTTCTGTAGTGTAATTGAGATAATCCAATGGCATACGTTACTGTCTCCAACACCTGCTAATTCAGGAATAGACTGGCATGCTTGATGAAACTGGACTAAAACTTTCTTGGATGTGACTCCCACTCAATATTGCCCAGAATTTGCGAGTCCAGGAGAACCCCAAAATTGCAGGCCAACTTTTCAGGGAAAGTACAATCCTACATGGAGCAATATACAGAACCGGAGGACTTCTGCATCAATAGTAACATTATCTTGCTAGAATTAAATTTTAGTCTGTTTTGCACATCTCAGCCTGGATCAGGATTCTACTGCATTTCCTGCTGAGCCTGAGTTCAAAATACAAATCTTGCTATCATCAGCATTTCGATATTAGACCCTATGTGGGTATAAAGGAACAAGTTGAACTTTGCAATATCCCATGCAGGAGTGGCAAGGACTTGATGTCTTCTTCCCCAGTAATGCTTTAAGAGCTCTTAAATGCTCTTTAGCTGCTTCTCATAACTATGTCTAAAAAAAATCCTTTATCTACTTCTACTTTATTTTTTTTCCCCTAACATCTTTTAACAACCATGATCATTAGAGCTTCACTATATGCGTAAGATTGATGAAGTGTTAATTAATTGGACCAGTTCTTCTGCATTAATAATACCTATATACAGTAAGCCCAAGAATAGGGACTTATAGATAAATTAAAGATGTTAACGATAGACTACTCATGTACATTCCCTCCAAAGTTTCTTTACTGGATTATGCAACCTCCCTCTGAGGGAAGAGATTTGGTTAAAATTCTTTAGATGTGCATTCTAAAATTGAGAAATTGAAGGATTTCAAGGCTATATCTTGTATTAAACTGGAGAGTCATCTTCCTTTCAGGTAAGGGTAAGGGTTGAGTCGGAGCCTCAGGTTGAGGCTCTGACTCAACCCTTCCAAGACGGAGTGGTTGTGGCTGCCGGCATCCCGATATAGCCAGCTGGTCCCATCGCTGGCTATTGGGGGCGAGTTATTGGCTCCCACAGAGAGGGCTCACAACTTGGGTGTCCTCCTGGATGCACGGCTGTCTGTAGAAGAACATATGACGGCTGTGGCCAGGGGGGCTTTTCATCAGGTTCGCCTGATCCGCCAGTTGCGTCCCTTTCTGGATCGGGACTCCTTACGCACATTCACTCAGGCACTCGTCACTTCCCACCTGGACTACTGTAATGCTCTACTACATGGGGCTCCCCTTGAGGTGCACCCGGAGGCTCCAACTGGTGCAGAATGCGGCTACGCAGGGGATTATGGGAGTGATGGGGCGTTCCCATGTGACACCTCTCCTGCATGAGCTGCATTGGCTTCCGGTGGACTTCCGGGTGCGCTTCAAGGTGCTGGTTACCACCTTTAAAGCGCTCCATGGCATCGGACCTGGGTATTTGCGGGACCGCCTTCTGCTGCCAATAGCCTCCCACCGGCCAGTATGCTCCCACAGAGAGGGACTCCTCAGGGTGCCGTCGGCCAGGCAATGTCGGCTGGTGACCCCCAGGGGGAGGGCCTTCTCTGTGGCAGCACCCGCCCTCTGGAACAACCTGCCTCCGGAGATACGCAGGATATCAGATCTCCAGGTTTTTCGCCGTGCCCTAAAAACTTTTCTCTTCCAACAAGCAGGGTAGGCATAACCCCCCCCCCTTTTAAAAAAGATTTTAGATTTTTAAATTGTCCAAATTGGGTTTTAGTTCTGAGGTTTTTAAATTTACGGCCAAAATTTATAATTCTTTTACATTTTAAATTTTGTATTGACTGTTTTTACTTCTGGCTGTACACCGCCCTGAGTCCAGCAGGAGAAGGGCGGTTTATAAATTGAATAAAATAAATAAATAAATAAACTTTTGGAGTGCTCATTTCTAACTTCAGAGAGAGAAGTTAGAAATTTTCTTCCTCTGAACTTCCTTAACTCATAGTAGAATACAACCCAATGTAGGTTACAGTGTAGGTGATACCTCACTCAATAGTAGTAACTGTGAGAAATCTTGGAGTCCTAGTGGACAATTACTTAAATATGAGCCAGCAGTGTGCTACAGCAACCAAAAAAGCCAAAAACAGTTCTAGGCTGCATTAACAGGGATAGAATCAAGATCATGTGAAGTGTTATTCACATGATGGGGGTTTGACCACGCTTTGGGTGCACTTTGGACACTCGGTCCGGAAAAGGTTAGCCATCACTGGTATAGGGTTTTCTACCTGAGCAGGGGGATGGACTAAAAGACCTCCAAGGTCCCTTCCAACTCTGTTATTCTAAATTCTAGGATGTACATTTCCTTCCTACTTCATTTCTTGCTGCTTGCACCGTAAGTGACGGTTTAAAGTGGTCCATTTTGAGAGGTATAATAGCTACCAAACTTTAAGCTGCATACTCTATAGATTGCACTCCCAAAAGTAATGGGCGAAGCTAGGACAAAAATAAACTTTTATTTCATTTAAATTAAACAGCAATTAGTCTTTATTATTAAAGACTAATTACACAGTTATTAGTCTTCAGCTGTGTAATTAGTAATTTTCCTTTGTCATACTGTACATTAAATTTGGTATCAACTTTTAGAGATCTATGAAGGAAGCATGAAGAGCTTTCAGAGGTGCAGGTAGTTCTGAGGTATCAGATTTCAGTGGTCCCCCAAATAATCTTAAGGGCTCAAATATGTTATCACCCTAGTTTGCCATACCTTTGTCGAGCTCTTTCTTTTGCCCGTTCTCGGTCAGCTTGACTTCCATGGGCCTTATGAGGGGCAATATCAATCATCTTCATTTTGTCTGGATAGCGATTTTTTTCACTGACAATGAACTCATGAAGCTCCCGGCATTGCTGGCAACAGAAAAGCTGGAAAGCAACGTTCTGCTCTTACCAGCTGGACAGGTGAACCTTGGGCCCAACGGAAAACCACGTGGTAAATTTGCTCTCATTACTTACATCTCCCCATTCTGCTATGTGTTCCAGACTTTCAAATGAAGGAAAATATTTTATGGGGCTACCACAGAATTCACAGGTTTCTAGGGTTTCCTTCGGAACCTGCAGAGAAGAAGGGAGGGGATCATTTTGGAAAGTTTTATGACAGACACAACAGTAGAGTGGGAAGCTCAAAATAATAGATGACTGGGCGAGTGGGAAGAACCTCATTTTAAAGACTCTGGATTAATACCAGTGCCTGAAGAGTGATGGCAGACCATTTGGGCATAAATGTTATGGCCTTCATTTAAAACCAATGCTAATGGAAAATGAGCACTGACTTGGGCTTTGCAGTGTTTCTTGGGAGGAGGAAAACAGATTAATCAGTAAATAAATCAGTGGGACATAATATTAAATTGAGGAGGACTGTCATGAATGATATATAGACCACACGTATACTCAAAGTTTAAAAGACTGGCCATCTTATTTACTCAAAACTAGAAGGACTGAGAATTTCATTTACTTAACAAATGTGAAATTTAAAGCAAAGTTGCATGGGTAATTGGAGAAGGAAACGAGGGAACAGAAATGGCAAATGCTGTTTGCTTGTCCAAAGAATATTGTAAAGGAGTTCCTAAAGGAAAAGCACAAAAATTGGCCCATTATGTTGGCTATTCAACATCACAGACATATTTTTATGTTGACATTTTGACTACAAGGCCTGTGTGGACCGTCGTCAGCAAGACATAATAATTTTGACTAAGTAATTCAGTACTACTTGCTGGGATTCAAATCCCGGCACTACCGGTTCGCTATTGGTCATGTGCAGGCGCACTCGCTTTGTGAGCACGTGGAGCTTCTGTGCATGCGCAGAGCATTTTTGATGACGTCTGGGCGGGTGAGCGGAGCCTCCCGCCGCCATCACTACTGGTTTGCCTGAATCGGGGCGAACTGGGAGCAACCCACCACTGAAGTAATTACCATCCCCAACCTGTTTTTGCTTTCATTATCTCCCTATGCACTAACTGAGGTGAATGCATTAAATATATTTGGATATTTTTCTTTCTTTCCATTTTTCAAAAAAAAAAAGAAAGAAAAAAAATACAGATAGTCCTCAACTTACAATAGAACTGAATAATAATAAACCGAATAAGAAAACTGAAGAGAAAGTGAAAACACTGGCAATCATAGATTTCTGTTCCTAGCCATGAGGTTAAAGTAGCAAAATTTAGTTTTTTAATTTTATTCAAACTAATTTAAAATATTCCACCTGGTTGGAGATAAACAGCCACTGTTTGCATGGATAAACAATAAAAATGGGAATCTATGACACAATAAAAATTATCTTTTCTGCATGCTAATACAGGTAGTCCTTGACTTACAACAGTTCATTTGGTGATCTTTTGACATCATAACAGCACTGACAAAAGTGACTTATGCCCATTTTTCACACTTATGACCTTTGCAACATCCCTATGGTCACATGATCAAAATTCAGACGCCTGGCAACTGACTTATATTTATGATGGCTGCACTGTCACAGGGTCATGTGATCCCTTTTTGTGACCTTATGACAAGCAAAGTCAAATGGGGGAGCCATATTCACTTAAATCTGTTCACAGGTTCACAGTTAATAGAAGAATTTCAATTGTGGGATTTGGACTATATGGTTCTATTCATGGCCCCACAGATTATCAAGTTAATATACAGATAATTGAATATGAGAAAAACCAGACTCTAGGACAAAACGAGACTGGATTTAGCTACGATGGAACCGCCAGCACCTTTAGAGTTATGTTCAAAGAACCAATAGAGATTTTGCCAACCGTGTGTTACACTGCTTGTGCAACCTTGAAAGGTCCTGATTCTCATTACGGCACCAAGGGTTTGAAGAAAGTGATCCACGAATCTCCAACTTCAAGCAAAACTTGCTTTTTCTTTTTTAGCTCACCGGGTAACAACAACGGAACATCAATAGAAGACGGACAAATACCGGAAATTATATTTTATATGTAACTTCAGAAAACGGAGATGGAGCAAAAGAAAAATTTGCTTTGAACACGAACAGAAGGGAAATATGAAATACTGTGAATTTTTGTAAATACATAATCTCACATGTGTTATAAAACTGAAGTATTGTACACGGAGGGTACCAAACACTAGTATTCTCTACCTACAATGATGATACACACTCAAACTTTCTTGAACTAAAATACACTAACCTGTACATAAATACTTAACGTGGTCATTTAAAATGTGCTAACCATACTCTGGAAGCTGGGAAAGAGCACTATTTCCTCTGAAATACACTTGCGGTAGATTACATATCTGTGGATATGTGATTGTGCTCCTGTACAGTTCAACACGTTAAACTGAATTGTCATTCTTAAAACTAATCATGAATTAGAATTAAGGATGATACATCCGTTACGAATTCATCCACAATAATACTCAATACCTGTATATAAACTTAACTAGTTTTGTTGTGTATTGGAAAAAACCGTTATCCAGAAGTCAGTTGTATGAAGCTATTCTTTTAACTATAAAGTGAAGTGTGGATGAGAAAAAAAGTGTTCAACTTTTGCTTATTGTTTCATAATATCCTATTCCCCATTATAAAACCATTTAAGATTTAATATTTATCAAGTAAGGCTACAGCAGCCAAATTGACTGCATAGTATGTGTGATAATTAAGCAAAGTTGGAATTTGGCAGGAATCTTTAGTATTACTCAAAAATTTAATACACACCGATTATCTGAACACAAAATTAGACAAAACCCTACAGAACCCATTAAATCCAGACTTCTTTCCAGATTTCAAACATGAAAAGCTGACTGATTGGTAGGGAGGAAGGAGGATTTTTCTTGTCTCCCCTAAGCAGCATTTGTAGGTATAGATATACTGATCGGTATCTATAAATGCTTATGGGAGAAAAGAGAAAATCTCAAATCATTGATTTTTGGTCAAATATCCAATTGCTTTTGAAGCAAACTTGGTCTTTTAACTTCAACTTGAGAGCTAATTATGTTTTTACTTAGCCTTAACTGATGTCACATTGCCCTGACATTTGTTTATTCCTAATAGCCTTTCAGGAATGTTTAACCAAAGTTTGTAAAAAAAAAAAAGAAGAGTCAGTCCTCAGAAAAAAATAAATGAAAACCACAAACATGAATTGCCACATGGATGACGCTGGCTCTGTCCTGTAGTAAACAACACTTAAAGTATATGAAAGCAATCCTGCTGTATGGGAAGGGTGCTGGAAAAACCCTTTTGTGCTTTTTCATTTCTTATTTCTGACGTTCCCTTAGAACAGATGGTGTTAGGCAGCTGTGCACCATAATCGCTAAGCATCATTGCTGCTTTTTTGTTCTTACCCCCACCTGTTTCAGAAGTGGGAAAAAGCCTCGCTTTTCTTTCTTTCTAAAGGGATTAAAACCAACTGTAAATGATTCATTTTGCAATTTCATTAGGACCTTAGAGACAACTGGCTTTTAAAAGCTGTTAAAGGATAACAAGCAACAAAACAGTGAAAGGGGATACGATTCTCCTCAATCCCATATTCTAAAACTGAATTTGCCAAAATTATCCAAAACATCTCATTTTGTTTGTGTATCTTAGGGTATTTACTTAAGCTAGCCTATATTCTTAAATATAATGTGGTCTTTTGAGATATCAGACTGCAAGTGAGAAGGCCACATAACATGAATAGTTTCATATTCTTATTATGTACAGAAATAGAAAGATAAAAACTTATTTTATGGCCAAATACTTGGAGTGATTTGGTTTGTTACATTACTTACAAAAGGGGATTAGTTTTCCTCTTTTATTACATTTTATAATTTTTGTGGCTGGATGATCTTTTAGTGCTCTTGCTTGCATTTGTGCTTTTCATTTATTAAATACTTTAGCATTGTAAGTTTGAAAAGAAAGAAAGCTGACTATACAGAGAAAATTAATATATTAGATAGGAGGCAATCCACCACTTTCTCTGTTACGGACAGCTTTTTATCAGAATTTTTCATCAGTGCAAAATTTTTAAGAATGAGAAGTATTCTGTCAGGCAACTTTATTCTGAAGTGGTAAACTTGTAGAAGCATGGACTATTTCTTTCTTCAGAAAACATAAAGGTTAATCCTCCAAGGTAAACTGAACATAAGATATATTCGCATGATTCTTTCCTCAGCAGAAGTATCTACGGGAAGCTGGAATTTTGAGCAGAATACCAGTGAAAATGGAAGAAACAATCGGTTTTCTTAAAATCTCTCCTAATCCCCTCCTTCACCCTCCTTCTCCAAAGTGCTCTTCCCTATCCAGGAGGAAAGGGAAGTGGTAAACAGCATTGTCCATTTCAGTAAAGAATAAGATATAAATTTTCAGTGCAAAGTAATGCATAGGACGTGGGTAGATAGAGCCAGTACCTCAATGTGAATATCTGCTCTTGATGACTCTGGTCTATAAGCTATAATAGTAGGTGGGCCCACACTGGAAATTGTCTGCAGAGATTCTTGAAACAGTTTTAAGAAGTCTTCTCTAAACTTAAAAAAAGAGAAAAAAATAATTTATTGCAAACCTCAAACCACTTGTCCAGAATATCCCTGCAGCATCACTGCACAATAAGTAGCCTCCATTTTTATTTAACTGTGAGAGGCAGGGATGGGGAAGGAGGTAGGTAAACTACAAATGAAAATAGGTTCCAATGAATTGTATAGAGACCACTTATGACCAATACCTCTGTGTCGCATAAAATGTCTAAACAGCTGAGATCTTCGGGCACAACAGCATAGATATCTAGGTATCAATAAATAGAATTAATTAGGAAAGGTATGAACTGAATCTTAAAGCAATATACCGTATTTTTGGGAGTATAAGATTCACCTTTCCCCCCCAAAAAAGAGATTGAAAATCTGGGTGAGTCTTATACTCTGAATGTAGCCCCGCCCAGCTTCTCAAATGGAGGTTTCAGAGGCTGAAAAAAGTATCAGAAACGAAGCTTCAGAAAAAAAAGCCCCCAAACAGAGCTTCAATAAAGAAGCTCCCAATTAGAGCTTCAGAGGCTTTTTTCTGAAGCGGTTTCAGAAGTTTCAGAGGCAGAAAAAAAAAAAGGCACAGAGCTCACAACCAAGGAACTTGTTGCTGAAATCCACCTCTGGGAACAGCTGATTGGGGGTATTCTGGGAGGCTGATCCACCTGCCAATCAGCTTTTTTCTTATTTTCCTCCCCAAAAACTAAGGTGCATCTTATACTACGGTGCGTCTTATACTCCAAAAAATATGGTATATATGGTTCTCATTTAACTGTTGGATACTTAAAAGCTGAGCTCAGGCAACACATAGTATTATATTCAAATTAACAAAACACCATGACTATGTTAATATAGCAGGCTTTCCCTGACAAATTATATTATTACATCATGTGATGGTCTGTTTGGCCTAACATGTTAATTCAATATCTAGAATTCCACAGCATGCTGAGCCACAAATTTCTCAATCCCAATCTAATCAGATTAGCATGTGGTATATTTTCAGCCAGTGGAAATTCTAAAAAAAGCCAACTCTAAATGTGATTCTTAGGTTCCACTCTTAGGTCTTCCTTCAAATTGGTGCTTACCGGACATGCAGAGATTAGCACTCTCAGCATTGTAGGGCTAGTACATTTGGGGCAGCAGTTTGGGGAGAATTAGCCTGGAGGAAAACTACTACATTTTAGGAAGAGAGCGGGATCATTCAGTTTCTAGAACATTATAAAAATAGTGCATATAATTCATAGAATATACAGTTAGTTCTCATTTAGCAACCATCTCGTACTGCAACTGTTCAGTTATAACTGTGATGAAAAAGGACTTTGCAGTCAATGCCCACATTTACCACATTCATGATGACCGTCAGTGATATGTTTACTATTACAATCAGATAATACTATTGTTCTATTCCTGACCTATTTTTCTCTCTCCCCTCACCACCTTGCAGAGTAGAGATGGCCTGAAGAAGCTACCTTTTCCTGACCACTTTTTTCCATAGTCCATGTTTGTAAGAAGTGCTAAAGAGCAAATTAACAAACTCAGTTAATTAATGTGACCTTAATTAGTTGATTAGAACCTGCTGCAGACACTGACATTTTACATTGAAGGCTTTCTTTTGCCTCTGAAGCTGTCAAGGCAAACCACTAGTGCTACTGCATCACTTTCAATGTGTATCCCCCATTATGCGCCTATTGTCTTGTAATTTAGGAAAGCTAAAGTAAAATCATGAGCAGAGTCATGTGATTTTCACTCAGCAACTGCCCTGCTTAATGACAGTCATCAGAATCAAATGTGGTCAGTAAATGAGGACTAACTGCAGACTTCCATACCAGCTGTCCAACTGTATCTCATAGCTTTAGGTTCAATCAGAATGACTGCCCTCTCTAAAAGATCATATTTCCGTAATGAATTGGCAAAAGCGATATGCCGAAATAGAAACAAAAAATTAAAGGACAGCCGTATATATACACTACAGTGCCAAAAAATCATAGCAACCCCTTTACACCCATGATGGTGAACCTATGGCACACATGCCAGAGGTGGCATGCAGCATTCTCTTTATGGGCACAGGAGTAGTTACCCCAGTTCAGCTCCGCCATATATGTGCGCATGTGCCTCTCGCCAGCCAGCTGATCGTCGGGTCTCTGCCACGCATGCCTGGGGGATGGGATGCATTCGGGGAGGACGTGCACATACGCTGAGGTGGGGCGTATGGGGGGGGGGCGTGTGTGCATGTGCAGGGGGGGACGGACGGGGGGGGGGCTGCGCTTTGGGCACTCGGTCTATAAAAGGTTAGCCATCACTGCTTTATACAGTGAAGAGGCACAGAATCTACCAGCAACCATCAAAATGCCTCAGCTTTCAATGGAAATTAAGACTAAGACGTCTTTAGCAGCCTAGTGGCTGAAGAGCAATAACATACTAGATGTACAATCAAGTCTGATAGCTTCCTGATAGGAATCTGTGATTTCAAAAAGTATAGAAATGAAAATTATTCTCAAAATGAATAATAGATGTTTTGGGGAGCAACTTACCATTCTCGGGAGGAACCTCTTCTTGGCGCTCCTTTGGAGCTGAAAAGGGAGCTGAAAAGGGGGAAAAAGCAGCCCAATTCTATCAACTTTCTTTTTCTTCTTTCTCTCTTTTGAAGAAGATCAAAAATAGGTTGAATAGAAAATGAACAGAGGCAGCAACTGGGCAGAAAATGAATGTTCCAAACAGGCCACTCTGAACCATGTAGGCTCCTCTGCTTCCATGCAGAGTTTTTCAAACAGAAAAATTAAAATTGCCCAGCAATATGAGATTGCAATTTGTAGAGACAGCATGTACTGCCAACAACAAAGGTTTTAAATTAGAGATCACAGCTCCCAAAACTATGGGTAACTATGAGTTACCCATAAGGCCCCTCCCAAAGATGACAATGAGCTGTAAATACAAAGAGGTCACATACATGCTAACTCATTTTACGTCATCATTTAGTTTAAATTAAACCACATCCATTTCACTGGATGTTCCACCTACATTTCTGTCACCACCTTTTCTATGTCATCTTTCAGCCTGACAAGGAGCAGAAAACGTTTGGTTTTCTGTGTATTTTCCTTTTAAAATATACACAGAGTAGGAAAAATATCCTCATAACTTACACCCTGATATTCCTAATTCAGAAAATGCTACTCCACCTTTCTACTTTAGCTTTTGGATGATCAGAGGAATACAGAAGGTGAAGCCAGAAAGAAAACATAAAAAAAAAAGAAAAGCATGAAATGAAAACTGTATATATTTTAAATACTCCTCCCAAATATTACCACTGTTAGCACTGGATGACACCTGGTAGCAAGCAGAGCAGCAGAATTTGGTACCAAATTGACCAAGAGGATTCTAGACCATATTTTTAAAATTTGGTCACATGTTATCTGGACTTCAACTCCCATGCTGGCTGGGAAATCTGGGAGTTGAAATGAACACAAAGTTGCCAAGTGCGAAAAACAGTGGTCTTAACTATAGTTTATAAAGTAAAAGCAGGATAGCCATGAGCCTGGACACTTGTTTTAAACTCTGTTAATGCATTCTTATCTAAAAGATTTAATAAGGTTCTGTGTTTCAACTTCCCAATAAAGTTTAACAATTCATATTTGAAGCAAAAATATTTTTTTAAAAATACTAAAGTTCAATTAGGATACCAAAACAATACCAGCGCACAGTTTTGGGTAAGACCAGACACAGCAACCAGATTCAATGCCAGAAGATCTTCCCAGAGAAAAGTATTCTACAGGCAGGGGTGCCACAATTCAGTATGACCCTCATTAACCTGAGCTTTACACATTTTAATATAAAAGGCCCTTAGCAGTTGGACAAATTTGAGTGGAAGTAGGCCATCCTTCTGAACTCTAGACCCCAAAGTTGTATGTGGCTTTCTAGGAAAATAAATAGCAATGAGAACCAGAATGTTGGCAACCAGTGAAGTTATTTAAGAATTAACGACGTTATCTTCCATTCCTTTATCTTTGGATAACAGTCCAGCTCCCAAATTTTAGAACAACAGAACTTTCCAACAAGCCTGCAATGGTATATCCCCAAAGAACAAACTGAAGTACTCTAGGGATATTCAGACAATCATAAAATAGTATGACTTTCATCAATTTCCAAAATTTAAATATATAGTGTGATAAATTTCAGAATTAAAGATTTGTGCTTAACAAGAGATCCTGGCTTCAAATTCATTTCCTGCCTATGGTACACAGCTAACTGTACTTTCATGAAGAACCACTTGGTAAAGCATGTTCTTGTATGCCAAAGATTCCAGGATCAAATACTCTCTGTAACAAAACATATATAGCAAATGCTGCGGAGAAGAACCCCAAAGCACCTCCAGTGAGAGTAAACAGATGAACAAGTAGCAGTTTTTCCTTCCTCAAGACAATGAAAATGTCTTCAATTATATATATTTCCAACATTACAATAAGCTCATTACCTACCCTTTCTCGTGGAGATGTGGTCATGAATCCAACTTGCATCTGTCTGCATTGAGACAGATATTTCTAAGGGTCTCTGAGGCATATCAGCAATGGTGTCCAATATTTCCCTTTCAGCAGATACAAGATATCATGCAATCAAATTATCTTCAAATAAACTCCAATGCCCCAAAATGATATTTGTTGCCCACTGCTTTTAAACAATAGAAAAACAAAATATTGGAAGCAATTTATCAACAGATAAGATAGCATTCTATGCGAAGATCCAGTATTATTCTTAATACTTACTGGGCTAAAATAGAAACTTTCTTATTCTGAGAGATATTTATCTGAACACAATTCATCTTATTTGTTATTGAACTCTTCCAAGAAACAAGTTGATAAACATATCAAGGAAGGGTCAAGATGAGAAAGAAAAGAAATACATCAATCATGAATAATTAATTCAGCACTGAGCACAAAACTGTAGCCATAGCAAAGTTTAAAAGATAAAAAAACCCAGCTAGAATGTACTTCCTTCAATCGGAAAGCAGTGACACTCACAGTAAACCACAGTGATGCCACATGCACAATTGTATCATCAGAGAAATGCCACCATTATCTACTGAGTCCTGAAGTCTGACTCAAGTATATATGTTATGGAATTTGAGGCACAAGGTCAACATGCTAATGTTGTATTTTATTCTCCTGCTCCCAGCAGATGCCCATGTGTATACATCATTAGACCTACACAATGTAGTCCAGCCTTTCACAAACTGCCTGGAGCTTTACAGATACCTTGGATTCCTATGAATTATAAGCAAATGCACCTGTTAGCTGCCTGGCTGAAAAAGAGACTTCTATAATTATACTCATTGTTTAAAGCACAATTTAGAAGGAATATAAGTTATTTCCAACTTTTCCCAACCATCATTTGGAAGAGAGGAATGTACAGACAGCAACATCATTAAAGTGTGGAACATTGTTACTTTATTTATTTATTATTTATTAATTTAATTTGTATACCGCCCTTCTCCCAAATGGGACTCAGGGCGGTGAACAGCCAAAATTAAAATACATATAAATACAAAAGTTAAGATAATTAAAAATACATTAAATCAATCGGCTTCCCAATTTAAAACCCCGAATCTTATAAAATTTAAAATCCCACTAAAAAACTGTTTAGGCTAGGCCCGCTTGAGGGAATAAATATGTCTAATAATGACATGATCTAACTTACTTTTGGACAGCTACTCATTTTAAATACTAACCTGCTGATTTCACGTTCTCTCCGAACTCCTCCCAATATCTTTGGAAAGCTCTTGGTTTTTCCTGTTCATAAAACAATTGCATCATTCACATGGGAACCAAATTTTGTTCTGTACTGGCTATGAAGAGTTTAAATATAATTATCTTCCTATAGGTCATTTATCTTGAGAAGGTTTTAATGGTTTCTAGCCCATATTTCCCTTGAATATCTTGTGGCCACCCAGACTTTTCTGTCTTTACAGAAAAGTGAACTAAATATCTGAAGGTTGTCAACAGATGATCTCTGGCTCAGACTCAACTTTCAGGAGGTCAGCAGATGTGGCAATGAAGGGTTATGCCTGAGATTTTCAGACAATGCTTTGGTCTAAGGAGTTCAGCTTGTTTCTATGGGAATTAAGTGGGAATGGGACAAGAATAATAACAGCTGCTCTTGGAGGAAGCTAGTAAATATTCCATCCTTAATATCCTCACTGCAAAACAAACAAACAAACATGGGCCCAAATCACAGAACCAATATTTGGTCAGTTTGCTGCTGAATTTCAGTAGGGCTAGGGCTGGGGAACCTTATGGGTTTTATCTTTGTTTTATGTGTTTATACTGTTTTTCATTTGTTGTTTGTTTGACGCTGTATGATATCCAGTGCCTTTTAGGATTAGGGTGAGGCATAAATTCTGTAAAATCAATCAGTAATGCAATTAAACTGAGGTATTTTGGCAGAGGTTTGCTGTCCAGGCTTGTTTCAATTTAGTTTCTGAACTTTGTTATCAGACTAGGTAACATCAGCAGCAGGATTTTCTTGCCCTGTTCTTCTTTAGGTAGGAGAAGAAAATCCTTCTGCTGATGTTACCTAGTCTGGTAACGAAACGTTCAGAAAGTAAATTGAAACAAGCAAATTGTCTGGTGAGCAAACCACTGCCAAAATCTAAAACCCGAGCTACCAACATTCCTTTATTTCAAACTCTGATATTTTCATGAATCAAGAAAATGATCATTAAAATGTAGCATCCTCTTGTCATCTCATGAGGCAACTCTTAGCTTCATCTGCAATACTCCGGATAACAATTTATGTTATAGTTTTGTTGTATTAAAATAGTATGTATAATTCATATTAAGTCTCTAAAGCATTATAACATGTTTACTATTGTTGTAGCTGATTTGGCTCAAGATTGAGACCAACAGATTAAATATGACTAATTCCATTGATTTTGAAAAAATCCTATGCCAAATGTAATAGCATCAAAAACCAATCTGTGCTTGTTTTAATGAAATTTATCCTTCCTCTCCCTTCTCAGATACTTCAAATGGAATCAGATTTGACTCCACTGTTTATTATAGCTGTCTTCCCCTCCCTCCTGCAAGACAAATAGGCTGTCAAAAATTCCTACAAGCATTGTTTTGAACGAAGAACTTGATTGCACATAAAGTTTAGTCTACATCCATATAAACAGAAAACAGAAATGTATTCTAACATAACTCTGCTAAATTTCATTTTAATGCCATCGTTTTGGTACTCATTCGGCTAAGAGATTAGTCCAGTTATACTTTTTCTTTGCATACTGCCAAGTTAATATGAGAATCCAGCATCAATAAGGAAGGTTATTACATTGGCAGTGGTGTTTAGAATGCAATATTGCAGGCTAACTCTGCCCACTGCCAGGAGTTTGATCCTGACTGGCTCAAGGCTGACAAGCCTTCCATCCTTTTGAGATCTGTAAAATAAGGACCCATATTGTTGGGAGCAATATGCTGACTCTGTAAACCACTTAGAGAGTGCTGTAAAACACTATGAAGCGATATATAATCTAAGTGCTAGTGCTATTACTATTGTAGTTCTTCCTAAGGTCAACATTAATATAATTGTGATACAGATATATTTTATCTGCATTTTTGCCACACAGTCCAAAATTTCTTGCATTATGTAGGAATGAATGCAATTGCTGAAGATCTTATACTGCCAAATTAACATAATAACATAGGGCAAATTTCTATAAATATTCTAATCAGCAAGTGTGATGACTACCTAATTTTGGAACCTATAACTGATGATCTTTCTGAAAGTTGAAATGCATTGGAATTAGAGCACTTTGGTAATGCTGGATGGAAATTCTGGAAACTATAATCCCATGACATAGAATAGAATAGAATAGAATTCTTTATTGGCCAACATCTGGAGAACGTTTGATTGGAGTAGAAAGATTCATGCAACTGCACTTAAGAAGTTTCTTTATGACCAGTGTCATGGCTTTGAAATTCCTTACTCTCTGCCTTGTTAACTTATAGAACTTCTATAAGGAAATTAAGACAGAGTACCTGTGCTTGATGTTGATGTCTCTGTGGCACTTGGGGAGGACAACTCCATTTTTCTCTCTGAAGAAGCTCTATCTGATCTCTTATCTGGACTACCATTAATTTCTCCTACTTTGATTTCTTTGGAAGACCTACAAGAAACAGAGTGATAATATATTAATTATTGAAGGCAAAATAAGCAACTGATTATTTCAGGAAGCCAAGATATTAGATCAGAAACTGTGCATTTTCCACCATATTGACTCTTATGATATATATAAACAAAGTTGAGAACTTTTAGCCAGAATGAGGGAAGCTAGAACTAATATTTTAATTGCTATTTATGGAATTGGTGTATGAATCTGGTAGCAGGATGATTTGTAAGGACTAACTGGGTAGGAGAGGTGTAATGAATGGTATTGGGTAAACAATCTTAGTTATTACTTCCATTCACTTTTCTTATATTTGTAATTTCTTTTGCTTACTATTTCATGCACTTGCACTTCAAAAGCAGTAGTAATACAACACCTGTAGCTACTTGTGACTCTTCTGTGATTTCATGCAGCTCCATCTTTCTACTTGCTTCCGGTGCACTGTGTTGAGAATAAATCAAATTGAACGTTGGCTTACCTGAACGTCCTTTTTCTGGGCACTGCTCCTGCAATCCATGGCTGGGATTTCACACATGCGTAGTAGAGAACTGAGTGAAGAATATTCAAATTTCTTGTTGTTGGTGTCCACCCATTCTGTGCTATCCTCTCCAGTTCATTTCATGAAGAAGGCAGGAACGAGAAGTCTATAGAGAAACAAAACAGGACACCAATGCCTCCACCAAAAAACCAACGTCCAGCAAAAAAAAAACAGGCAAACAACAGGCAGGCAGCCGGAACAGGGAGGGAATGGATTGCAGTCGCAGTGCCCAGAAAAAGGACGTTCAGGTAAGCCAACATCCATTTTCCAGTGCTCTGCTCCTGCAATCCATGGCTGCGATATACCCAAGCTGGAATCAACGGGTGGGAGGCTGACTGCTCCCCAAACCCGGAACAGAGTGTACTTGCTGCAACACCGCTCTGTCAAAGGAAGCCTCAGCTGAGGCAAAGGAGTCAATTTTGTAATGTCTTATAAAAGGTGAAGCCGAAGACCACGTGGCTGCACGGCAGATATCTGTAATGGAAGCCTGAGTAGCCCATGCAGCTGAGATAGCAGCACTGCGGGTGGAATGGGCAGAAATTCTGCCCGGCACCTGTCTTGACTGACGCTCATAAGCAGTAGAGCTGCAGGCCTTAATCCAACGGCCCACGGACGACGAAGAAACTTTCCTCCCCATGGAAGACAGATGGAAAGAAACCAAGAGGGCCTCCGACTGACGAAAACTAGCCGTGCGCTTCAAATACCAGCAAAGGGCCCTACGGACATCCAACTTATGCCAGCGATGTTCCAAAGGATGACAAGGATGCGGACAAAAATCCGGCAAGATGAGCTCCTGAGATCGATAGAACAAAGAATTCACCTTAGGCATGAAGGTAGGATCCAGCCGGAGCACCACCCTGTCGGCGTGAAAGATACAAAGATCCTTATGGATAGACAATGCCCCAATCTCTGAAATCCTTCTGGCAGATGTGATGGCAAGCAAAAAAGCGACCTTGAAGGAGAGAAACTGGAGGCTGATGGAACTCAGAGGCTCAAAGGGGTCCGAAGTGAGGGCCTGGAGGACCAACGGAAGATCCCAGGAAGGATACCGGTGAACAACAGGCGGAGATATGACCAAAGCTCCATGAAGAAAACCCCGAATCCTTGGGGTCCTGGGCCAAAGGACGACCTGGATCCCGGGACAGCACCGTGGCTAGAGCTGCGACCTGACGTCATAAGGTAGCAGGAGCTAAGCCCTTGACCAGCCCCGCCTGCAAGAAACGAAGGACGTTGGTGACCCCTGCCATGGTAGGATCCACCCCGTTGCTCGAACACCAGGCCGTGAACGCCTTCCAGGACGCCTCGTAAATACGCACAGTTGAAGGCCGACGAGACGACAAGATGGTGCGTATGACATCTTCCGGAAGACTGTCTCCTTTCAGTAATGACCTCTCAAATGCCACACGGTCAACTGGAGCCACTGAGAGTCCAGGTGGACAATGACCCCCTGGCTGAGAGAGACCATGTTTGGAGGAATTGTCCAAGCTGGCGTGATGGAGAGACTCATCACATCCGCGAACCACGCTCTGCGAGGCCAGAGAGGAGCAACGAGCAGAATCTTGGCTCGTTCCCGCAGTAACTTGCGAATCACCCGTGGATTCAATGGCAGCGGTGGAAAGGCGTAAAGCAGGCCGGGAGGTCAGGCACAACGAAGAGTGTCGCTTCCTTCCACGCCCACGCATGGAAAACGGCTGTAAAATCTGGGCAATTGAGCGTTCTGAGGGGACGCAAACAGATCCACGAGAGGCCGGCCGAACCTCCGAACAATCTCCTGAAATACTCAAGGATGAAGCCGCCACTCTGCCTGATCCAATTGTTCCCTGCTGAGCCAGTCCGCCCGAACATTGGCCTGTCCCGAGATGTGATCCGCCCGGAGAGACAGAGTGTGACGCTCCGCCCAGGTCAAGAGCTTGTCTGCCTCGTCCATCAGGGTCTTCGAGCGAGTGCCTCCCTCGCGATTCACGTGGGCCTTGATGGTCATGTTGTTGGTAAGTACCAGAACATGACGACCCTCTAGAAACTGTTGAAAATGACGAAGGGCTAGGCGAGCCGCCCTTAGCTCCAGCCAGTTGATACAGAGAGATCTTTCCTCCTGGGACCACAGACCCTGAGTCACGTGATGAAGCAGGTGGGCCCCCCACCCTTGCAGACTCGCATCTGAGGTCACGACAATGCGATCTGGCTCCAGGAACGAACAGCCCTTCCAAAGAGCTGGGGACAGCCACCATTGAAGTGAGTCGTGCACCAGAGGAGGGACTGGAACAGGAACTCTGGAAGTGCCCTGGCCCGACCTCTGATAATGTAACAGGAACCACTGCAGTCGCCGGCTGTGCCTGCATGCCCAAGGAACTATGGCTATGCAGGAGATCAACTTCCCCAGAAGCTGGAAAAGGAGAAGCGGGGAGGAAGCTCTCTGAGACCTCACCTGGGTCACTAACATGGTGATGCTCTGAATCCTGTCTGGGGAAAGGAAAACCTGGCCCTTTTCCGAATCGATGATCGCCCCCAGATAAAGTAAACGAGTCGTAGGAGACAGGTGGCTCTTCTCCCTGTTGATTGAGAAACCGTGTTGCTGGAAAGCATTGATCACCAATTCGATGTCTGTCCTCGCCTGAGTGGGAGAGGAAGACAGAACAAGGATGTCGTCCAGATAACAAAGGACGTACACCGGAAGAGCCCTGAGCTGAGCCGCCGCCACCGCCACCAACTTGGTAAACGTCCTTGGGGCCGATGACAATCCGAATGGCATCGCACAGTACTGGAAGTGAAGACCATTGTACTCGAAGCGCAGGAACCGGCGATGAGAGGCGTGGATTGGAACATGTAAGTACGCCTCCTTCAAGTCCACCGACTGTAGGAGATCTCCCTGCCTGACAGACGCCAGGATGGACCTCAGGGTCTGCATCTTGAACCTGCGATAGAGAATGAACTTGTTCAGGTACTTGAGGTTCAAGATTCCCCTGAAACCCCCGGAGGACTTGGGTACCAAGAACACCGTGGAGTAAAAGCCTGTCCCCGCCTGGTCCACTGGCACTGGCTCTATGGCGTTGATAGACAGAAGATGGCTGACTTCGGCGTCCATAAGCTGTCTCTGTGTGTCCAAGGCGGGTACCGGACAATGAATGAAGCGACTGGGAGGGGCTGAGTCGAACTCCAGGCACAGGCCATGAGTTACAGTGCGAAGAATCTATTGTTTGTTTGTGGATGTCTCCCAACGGTGGTAGAACAGTTGGAGGTGACCACCAATGGGAGCCGACGGCCTTGAGTCATTTCCCCCTCCTAAAGGCCCTGGGACCGGAACCTCTGAAAGGGCGTCTGGTCGAGGTCTGATTGTGGCCACAATCCTGAAAGGACTGCCTGTCCGCAGAACGGTCCGCTCCCTGAGGGTAGGTTTGCTGGTGATAGGTCCCTCCTGAGGCCGGAAAAGACCGAAAGGACTGCCGCTGGGTATAAGAAGCATACCTGCGATCTGGCCTACGGTAGGAAGAAGGAAGGATCTTCCTCTTATCCTTGTCCTCTATCAAGAGGGGCATCAATGCATCACCAAAGAGGTGCGGAGCTTTGTAAGGCGAAGCAGCCAGCTTCCATTTGGTCTTCGCATCAGCTCGCCAATTGTGAAGCCAGAACAGGCGGCGAGACGTCACAGCTGACGATAGAGCACGCGAAGTGAACTTTGCTGCATTCAGGGAAGCATCAGCGGAATACTCTGCCGCCGCCACCAGCTTGTTGACATCCTGGTGGAGCCTCGTATCCTCAGGGGGAAGCCGCTCTTGAAGTTGCCTCAGCCAGAGTAAAGAAGCCCTGGTGAAGAATGAAGTAGAAGTAGCCACCTTCACGGCCCAGGCAGCCGCCTGGTGAGTCTTCCTGAACGCCATCTCAGCCTTCCTGTCCTCCGACTTGAGGCCATCCACCATGTCACCAGACAGAACCGAAGAAGAAGACAGCGCAGCTACAGGCGCATCAACCGAAGGCAGGGCCAATAGGTCTTCAAGTTCAGGAGCGGCGCAGTAAAGTTTTTTATCCAAGCCACTCGGCACTGTCAATGAACCTGGCTGGGCCCAGCCGCTCTGCACCACTTCCGCAAAGAGAGGCGGGCAAGGAACAAAATCTTTCTCAGGCTTGGCAGTCTGGAACAGGGGGTCATGAAGAACTTTGGAAGCAGGATCCTTCTCAGTCGTGGACGGCGTGAGGCCAAACTTGGTAGTAACCTTGGCCTTGTGAAGAAGAGACTTGAAAATCGAAGGTCTAAACAGACCAGTAAAGATCGGTTGATCAGGTAGAAGATCCTCATCCTCTGAGAACTCCATATCCTCAGGGCACTCTACCTCAGTCTCAAACTCCTCACTGGAAACGTACTCACGTCTGGTCGAGGCAGCAGACTTGTCTGGCACCTACCCCTGTGCCATGGCCTGAGCAGAAGTTGAGGGAACTGGAGCCACATTCTGCTGAAGGCCCGCAGCCAAAATTCTCGTCAGAGCCTCTGACAACATATAATGAAGATTTAACTGCACATCTAAGTTGGAAGCAGCCGGCATGACAGGCACCACAGGAGGATGCACACACACAGGAAGCTCAGGAACAACTGCTACTTCTGGAAGGAGCACCGGTTCTGGGCTCAGGGGCCTGTCAGTGACAGCTGAGCTGCATCCACCACCGGGTCAGAAATAAGAGGATCAGGTGGCAAATGGTGAGGTCTGTCCCCAAACACAGGCATGGGTGAAGACACTGGAGTTGAAACAATTTGAGAAGCAGGTTGATTAGCCTTGGCACATTGTTGTTCCAATGCCTTGTGGCGCCTGAGGGCATCCTTCTCCTCTGCAGCTGAAGCCTTGGATTGGGACCTGAGGGCCCTAGGAACTGCACTCTTGGACTTGGCCTTAGCCCCTTTACTGCCAGAAACTGCCCCCTCCCTAGGGGGACTGGCCTCCACTTCCAGATCTGAAGATAGGCTGGAATCAGCCATAATTAAAACAATTAGCCTGCAACAAAAAATGAGGTAATTAAGAATAAATTAAAACAAATGCAGGTTTCAAACGGGAGTAAAGAATTACCCCATGCCCCCCACTTCCTTTTCCAGGCCCACAGAAGGAGAGGGGAAAGGAAATCTGAGACCTCTTCCACACAGGTCTACTATGCCAAGATAAATCAATGCCAATGCAGAAACTGCAGTAAATAATAATAAGGCTCAGGCAAAAAAACCCTCAAACGCCTTGTCCAGAGGCTGGGCGCTCACCCCAAATTTAAAATGCCAGAAAAAACCTTCCAAACCTCACTTCTATTGGCAAAATAGAAAAAACAAAATGGCGGCTGCCATGAATGTGGCCTCAAAATGGCGGCCGCTCCAGCCTCCACGCCCCAAAGGGCTATCCCAGCTTACTTGAGCACGATCCAGCGTCCAGGCAGCAAGAAACAGGCCTTCTCTGGCCCCCTTGTAGGCCACTTGCAAACCAGTCACTAAACGAGGCGCCAAATCCTCCAGTGACTCACGCGGCACCGCTGATCAGCTGGGAACCTCAGAGTATGCCACGGGCCTGGGCATTGACTCCGGAGCCGCTATTTGAATAATTTAAGGCTGGGGCTGCGGCGGTAGCGGTTTTGCCGGCTCACTGGCTGTCCAGCACCCCCGCCAGCGGCTAATTGCAAGCTCGGATCTGCCCAGCTGGGACAGAATCCGAGAGAAAACTGCAAGGCGATCCAGAAAAACGCCAACGAGGACAAACGGCCTGGAGCCCCAGGCTCTCCACCTCCAGCAGTACAAAAAACAGGAAAAAACACAAATAAAGCAGCCCCCAGCCAAAAACAAAAAACCCTTGCAACTAAAGTACAAACTATAATTAATAAAAGAAAAATAAACAATAAGCAAAAGCTAGTTAAATAGCCAAATAGCACAGAGCTATAACTTACACAAGTTCTCTGATCTACTGAGTGAAATGAACTGGAGAGGATAGCACAGAGTGGGTGGACACCAACAACAAGAAATTTGAATATTCATCACTCAGTTCTCTACTACGCATGTGTGAAATCCCAGCCATGGATTGCAGGAGCAGTGCACTGGAAAATTAGTTTAGAGGGAAGGTATGCCACAATGGCAGGACAGGGGACCAATGAAGATAACTTTACTGAAACATTTACCAGCCTTTTCAGGAGAATGCTAATTCAAAAGTGTAGGATTTTATATGACTTCTCTTACTAAAGCTGACCACTTCCTATCGAAATTATAGCAATTATCTCTTGTACACAGACTGAGAGTCTAAATGTGAATGGTTGGTACTAAGGATCAATAAATTCTAGTAGATTTTTGAAAGACCAAGGGAGCTATCTGGATTTTTCACCAGATAATTCTGTAGGACAAGCAGTTCAAGTGGGACAGTTGTGTTTGCACTGAGCTGGCTACTTGCAGCTGTGAGAGATTTCTATTAGTTTCCATAACACTACCTCATTCATCTTGTTGCTTTAAGTCTTCCAATTGCCACATCTTTGGCAACTAATACCATAAATTAATGGTGTGAAGCACAGGAAAATTACTTTCTGACTTTTAGCCTAAATTTATTATCAATGAATTTTATTGGATGGCTTTGGGAGGATATTCATTTTCTTTGCAATACTCTGATGAACTACAGATAAAAAGAAAACAATTTTTACCATTCACTTACTTATCAGAATTATCAGCTTCAGAAGATGAACTTCCATTTCCAGTATCTTTGCCATCTGGTAAATACAGACATTTATTATAAATATATGGATGAATTTACTGAGTTTTGAATTATAAACTGAAAAGTAATGCTAAATACCATCCCCATTCCAGCTAGAGAAAATCATAGGTGGGAAGTTAAGAACATTTATTTGATAAAATTAAAATTTGATCTCTCTTTAAAAGATCAAAAGGTAAACACATGGTTCTTTCTCCACCCAATGTTTTCATAACTCTAAATGATAGTTTAGACCGAAAGATTGATCCAAACTCATCCAGCAAGTTTCATGATTCAGGATTTGATTCTGGACGTCCCCAGCCTTATTTCAACCTAATCTATTTCCAAGGAAATCTCTGTGGGATCAGTCACTGCTTTGACTGAGACTTAAAATGGGACTTAAAAATCATGACACATCACATGGATTTGAGCCGAACCATTTTCTTTCAAAAACTATAAAGCTATTAAGGGAATTCTTCCATTAGTCAATCTTTCTTAGATCACTTCACCTCACAAGGTTGTTGTTATGGGGGGAAATAAAAGGAAGTAGTAGTATTATGTATGTTCACTGCCTTCAGTTATTTATAAAAATGATAAAGACAAGGAGAAAAAAATATTTAAACCCTGTAGATGTTAACGTAAAAAAGCAGTATTTCATACCTCTAATTTATGCAACTGTCCCAATGTTCTGTTAAATAAACAATTTGGACGGAATTTTCCATGGATGAAGCATTATCACTCAATCTACCATTTTTACAATAAAAAAAATCGGGTGGGAATGCGTGGCATATGCACAAATATGAACTGCTTTTTTTAAAAAAACATAAGCATCTGATCATCCTATGTTCCTTCTTTTAAAAACCAAACATAACTTAGACAACATCAGATTATTTGTAAAGAAGAATGACAGCAGAGGCATTTGGGGTAGGGAAGAAAGAGATGGTCAAAATCTACAAGATGGTGGGACAGGCCTTGGACTGTAACATTATACCCAACATCTTGAAGATTTTGACACACATACTCCCTACTCTCAACAGTGGTGGATGACAGATTAGATACTGTCAAGTTCTTCTTATTCCACACATGCCATATAGCTGAATCATACTTCATGATGTACATTCATACATCATGGATAAACTATGTTGGCAAAAAAAATCTGAAATGTTTAATGATTGTGTTTAACTACAGAAACTATACTTTTACAGTAAGATACCACTGAGATCCATTAACCACATTATGTATCTATGGATGCTGCATGTTGAGCATAAAAATTAGATTTTGAATCACATAAAGTAAAATTCAAATTGGTTTAAACCCACAGGAGTAGACAAATATACGATATAAATACAAGAGACAGGCTCCATGTATGAGGTATATATCTCACTGACAGAAATTATCTCATCTACCATCCTAATCTCCTTTGAGTCAGATAATGCAAGAATGAAATGTATGAGTGTGTCTATAGTTCTGACAGCAAAAATTTCTCAGCCATTCCCATGATAAGACTGTAGGAGAAAAGCCTATTCTTGGAATTTTGCCTTGGGAAGATGTAAAAAGGGAAAGAAATTACCGAATCCATGGTTCTGGGCTTGGACCAGGGAGCCATAGATTCAAGTCTCCACTCAACCACAGTGCTTATTGGGTGATTCGATCCAGTCTCCTTGGGCCTTGATTTCACTAGTGAGCCAAAATGCTTTCTGCCCAAATGTTTGCAGAAAACATTTCTGCAAACTAGGATGAAATTGGCTGAGTCCCTTGCTGATCCCTATCCTGTCTCTGTTGCTTATTGTAGTTTCAAATCAGTGCAATTGCCGGATTCTTTTCCCGGTGTGGGACAAGAAATCTTACAGATTTTATACACCTCTATGCTATTCTTGGACAGTTTTGAGATGAAAAGGAGTGAGAGGGATAGAAACAGTTAAGGATGATTTACATTTCTTCTGCTCAACAGCTGCGGACAACATGATGGATGGGACCAACAAATAAGCATTCCCAGAATATTTATAATGTTTTTATGTTGAAATGGAGACATGTTCTGCATTGGAGAACATCTGGCCGCTCTGTCCAGCTCTTTCCCAAACCTCTTTCATAGATGATAGACCAACCACACACATTGCTCTTCCACATCTACTCACCCTTCCAATTTTCAGGGCTCTTTCTGAAATTCTTACTCCCCAGAGTTGTTGCCGTGGGACTAAAATTAGAAGGCCACCCCAAGGTGGAGCCTTGGTGAAGCAGCGGACTAAAGCGCTGTTAAATAGCACTTAGCTGCCAGCTGCCTGCAATTACTGCGAGTTCAAATCTCACCAGGCTCAAGGTTGACTCAGCCTTCCATCCTTCCAAGGTAGGTTAAATGAGTACCCGGATTGTGGGGGCAATAAGCTGACTTTGTATATAAAAAAAGAACACCGCTGGGGGGGGGGGCGCGAAAGCCCTACTAAGCAGGTATATACAAAAGCATGAAGGCTATTGCTTAACGCATTGTAAGCCGTCCTGAGTCTCCGGAAAAAGAGCGGCATATAAATGAACCAATAAATAAATAAGAACACCACCTTCAGTCGCTCCCCCCCCCCCCCCCCAAATACAGGGACAAGCGTGTAATATATAAAGGAGGAACTTCCATTCATCACTTACGAGAAGCTTCGTAAAGCTCGACCTAAGCTTGCACTTTAAGAAACGTTCAGATGAAAGACTGCTATCCCGTGTGCGCTAAACCCCCGCTAAGAAAACCCTCATCTGCTGCTGTGCGTTTATTAGCCGAACATAACCACACGTTTGCTTTCTGAGACCGCTGGGCTTCTCTGCGCACGTGACACTAAACTCACGCGTGTTCCTAGCTTCTGGCGGTCTTGCTACGCCCAAGTAAGTCCCTGAGGGGCGGCACACCGAAAACGCCCGCTTTTCTACCCCACCATACTCTTTTTTTCCAGTGACTTCCTCGCGTGTTTCTCTAGGACACCGATGGTACAGAGCATTAGAGGCTCGACCAGCACCTGAATCATTGCCTTCATCATCCCGATTTTTCTGCTCTGAGGTCTGAGAAAATCCTTCCATAATCCGCGCGCCAACTCCCTCTCACTGCATCTCAGGCTGCCCCTTTAAAACGCCAAGGAAGGGCTGCTCGGAGAAGCGACGTTCTATGTGCCTTGTGACGTGAAATGTTTTGCATTCTGGTCTCTCGGGAGACGGCGCAGCAGGACTCGACTCCCGCCGGGACTTCAAGGGAAGGAGCTCCTTTCTCACGGCTGGGCAGAAACTCCACCCGTTAACTAGCTGTTCATTCCGGGTGGCTTGTTTTTTTGGTGCTTCGGGGGTGTGGGCGTCTTGTATGCTGACCTCCTTTTGAGGTTAGAAGACTCCTTCACCCCCTTTGCCTTGTTCACTTATATTATAAGAAACTTTCCCGGCTGATTCTTTTCTCCGTCTGGCGTGTTTGATCGTGCACGTTTATTAGCAACGCTAGTCAATTATGACGCCTCGTGCAGTAAGTGATAAGAGGTTTGCCTTCTGCGTGTTCAGTCCTGTTGCCTCTTTTTTTTTTTTAAAATACGTTTGCAGCAGGGGGCAGCATTGTAGCAAGACCTTAACCAATCTGGGAAAAAGAGCCAAGCAGATAGTAATTCAAGGCTACCCGGAAATAGCTGTAGAGCGGATTGGAAAATTGCAGGGACTGTCCATATAGTACACCCCAAACGGAATTTGAATAAATCTTTACCTTTCAGAACTTGAGTAACAAGTGGATTAAATGGTGGATGTCGCAACGTTGCAACTTCAAGGGACACATGGACTGTGGTTTCTGATTTGTTGGCTAATCAGCCTCTTTCCTGGCAATGGCAGAGTGAGAAAACTGCTGAGAGGCTCTTCCTAAATACCCATTTCCTTCTGAAGAGGGAAGCTGTATGGGCCACATGGCAGTGGTGAAATCCAAATTTTTTTACTACCTGATTCTGTGGGCCTGGCTTGGTGGGCGTGGCAGGGGAAGGATACTGCAAAATCTCCATTCCCACTCCACTCCAGGGGAAGGATACTGCAAAATCCCCATTCCTTCCCCACTCCTGGGGGAAGGATATTGCAAAATCTGCATTCCCACCCCACTCTGGGGCCAGCCAGAGGTGGTATTTGCCGGTTCTCTGAACTGCTCAAAATTTCCGCTACCGGTTCTCCGGAACCTGTCAGAACCTGCTGGATTTCACCCCTGCCACATGGCCTGCTATGAATTTTTGAGAACCCATTTTTTTCCACCCTAGTTTTCTCCAGCTGCTTTGGTCAGATTTCCAGCTCCCAACTGTCAGATTTCTTCTTTGGCTTTCACAGTATCTTGGGTCTACAAACCCCTGAATTTTCAGCCAGGGCCAGGACTGTCACGGGGGATGAAGATCATGATTGGCATTGAAGCAAAATTAATTCACTATTTGAGCTTGTTTCTGTAGTGCTTCAGAGAATGTTGGAAGACAGGTCGTCTTTCATTCAGATGGAAAAATTGTTTGTAATGGGCCTGAATGAATATAATATTGTGCATGTTGTCTAGTAGAAGTAAGTGTACATATTCAACGTTAGTGTGTTATTTTTTGAAAGAAGGGACCAGCCCTCGTAAGCTTTTAATCCTGCAGTTTAGAATAAAAGGAAGTGTATGGATTGTCCTCAACATATGGCCACAATTGGGACCAGAATTTTTGTTACTAAGCAACTTAAATGAGTTATGCCTAATTTTATGACTTTTTCCCCAGAGTTAGCAAATCACTGTTTTTAAACTGAATCGTGGTCATTAAATGAATCTAGCTTCCCCTACTGACTTTACTTGTTGGAAGTTGGCTGGGAAGGTCAAAAATGGTGATCACATGACCCCAGGACACTGCAACCCTTGTAAATACATGCCACTTTCCAAGCACCCAAATTCTGATGATGTGACCTTGGGGATGCTGCAATTGTTGGTAAGCATGTGGACAGGTCATTTTTCAGTGTTGTAACTTGAATGGTCACTAAGTGAATGGTTGTAAGTTGAGGACTACCTGCAGTATGTACCTATGTGTAGTAGAAAACAGCAAGTTGATTTGTGAGGGTGGGGGAAAAAGAAAAAACATAGTTGGATGATAATTTGGTAAGTACAGTGAAAATGTAACCAGTATGCCATCCTCTGAAGAGTTCTTTTTGGGGGATTGGAGTAAACAAAACCCACAGCAGATGATGATGGGGTTCAGCTCTGCATTTTGGAGATTCCAATGGTTTCGTCCCTAGACTGTAATATTCAGCTGGTGGCTTCCCATGTGCATCTCCAAGTTCTTACCCCAAATTCAGTGTCTTTTGCCACTGCCCCATTCTGTTCTCCTTTTTGGGCTTTCTCATTGTTCGCTAGTTATTGAATGAACTGATTTGTAAGCAGTGTTTGGAACTTTCTCTCTCAGCATTTAGATGAGGGGTGTCCAGTCTTGGCAATCGTAAGACTTGTGAACTCCAACTCCCATCACTGACTAGCCTGCCAACATTGGATACCCCCAATTTAGATAGTTACATTTCTAAATTGTTATATTTTTAGAATTTATTTTGCTGCTGTAGCTTAAAAAACCTGAGTGCTTAAACTTAAAAAAACCTTATTCCTTGAGTGCATATTAGAGTAGAATGGCAGAACATAAAGCCAATTAATAAATAAGAATTGTTTCATTTTTTATTCTAAGACTGAATTCACACATCTATTAATTCTTAAGTAATGTTAAGACATAACTTGGTCTGTTTGGGCTTAAATATTTTGGCTTATTGTATTTTATTAGCTTGACTATTGTGACTTATTTAATAAACAAATGGTAAAATTAGTTTACTGTATTGAAATAGCCACTGTAGACCGAGTTTGCACAACATAATGATTTGACAACAGCTGACCCAACATGCAACGCAGAAGCAGGTGAATCACATTTATAGATTAGTGTGTTATCTGAATCAGGCCTGCCTGTTTACATATTGGGGTATCAAAAAGGAATGTTATTTTTTTCATTTTCTTGGTTGTAAGCGTTTATGACTGACAAAATATGTTATTTTTCCCCCACAGTGGAATGGGTGGAACTATCTTGATCTAATTCCGATCAAATTGTTTATTTTGTGCCTGGGGTACATAAGGTTCTTATGCAGTATTTGGCATAGAGTGTTGCAAAGTTTGAAAACAAGAGCGATATCAGACTGATGGTTTGAGCAGGATTGTGTGATATGAGAATGTCCATTTCCATGAGCAAAGGCAATATTCTACATGAAGAAATGATTTGTATTATTGGGAGCCATTATGAGATGAGAGCAAACAAAGTACTGCATGGAAAATAAAATAATATTAGTTGCATCAGTAAAAATGTAATAGAAGGAGTCCTTGACTTAAAACAGTTCATTTTATGAAATTTTGGGCTCAATTGTTGTAGTGTTGGAAGAAACATCCTCTAGGTTCTTCTCCAAGTGGGGAAACAGACACTGGAAACATGGAGACTGCTTGGAAAGATGGTTTAATGGTGGACAGGATCACATGGCTTGAGTTCCTGAACAGAAAAGGGCAGATACAGTAAATCCTCGGGTTTTTATGCTCTCTCTGGCTTTGCATTTCCTGGGGCCCCGAAAGAGTATCCTGATTGGTTGTCAGACTCCCAGGGGGTGGGGGTCTTAGCTAGCCTTGCTGGCTGATGGTCACATGTGCTTCCCAGGTCACATGCTTCTCAGGCCACATGTGGTGAGTTTCATCCTAGATGGGGCCCATTATGTTAGTTTCTGTTGCTATTGTGTTGCAAATGTCCAAAGGATTGGGTTTCTGCCTCTGGCCCATTAACAAAGGGTGGGGGGCAGGAAGGTGGAACCTGCTTTGTCTTTAAAATATGCTTCTCCATTTCTCATCCAGGGAAATATAATATTCTGCCTTTTTAATATTTCCCAAAATATTTCACTCTTCCAGGAAACGGGTGGGTGCTAACTTCCTACAGTAGTAAATCAAGAACTACCTGTATAAATAAGGTTCACATCACATCGACATTTAACTAGATTAGGAGTGCTTCAATCACTGCCCTTTTTAAAAACAGATTTTCCAAAAATTATTTCCCTCCATTTGTAATCATTCCATGAATTCCTACTAGTTTAATATTTTTAGTCACAATTATTCATTACGGAAGCACTATTTTGTGTGAAATTCTTACATTAACTAGATATGACAAAAGCACATGTATCCATTTTTAAAATTATTTCTTGCACTATGTAGTTCCACTGGTTATTATGGATCAACATGGGATGGAACAGATTTGAACTATAAAGGGAGACGAGGACACATTTTTTACTTTCTATACTCAGAAACATCCTCTTCTCCTGCTCTATTGTTATGTCCTATACAGTTTTTCTTAAGCAGATGCTCTATGCTACACCAATAACTCCTATAATTATTTATTATGGAATGGTTGCAAAATAAGCTAACCAAGCTACCTGCCCAGGGTTAAAAGACACAGTTAGTCAAACTAACATAGACATCTCTTCCTTCCCCAAGACTTTGAGTCTGTCAAAATCCAGTCTATCAGAGTTTATTTTGCCCAATTTCTCAGTTTACATTTTTGTTAGAGAATAATAGCTTTCCTGATTGTATTTAATTCAGCATCTGCTGAAAACTCCCCGTGGGCTCATTTCCTTTTTAAGCTTAAATGTTGAACAAAGATAGGAAAACCAAATGGAATTCTGTCTGCTTTACCAGATAGCAAGTTTAGAACGTAACATAGAGACAATCACTTAAATTTGCTTAGAAAAATAAAAGTAAATAGAAAGCAAATATTTCACTATCCAATTATATGCAAACTAAAATGCAGGCTTAAGTAGTTCATGAGGTAGATTTTAATGGCAGGAAGCAAAAAATTGGGCTGTGTAGACAGAGTGGGATGTGCTTTGAGCTCAGCGATCATGGAAATTTTCTCTTTCACTTAGAAAAGCAGTTCTTTTATCCTCTGTAAATTGAGGTTGGTTCACATCCTATTCAGACCCTCCAGTTGTTTCTCAGTGTCTCTCGCCTTGACTTTTTTCCATTCTTGATTGATTCCTTTACAAGCCAGATGACTCCTTCATCTGAGAATTGGTTCAAATGGTTTATGTAATATTTATGTAACTAGTCCGTCACCTAACTTGTCATACTGACTTAGTTGTACCCAGATCTACCTGTCTAGATCCACCCCTTCAGATGCTTTATGTATAGCTCCTGAGAAGTTTGTGTTAACAGATGTATTGACTAAGTCTAATCTCTTAATTCAGCATTGATGACACGTTACTATATCGTCTTATTATAAATGTGTTGGAAGTTAAAACCCACCTCTTTCCTAGAAAAATGAAATATTTTAAGATATGCTAAAAAGGCAGAATATTTCCCCTAAAAGAGAAATAGAAACTCAAGAGAAGCAGAAACTCATTCACCCCCACCTTTGTCAATGGGCCATTAAGGCCTCAGCATCCGATCTGCAACACAAAGGACCCATATAGCAATAGAAACTGACCACATGGCACCTGGGAAGATTACATCAGCCAGCAAAACTAGCTAAGACCCCCACCCCCTGGGAATCTGACAACCAATCAGGATACTCTTCCTGTGCCCCAGGAAGTTGAAAGCTCAGAGAGGGCATAAAACCCAGGAACTCTCAGCATCTCACCCCTTTTCTGTTCAGGAACTCATTTGATCCTGTCCATCATTAAACCATCTTTCCAAGCAGTCTCCATGTTTCCAGTGTCTTTTTCCCCACTTGGAACTGAACCCAGAAGGACGTTTCTTCCAACAAATGTATATGTTCACTTCCTATATAATAACAGTACAATATAAAGAAAACTAGTTAAATATTCATATACAAACAAATACAATGTATAAAAAAAAATAACATCCAAAACCAGCATAAAAATTTTCCTGAATTCTGATCACCATATAATTGTGTGTTCATTAAATGACGCCACAATGTTCAGTAGTACTTGCTTCTCAATAAGTATGTATACCCTTATAAATAATTGATTCCGGTCATGCCAGGATGCCATTACATCAAGGGCTGCTTTACCAAATAATGATTTGGCCCATCTACTCCAAACACACACACACATGATCTACTGAGAGTTTCACCCATATGAGAAGAGGCAGGTCTTTGCAGTGAAATATCTGGACGTATGCCTGGCCCCTTGTTCCTTGATTGTTGTAGAAGACCCTGAATACTGCTCTTTTTCTATTGATCTTTGGCCCACAATGGTTTATTCTGGATAACTATCCGATTATTGTTGTTTTAATGTAGGCTAGGAGGATTTTAATGGTTTGTTGTTAGGCATCCAGATGAGCGGCGTGGTGACTTAGTGGTGAAGATGCTCATCTCCCACTTACAAGGTTGAGAGTTCAATCCTAGGTAGTGGCAGATTATTCTCTCCTAGGGCACAAAGAAAAAATATTTGCTGCACACTCCGTGTGGTGTCAGGAAAAGCATCCGGCCCGTAAATGCTCAGCTCCATCCAGTCACCCCAACTGTGCTCCAATTTAAGGGATTACAGAGTTGTTAAAAAAAGGGGGGGGGGTTTCTTAGATTCTAGTTGATCCTTAGCCATAGAAGTAACAACAACCTAGACAACAAGGTAGTGATTGTGGGAAAAATTGGAGGAAGGAGTACACTGTGTGCCAGTGTGAGCTTCTGCAGGAAAAACAGGATATAGATATCACATATAAATAAATAAAACATGAGTAAATATAATTATTCCATTACTGAGTCTGAGAATAGTTCCAGAAATCTAGGTAGACTCTGTAGTATATGACTTTCAGTACATTTGTTTATCGGTTACAAGTTGATTATATTTTATATCATATCTCATTTTTAATGTTCCACTGAGGGATACTAACAGTTCAATATTTTATATACAGCTTTATTGAATATTAGTCATCACAGAATCAAAAGCAAACATTTGTTATATAGTTTATATATCTTCTGTATTTGAGATAATTTTTTCATAACCACGAAATTCATAGCTATAGTTGCATACTGTATAAGGAAGAAGGCAATTCCTTGGTCATAGTTTAGTGTTTTGTTTTGATCCATTTTATTATCTGATGGGGGAAAATCCATTTTGTGCTCTGAGTAGGACCTGGGAAAAATCTCTCCTTGCTGAGATGGTTTACATTTTGGTTGGAAATATTGCTAAGGAAGTTGCAGCATTCTTTTCCTCCTTCCCTAGGTTTTGCTCATCCTAATGGAATTCTATATAGTCGTGGTCAAAGATTATGTTTGCCCCTTTGGCTTGTTGGCAGAGGAATGCAAAAAACATCCCAGGAAGTGACAAGGAAGAGCAGCTGTAGGCATTGCTGTGCTAACAGACTGGCTTTAATAGCCAAATGAGGTCACATTTAGAATGCATAGTAGCTATTCTAGGTACTCAGAGCCACAATTTAAAGGATCTTAAGTCATCTCTTGAGTTCTGGGAGTTCACTTTTTTCAACACTTAATGATCACTAAATCTATCCCATGCAGGATGATTAAAATCTATGCTTCAAAAAGGGTTTTTCCCCTCTGTAGGTATTGGACCATTTAATTTGTGCTAACTGAAGTAGTGGGAACAATTTGATATAGTTCTTAACTGAGAGCTGACTCATCTGTCTACATGAATGAGACATTTTGCTGTCCGTCACAACAGACACTTTTCCAAGAGATTTATCAAACACTTTAAAGATCAGACTCACATTTTAGTGCAGGATATGGTTTCAGATGAGGCCAATAACATCTGAATGAGGTCAAGTAGAGTATAAAAGGTTCAGAGTTGCAAAGTAAATCCTTGCAGCAGATGGGTAGAAATGGAAGACATCACTCTCCCATGAAGATCAGAAAGACTTGAAGCAGGACTTCCTTAAGCCGTGATCTAAATTTATTCCTAACTGCTTACATGCACATAAGATATCCCAGACTTTTTACTCCCATAGTATTATGTTATAAAGTCATGTGATTAAGCCTGATTTAGGCTATCTGGGCCAGAATATTTGCAATCTGCTTCTTGTCCATCATGGAAGTAATAAACTGTTGCATTTGTTAACATCTCATGCTCAAGTCAACGTTTTTCAACATCCTAGTTCTCTATCTTTCAAGCAGTAATGTTTTCAGCTACACTTTACAAGCATTGTCCCAAAGGTGCTTTTTCAGGAAGCAACTAGACTTTCATGTTTTTTCTTTTGAAGACATTTCGCTTCTCATCCAAGAAGCTTCTTGAGCTCTGATAGGATAGTGAGGAGTGGAAGGATTTATATTCCTTGTAGATAGCTGATAATTTGCATCCTTTTAGAGGGTCCTTGAAGCACTTGGAGGTTTATCTGTGTCCTCAGGTTAGTCTGCAATTTTTTCCTCTGGAAATCCATTCCTACTCCCACACCATTCCATTCCGTCTTCAAAAGGAAAAAAAAACTCCAAGTCCAGGTGCCTCCTGAAAAAGCACCTTTGGGACAACCATGACCTGGATGACTGAGAATCTCTACAGACTTTTACAAGCATTGCTTTATAAAAGATGATAATTGTTGAATTGTTCACTAAAACACATAAGAATTGGATTGCACACAGACAATAGAATTCTTATTGCAATTGATTTGAGAGTATATGTTTTTTTTCTCAAAGCAGCGTCTTCTACACTCTAGAAAATGAGTGTGGTCAAGACCAAGAATTGGGTGGGGTCAGATCAAAATTTAAATAAATACTGTTAATATAATAATTCTAGTGTATTTAATAAATTTTCCTATTACACTAAACTTTATATTTAGTAGTAGGAGCTGAAGAATTTTGAAGTTTTGTTAAAATGGCTCTCTAGCAGCATTTTAAAATTCTGGTAATTTTCTACTGATATACATGTTTGTAGAAAGAGTACAGATTTGATCCCTATAAAATATTACAGAAAATGTGTATTGTTGACTCATCACATAGTCATCTAGATGTTCAGACTAGATTTGGCATTTGTACACCTATTGAATCCTTTCCAAGGACCTGTTAGATAGGTAGATGTTGATATTTTATGGTGTTCAAGGTATTGTTTGCAGGATTATACAAATGAAATAGATATTTTAGACACCACCTCAAGATAATTTCTTCTTTTAGTCTAAATCTTACATTGGTATCAGTAACTGATCAGTAATGGATTATTGATGTTTGAAATTCTTTGGGATATATTTCTCTAAAGCAGGAATAGAAACCAGATAGTACAAATAGGCCATAACTATTATTATTTGGCAAGTCTTATTGAATGTGATTTATTGGGTGAACAGGTAAACAGCATAGAACTGTTTTGATGCAACAGTAACAAAGTCGATTGGGTCATACATTTGATCTGTAACCTGGATGATTAGGTAACCCTTTGTAAAAGCGGCATATGCATTCATTAAGATGATTATCTTAAATCTGTTTTAACAATAAGGATAAAATGGATTATTGGGCTTTAGCAAAAGCTGTTTGTGGCATTTCAGAACAAATCCGTTGGCTTTCTTTTGACTGTATAAAAGTCATATAATAGGTGATGAGAATTGGGCAAGGAATGAAATTATGAACTAGTAGGTCAGACATAGCAAGTACAAAGATGAAAGGGAAAGTAGGCCACTGGAGAACCACTGGAAATAGGTTAATAAAAATAACAATAGGAAAGTGCTTTTAAATATTCACACCTGTTTGATGGCAACTTTGTAAGCAAGTCCTTGAAAAGGCATTTTTAAAACACGTTAGAAATGGATAAAATATTATTTGTTTTAAAAAAAAGTATTCAGAAGTTTAATTAGTGAGCTTCAGCAGTATTTAGGCCAAAGAGATTTTTCTGCATACAACAAATCTTTTTGCCTGCATAGTAAAAAAAGGGGAAAAAAGGCAAATCTATATGTAGTCAATATTAATCAAAATATATCTACAGCCATTTTCCAATTGATCTTCAACAAGTCATGAGTGAGGTATTTCAGTTCCAGAAAGTAAGGGCTTTCTCCATACCGGGGGTAAAAAAAATAAAAACAGTCACAATGCCAAATAATTATTCTGACTAGCTGCAAATAGCTGCTCCCCCTTAAAAAAAAAACCTCTTGCAGAAAAAGTTCCTAGCAGTATCAAAAATTAAACCAGATGCTTTCATATTGTATAACAGTCAGTTTTCTTCATTTATTTCTGCATTGTTATTTGAGAAAACTCAATATATATTATTAGAGAAAAAAGCCAAACATGTCTAAAACCAAAGCAACTATGCTCTCTTTGGCTTTCTGAATTCTAAGAGTTAACTTCAACTTTCCCCAATGTAGTATCATTCCTAGTATGGATTATGAACATCAAAGCTAGATGAGAAGCATGGGGATCTGTGGTGATAGTAATGGTCATGCAGAATGACTTTATATGTGTCATGACATACTTCGTTCATGAATATCATGACCATGTGACATCATGGGAATACAGTTCTGCTAGAATTAAATTCCATGTCTGTTCACTGACTGTCACTGTGACAGAAAAAGCTTACTATGCCAGTGTATAAGATGTGCTGTCCAGTGGTGGGTTTCAAATTTTTTTACTACCGGTTCTGTGGGTGTGGCTTGGTGGGTGTGGCATGGCAAGGATACTGTAAAATCTCCATTCCCACCCCACTCCAGGCGAAGGTTACTGAAAAATCCCCATTTCCTCCCAATCAGCTGGGACTTGGGAGGCAGAGAATAGATGGGGGTGGGGCCAGTCAGAATTTTTACTACCAGTTCTCCGAACTACTCAAAATTTTTGCTACCGGTTCTCCAGAACTGGTCAGAACCTGCTGAAACCCACCTCTAGCACTGTCCCATTGAGGTATATTTGTCCTTGGCAGGTGTGATATGAATGCAAAGGTGATGCTCAGGTGTTCTTTTTCTACTCAGTAAAGAGCCCACACAAGTTTTTTTTTTTGCAAAAGGTTTATTTAGAAAACTAGAGTAAATATGGCTATGCCAACAGAAAAAAAAATTAAATAGCAGAAAAGAAGACCATCCTCATATCAATTTCCCTTGTTATTCTAGATCACTTTTTAGAATATTAATGTGTATGTGAAGTATGCCATGTTTGAGAGTGTGTGTGTGTGTTTTACAACCCCTTAGGTAAGCAGCTCTGACGAAGAGTCTCTTCAACTCTTATAGAAATAGAGAGATGAGTGTATGAAGTGGGCCCACTGTGCAGATATCCAAGTCTTCATTCCTAATAGAAAACATTCATTTTTTAAAAAAGATAAAAACTCAACCAATTCATTAGCCAGGAAAAAAAGCACGGGATAAAGTAAACTTTTTCTCCTGTGTGCATTACTGTGTAAACTGTAAAATATCCAAAAATTCCTGTGTGTTAAAAGCTTAAAAATAAAGCAATTCCAACACTGTCACATTCTGTTTATTTACTCTTTCCTTTTAATATTTTGTTACAAAGATGGTCAAGGGCTTTATCAGTTGCTTGAAGCAGTGTACTGCTCCTTCCTGGAGGTGAAATATAGCGAACCATCGAAGTACTGAGATTGTAGAAATAGATTCCATGTTGTGGGTAAATGATCACATTTTCAAAAATTCCCTCACAGTAAAAAAAAATATCCCTCAAGTAGCACAGCCTTTTAGGAGGGAAGCTGTAATTTAGTGACATCATTTTTGCTGTACCATGTTTCTGTTGTATGGAATTGTTTAAATATGGTGTTCCCTGCTTGTAACCAGAAGTGCTGTAGTCTATTTGAGCACCTCATTTTTTGAAACTTGTGCATGGACTCTTTAGACATTGAAGATCTACCTGTGATGGATGTCCCACCTCTTTTATTCCCTATGTTTTAAAAAAGCTTTGTTTTTAAGATGATGACATTGTTTCTCCCTCTAAAAAACACCAGTGAAACTCTTAAAAATATATCTCTTTCCTTTTGGATTAAAAGGGCATTGATTTTGCTTTAGTAACTATTCTGATAAATCTTATTTTAAAATTCCCAATGAATATAGTTTATGAAAATGTCAGGGTAAGACTTGTATTACGTATGAAGATACACTCCCTATGTGGGTGTATTGCCACCCGGTGATTAACATTTGTGCAGGATTTCATACAATGGAGGGAGTGTACATATATAGATTACACTACAGATACATCACTCCAAAGTGAATGACAGGTTTGTGATGGCACTGGTGGCAAATTCCTGCTCTTCCTCATGTACTTATGATCTGCATGAGAAGGAAAAGACAGGGCAACAGTTGAATACCATTTTTTTTTAAAAAAATGACTCAGCAAAACATGAAAGCACTATGCCCAGAGAAACCACATGGTTTCACAAGTTACACAAAAAATCACGGACAACATGTAGAAATAGTCACATTGATTCCAAGGTTCCCATTATCTGCAAATAGATGTGCTATGGCAGTGTCAAACACAAGACAGTCACTGTTCATAATAGCTGCTGCCACCCCATCATGGATGGAGCGTGGTGTTGCTTCCCATGTCAGCCTCCGTCTGTTGCCATTCAGTTCGAGCCTGTATGCAAAGTTCTCTGCTTGTTTGCGAGTGCCAATGAGCAAGACTATGGCAAAGAACTGTTGATGGCCCTCATACTTCTCCTGTTTCTCCAGAACCAGCATGAAGTGATGGCCGAAGCATGACTGCATCATCACCCAATCAACAGCTCCCGGCAAGTTAATATCTGTGGCGAGGAAGACAATGTCTTCTCCTTGAAGAGTCGTAATACTCTTATGAGCATGCATTAAATGAGACATCACAGCTTCTAAGGAGCCCTGCCATTTGCATGATGCTCCTGGACATGGGCAGGAGTAAGGGCGATACTCACAAATGTCTTCATGATCTGGCTTTTCTGTATGATGGAGTGTCAGGGAACAGCCTGTGGTGGCATACTGAAAAGATGAAAGATCATAAAGTTAAATTGTTTGTTTTCTATTTGATTTAAGCTCCCACATGTTCTGCAAAATTATTCTACTTCTTTCTATTGTACAGACTAGCATCATCTAATTTGATTACTAAGAGCTCTCCAGAGGCATAGATAGAGATCTTTCTCATCATTTGGTGCCCAAATGTTTAACCAGACTGGAATAAGACTATTTGCATGCAAAGCTTGTGCCTCCTGATACATATCAAAACTATGTCTTAATTTTGGTGGACACTGGATAAAGGAAACAAATTCTCCTCATCAGTAACATAGAAACTTGGCTTACAGCAGGACATACTGTATCATTGATTTCCCTAGGACTTTGATAAGCAGATATTTCTAGTTCTGTGTCATGAGATAGCAATAGGACTTAGACTAATATACCTCTTCACAATGCTTTACAGCCCTCTCTAAGTGGTTTACAGAGTCACCATATTGCCCCCAACAATCTGGATCTTCATTTTACTGACCTCAGAAGGATGGAAGGCTGAGTCAACTTTGAGCTTGGTGAGATCTGAACTGCCAAATTGCAGGCAATCGGCAGTCAGCAGAAATAGCCTGCAGTACTGCATTCTAACCACTGCGCCACCACAGCTCTTATGCTAGGTTTAGAACCAGGGGCTTTCTGCATGGAAATGTTATTGTTTAATTACATCTCTAAGATGCCACATATATATATCTATAATGTTCTGCTGTTAAGAGTTTTGCCTCAGTGGGGTAATTAATCCTTTGGGGGGGAGAATTCAACCTCCTATTGGTTTTCGAAAGCTGCATTATTAGGCCCTTCAGATATTAGAATACATCTGAGTATTTGTAAGAAGTTTAATTGCATGAGTCTTATCATGGTTTTATTCTTTGAGACAAGATTCAACAAGTGCAATGACAAGCACGCTTCATCTTTAAACACTATTCCACAGAAATGCAGTTACTGCTGTGTCAGTATAGGTTACATGTGGTCTCTTAGATGCAACTCCTATTAGTTTCAGAATCTGGCTTTTTACAAACCTGCTATATTGTTTTGTTTGAGAAGAAATGCTGAATCTTTTTTATCTCTCACTCCCACCCTTTAACAATATTTTTGATTGTTTGCAATAATAACAAAATAATAAATCCCAGAATCAAAATAGGCATAATATAAAATTTGCTAAGGTTGCTCAGACTTCAACAAGAGATCTCATTTTCTTCCCACTGCATTCTGTCTGGAAGAATTTACTTAAATGATGATGTCATCACATTTTACTTCCCCGTTCCTTTCTCTTTTTTTTCCTGCCAATCTATACTTCAATTTCAAAGTACTCTGCTATTGACATAGGACATTTTACTGAGAATTGCAAATATATTTTTTCTGCAGTAACTCTGGGTAAATGTTGGTGGTTGCAGCAAAGATCTAAATCTTTGCAGTCAGAATAAAATTCAGAAAACAAAGCATACATAAATGCCTTGTGTGTTTTTTGTTATTCAATCCAATCCAATCCCATTTCCCCACCTTTTAGGGTATGTTGATCATGCATAAGCAGTTTTTTCTAAATTAACCAGAGAATTGTACTCTTTATTGTTGTTGACATTTTGACATAAATTTCAACCCTTGTCTCCCCAGTTTGTCTCCAGCATCAGATTTAGCATGGTATCTGATTTAAAGAACCCTTGCAGAATGAGCAGGATTCCCTCTCTGCTTAAGATTTTTGTTGTTTGATGCCAGGTTTCCACACTCATATTTCACATCACTTAATAACAAACAACAATAGGAATGGAACATATGGAATGGCTGAATGGCATGACAGAGAGAAACAAGAATCTGCTTTTTACAGATCATGTCAGGATATGTAAATTTAATAGCTGTAAGATGATGGAAGGTTGTAAGTGGAGGCAACTGAAGCTGATGCAATGGGAATGAGGCAGCAAGGTTACTGCCACTTTAAGAAGCTGGGCAGAAGCTGCCTATATAAGGGAAGCCATAGAAGGCAACTCCCTTCTCCTCTCTTGTCATGTATCTCATTGCTCTCCTTATGTCAGTAGCTATACAATAAGGTATTTAACCATGTAGACGTCTGTTAATATTTAGTTCTATATAAACCACTGTTATTTATCTAAAGGCTCTGTGTGCTGTGTTTTGCTCCTGGGTTTATCTCGTAATACTAGTTACATTGCCTAAACTCGGACAGATCAGATCATGAGTTCGTTTAGGCCAGGAAGGCCTACTTTTGCATGGAGATGAGAAAAGCAATGGAAGTATGCTGCTTTGGACCTTCTTTCATATACTGTATTTGACATGCCTCTAATCCAGTGTTTTCTCAACCATGGCAACTTTAAGAAGTGTGGATTTCAGCTCCCGGAATTTTCCAGCTAGCATGAGCAAGAAGCCTGCACATCTTGCCAGGGTTGAGAAACACTGATCTAGTCTAACTTCAGAATGCAGTTCTCAGAGAGCCTCTATTCATAAAAAAAGAGGCCATGTGGTGAAAGTAGGAGAACATATCGGACAACCTGGATTCAACTTCACTCTTGAGATTTTTCAGCCCAGTTTCCCTCACGCATTGTTGTTATACAAGGGAATTTGGAAAAGGGAAGCTATGTATCTCTCTTGAAGTCCTCAAGAAAAATGGAGTATAAATAAATAAATAAATAAATAAATAAAAAATACATAACAGGAGCAGTACTGATTGATAAGCATTACACAAATTATTTATTCTTTCCTATTCAAAGCAGATTAAGTCTCTTAAATTTGCTACACAACAAAGCTTTTATTCTAGTTCTTAAGCAAAGGTAACTACCAATTATTTCTATTTCACTTTTACTGTTTTTATAAATAACTGAAAAGGGTGAACCTATCTAATATTCCTTCCTTCTCCTATCTTCCCCATAACAACAACCCTACTGAACTGAGACAGAGTGACTGATCATGATTTAGTTCCCCGAATAATTCATCCAAAAGTTATTTAAAATAACAACTACCTAAATTTAAAGATTCCAAAAATCAGAAAGGGTTGGTTGCATATTATGATACTTGAATTAGTTGAATCGTTTCTTATAATACAATGAATCATTTTCTATTTATGTTTAAACGAGGTTTTCAGTTTGTGAATCAGATACACAATATAAGTTTAATTATTGGTCTGGAATATTACATCTAACCAAGAACTCAATTTAAACTGTTTCCAGTAGATCATCACATGACAATGTACAAGTTGCAAGTCCTATTACTTGCATATCAAAATGGAACAGCTTATGTCCAAGCAACGGCCATTAGCAGGCATGGGCAACTGCAACATCTGTAGAAGGACAGAAAGGCTGTGGAGGAGGAAATCAAGGCAACCTAATGTAAGTTAAGAAGACAGCCTGGTCTTCTTAACTCACCAGGTTAGAAACTAGGAGTCTGTGAGTTCTAGACCCACTTTAGACATGAAAGCCAACTTCATGACTTTGAGCCAGTCCTCCTCTCTCATTTCAACTCACTTCCCAGGGTTGTTGTTGTTGTGGGGAAAATAGAACAAGGAAAGAGTATTACCAGTAGTTATGTTGACTGCTTTGGGTTGTTTATAAAAATAATAAAGGCAGGATATAAATCAATAAATATAAATAGATCAATACACAAAGAGAGGCCATTGGCTGTAGAAAGTGACTTATTTATGGGGACAATGGGAAACCATGAGAGGATGGAATGCACTGGAATTCCAAACAGAAGTTTTCTCTATTATCACTTCTTTTGACCTACATGGCTTCCAGGTTGCACATTTTATCCACTTACCATCAAGGGTTTTCAGGCTGAACTTATTTTTACCCAGCAGCAATCATTCTATCTTGGATTAACACTTTACCTTGTATAATTGCACTGAGGCATTTCCCATGGCATTTTGCTGTTTCAATGCTGCATTCATAATTGGGCTACCTATGAAGTCTGATCAGATTTGCTGAGGTTGCTAAGTGAGATATTACCAAGCCCAACGGAAAAGCTACAGCTAAGTCAACAAAAAGGTATGAAGCATTTTTGTTTCCTGGCAATTTTGGGAGCTGCCTAGTGCTGTGCTAATAATACGTTCTCTACAAGAGGGAAGGCTGGTGTCTTTTTATTCCCCGGTTGTTTGCAGCAATTTTTTTGGGCTGGGAACAAGGTGAACAGATGGGACATTTACTGGAGTGATCCTGTAACCCCTGAATAACTCTTGGTTGGCAGCTCTTTGATCTACTACAACAGTGTTGCAGAAAATAGCCAAAAATATTTTGAATTTTACATAAATATTGATCAAAGGGAAATAGGAGAGAGAGAGAGGGAGGGAGGGAGGGAGGGAGGAGGAGGAGTGGGGGAGAGAGAGAGAGAGAGAGAGAGAGAGACTTCTATTAACTGGTACTTGAGAAATTCTTATAAGAAATCATTCTGGATTCCACTGTAATTGCTAAGTGCATGGATGAGCTACTTAAATTATTAAGCTTCTAGGCCTCATGGTTACAATGAAAGAAATTAGCATTTCTATAACAGACATGAAAGAGCTGAAAATTGCTCCTAGTACTCATTTCTTTGCTTGGTGTCCATTTAGTTTCTCCCTCAGCACCATTGCAGCAGCTTTGAATTGAAAGAAGACACTATGCAGGCTAAGAATTTTTTTTAGAAATATATATGCATAAATATTGTATTGCCAGAGTACTTCAGTTTCCTTGGAATGAAAATACTTTTAGCATAAAATGCTAAAATGGATGATAAATCTGACCCATGTACTACATATACAGTATATGAAGTGTGTCTTAATCCCAGTAAGAATATTTAAGTTTTATTGCTCAGGCTATGAAGTTTGTGTACGTAACTCTGTAATCCCAAGAAGAGAAAAAACTAGGTAGTGAGGAATATATCTGAGCATAGCTGAAGGCAGAATGCTGCAGTTTTCTAACCCTCCTAATGGTGATTATTGACAGACGCTTTTATATTCATTGTTTTTAATAACTTGTACCTGAGTGACCTGTTTTGATTTGCCTCTTATTGGTTCTTTCTGACAGCTAAAAAACATGGGGGTGATTATTACATGACTCATCTGACAAGAAAGGCATTCTAGAGGAAAATGTCTAGACACCTCCTCCCTGTAAAAAGAGGACATTTTAGGTCATATTTGTCCCATTATTGAGTTTAAATGTTTTACTTTGACCAGTTAATGAGAAGGACGGACTCACTGGGGAATGACTGAGGGCAAAAGAAGAACGGGACGGCAGAGAATGAGGTGGCTGGATGGAGTCACTGAAGCAATACGCGTGAGCTTAAATGGACTCTGGGCAGTGGTGGGTTGCCGCTGGTTTGCACCGGTCCTATAGAACTGGTAGTAAAACCAGCGGGAGGCTCTGCCCACCAACCCCGATGTCATCAAAACACTTCTGTACATGCGCGGAAGAGTATTCACACGCGCGGCTCTGCTGCAAACCGGTAGTAAAGATAAGTAGAACCCACCCCTGACTCCAGGGGATGGTAGAGGACAGGAAGGCCTGGAGAAAAGTTGTCCAGGGATCGTGATGAGTTGGACACAACTTCTCAACTAACAACAACAAGTCAGTTCTTTCGAAATATGGGGGCAGGAAGTAAATATGGTAGCAGTTATATGTATCCTGGAGGACAGGTGGGCAGTGATGGCCATCAAGACCTATCTGCAGCTCTCACACTTCTCTTAGACCAGGACTGTGGTCTGACTAACTTTACCACCCATTTTGAGACAGCTGCAAAACAAGGATTTAAAAATACAAACAAAACCTTCAACATTCTTCCTGAAACATTAGTCATGCTTGCCTATAGTCCTTATCTCCCCTCTCCAAGACCATCATGTGAAATCTTTGTCAATAAAAAGTTGCCTGGCCCTGTCAGCCTTGACAGGTTGGAGAAATGACTCCTTAATGCAGATCTCCTCATAAGTCAAATCCTGGTTAGGAATTTTAAGCCATGACTGATTCGGAAGCTTTATCTTTTTCAAATCTGTGATATTCAAGAATAAGGGTTTGTATGAGTTTAATCCATTAATAGTTGCATATTCCTAGATAAGTATGAATTATGATGCTTCGCAACTTTCCTCAGTCTGATGCTCTCTTTCCCCAACTGAGAGCTTATATTTCATCTGTTCCTTTTTGAAGGTTTTTTTTTCTCTAGAGAGAAATATGGTGCTGGGAAATCAGGAGGATTACAAATGAAAGAGTGCGCAACAAATCATAAGGCGGGTCTATGAAATTTCAGAACAGCTTCACTCAAAACAGTTTTGATGCTTCTGGTGACTTATTCTTCTCAGGATTCCAGTGGCTGGATAGGATGAGAATTCCAGACTCCAACATGTGGTTGGCATCAGACAGAGGACAACTCCTTTCTAAATTTATAATTGAATGACTACCTGTTAATACACACACATGAAATGGGTATGGGAAAAGCTACCTAAAATGTATCTTCTGAGCATTTGTCAAAGAGAAAAAGAAGAGTTTGACTAAATGATCTCTCCCCTTTGATTGGTTACAATTCTACAGTACTATTATATTCTTTGTTGGGGGTGGTGGGTGGTAAAACACACTGACATAGCAAAATGGTGTGACCCAGCATCCAGCCAATTTTGCTGAGGGTGCTGAGACATGCATCCTTGGAAGGATGTCTTTGAGCATCTTCTAACATGCTGTAAACTAGTGTTTCTCAACCTCAGTAATTCACCTTCAGCAGAATTCGAGAGTGGAAGTCCGTACATCTTAAAAAGTTGCTGAGATTGAGAAATAGTGTTCTAAACTCTTCTGAAGTGCTCCACTCAGATTACAGTTATGATCTATTGTCCACAAGCAAATGTAAAAGCTATGGGTGAGAAAACCCATTTAAACAGATGAAGAAATATAAAGTCGTGTACCACCCAGAAATCAATGGATCATTGGGGTTTATGCAAGTTATACCTAAATCCTTGAAATCTGAATACAGAAAGCTGAGATTCGTAATGTTTTTAATTGTCCCTTTCAATGATTGCACATTTTATTTGAGACTGTTATCCCCACCTCACCTCCCACAATCATGGTTAGCCACAGTCTCAGCAGCTGAACAGGTTGGCACATGCTGTGTTAGTCACACAGTTAATTGTTTGCTTATATTATTATTTCTGAATTAGCAAATTATAACACTGCAGTTTAGATACACAATCATAAATAGAACTTTTGAAATGCAGCAATTGTATTCTGCATTTGTAATTGCAACTGCAATTGTATTAACTGATTAAGATTAAGAATATATTAGGCTTGGTCCAGGCAAGTAGAGAATTTGCATTTGGATGCAAATTTTTAACTTATGAGGAAAAAGAAACTGGAGAGAGATGGAGTATCATTTGCTCTCTTTGATAGTGGAACAATTGTGAAAACTGAACAAATGTGAAATGTATTTGATTTACAGCAGGGTCAGTAACCTTTGGAAAGGCCAGGAATCAATGTTACAGCAATCACACGAAATCTCATCAGCAATCTAATCCTCTTGTAATACAAAGAACCCAAATGCCCAGTATTTTAATGTTAAACTTAATTTTCATTTGATTTTCAGAAGCCATGGGCATCATGTTTCCAACCCATTTTTATTGTGTATTGGGGCAAAGTTTCAGATTTAAGGATGTAGACAGCCTTCCTGGTTTCCATCTAAACTTGAGTGGGCAATCTAGTGCTCTAGTCCATAAGCACAAGCCAATGGTCAGGGAAATATGGGAGCAACAAAATATTTAGAGATCGGCCTTGATCTTAACTGCTTTCTGTATATCAAATGAGAAAAAAAGAATTTCAAGGGCAATAAGTCAGAAAAGTATGACCAGAGAAATCTTGTACATATGGCATTTTTTTTAATGATACTGTAGCCTTGCCAGAAAGAATGAAGGTATTTTTATTACCAGACCCATCACGAAAATGAAAACAACTATATACAATTTGAGAATAGACTAAAATCTCACTAATTAAATCTACTTCTGTTATTGAGTCTGAATGTAGCTTTATAGCTTGAGCTCTGAATTTAGACACAGGTGATTTCCTAATATTTTAGGAAAAATTCTGGACACTGTTTGCTAGAAGAGAATCTCATAGAAGAGAATATACGTAGTGGTGCTGTCTGAACGTGGTTGTTTGCTTGCAGACATTTTATTACCCAACTAGATAACATCAACAGTGCAAATTAGTGTAGAGTTTGCTCCGTTTATATATGCCCTGTCCATTTTGGTGGGGTGTGGTTTTCTCCTTGGTAGTCCCTTGATTAGGGTATTGTTTTCTGCTTGATTGTTTGTCTGATATTAATCCCTGCTTATCTGGGGGTAGGTTGCTGGAGTGGATGTCTTCTGGATATTTATTTTCCTTCTTAGCTTTTTTTATTGTGTCAATTGAATGTGATGTGATCCCCATATGCCTATTGATGGTTGATTTGTTTGAATTCCCTAGCATTTTTAGATTTAGCTTGGTCTGGGATGCTCAGTTTCCCAGCTGAAACCATGGTTGAGTCGAGTCTGACCAAGTGTTGTGAGATAAAGAAAAAGGTTTTCATTGTGTCTTCTGATTGCTAGTTGATGTTCATGGACACCCTCTGCTAGTATTCTGCCTGTCTGTCCTAAATAGTGTCTGTTGTAGTCATTATACTGTAAATTGTGGATGACTCATGTTTTTGTTTTCTTCTTGAGCTACTGAGTCTTTTGGTTTACTGAATGTTTTGGGCATTATATGTCTCACATTCTCACTTTAGGACAGGTTATCTTTATTGTTCAGGTATGGACAAAAGAAAGAAGTCTGTTGCTCCCAGAAGAACCAATCCAAAAAGGAATCTTCACTAATATCTGTGAAACTCTGTGAATAAATTTCCTATCAATCTTTTCAGAAGCCTCCATCCCAGTTCAGATATCCAGGGAAATGGGGCTGTCTTGACCTCAAGTGCTATGAAAGCTTCGCTTCTCCTTGTAGCAAGAACAAAGCTGCAAGCAGATGAAGTGGCTGTTAATCCACAACAGATAAGAACAATCTGTAGTTGGAAAACAATACTGGTAATCAGCAGATCTTCAATTGTTTTGAAACTTGAGTAAACCTGAACCAGGCGTGGTGGAGAGGAGGGAAAAGACAAAGGAGAGCAAAGGATGCGTGCATCATGTCAGCAAAAAAGCTTGCCTAGTAATGCAGCAGTGCCATCTGCACAATGCAGGTGTTCACACAGCTGAGCAGTTTACTTAATACTCTCACCTGAAGGCCAGGTGTGCATAAATCAGGGTTGGGTGAGGAATAAAAATCAATAATACCTGTGGCAGCTTGCTGAATTGTAGATCTCTAGGCTTATCATTTCTAAAATGAGCAAGATTCCTAAGATGAATTCCAGGGTCCCCCCCCCCCAAATCAATAGTTTTATAACAAATGTATTATTTTTTTCATTTACTACATTTTCTTCTTCTTTTCTCTTTAAAATGTCAGATGGGCAACTATTTCCTGAGACAGGCAGCAAGTTGAGCTGGGATGCACATCCAAGTTTGTAATGATCCTTGCCAATGATCAATGAAAATTATAATCCAAGAACACTAAATCAATCCTGTACTAAAGCTGAAATCCTATATAAATATTGGGTTCACTCATCAAATTAACCACAATTTAAGATGTCTAGTATGCATGCAAAATATATGACTGGAAGATCACAACAGCTGATTTTCCACACTATGCCAAAAGCAAAGAAGTCTCATTAGACTTTGTTTGATGTATGAACCTCTCCAAGCTGCTTCTTGAAGAGGAAAGAAGTATACCAGAAATGGAAAGGAAAGGTATTAAAAGTGCTGAAGTAGCAAGCACCACAAGTGAATTAGAAAATGACAGAATAAGCAAGCAAGATTGCAAAACCATGGGCAGAGTTACTCTTCTCCTACTTCAGATCAAACAAATGGATAGCCTTGACTTGTGGGAAAACAACTGGGGAAAAAGTCAGGGGGAAAAACATATTTAAAACAGTAAAATCTCTATAGAACAAAGTGGGGGAAGTATCACTTAAAGGTGAATCTGAATATTTGTAATTTTTAAAAAAAGTTATTCAAAATTGGAGTAATTTATTTAAGGTATATTAAATACAGAAAAATCATATGAAAATACAGATTTCATCCACTGCAGCCAAAGTCTACTGAAAGAAAGTTTGTAAAAGTAAGCATTTAATGTTTACTATATTGCATTTCTATCCCAAGGAGTCTGAGTTATCTCTTTTCTTCCTTTCCTTTTATTTTATAATAGTCCCTTGAGAGACGTTAAAGAAATGGTAACTGAACCAAGGGCAACTAATGAGCTCAATTCATTCATGGCTCAATAAATAGTTTGAAATGGGGCTTTCCAATACCTTATATAACATTTTCATTGCTTGGAAGATAATCCTTTCACAACATCAAGTGCTAGACAGGGGCTCTCTGGAGCTCCACAAAGGATTTCAATAAACATAAGCAAGGGCCATATGATGCTTTTATCTGCATTATCTTCTGCTTTTCAAAGTAATATTGCAGTATGATACAGTCCTCTGGTATCTTCAGGCCCACAAGCATATGTCTACTGAGACCTTTTCCTGACCATTAAACTATGTCAGTTTGATCTTTTAATGTTTTTAAACAAATAAAAAGCGGACAGCTGCCCAAAGCAGCAGGTTCCAGTATTGTTCAAATCCAATCCAATGTTGTGTCCGAGAAGAATTGAATGGACAAAGGGTCAAGTTCTCTTGGAGAAATACTGTAACTTCTTTGGGAACCAGAGTCATGCAGGGAAGCAACGGCTGAGCTGGGGTCAACCACATAGAACTTAAGAGCTGTGGAGCTGTTGGAGATAATATCACAGTTTGTGCCATGTTCAGGATTTTCCTTTTTTTCCTTTTCTTTATTTATTGTATTTTTATGCCGCCCATCTCCACTCTAAGGTGGCTCTGGGCAGCTTATAGTTCTTGATTTCCTTTCTTAGATTTCTAAGCTCTGTGGATATAGATCCCTCTTTTCTCTAATAATTCCTTTAAAAACTTGTTTGTGCATAGCAGCCCAGCTGCATGACTAGGGTATATCACCTGTTCAACCCAGCTACTGAATTAACCCTTACTTAAGCAAAGAAAACAGGCTAGATTTCTGCCACAAGCGCTAAGCCATAAAAAGGCTAACATGCTAATCAAATGTCATATATATTATACAACTGCACCTGTAATTGTTTAGTTGATCTGAATAAATCTGTTTCTCTGAATCTCGGGCCTAAAATATAGCAATAGTACATAATATCCTACCAGATGGGGGTAAACACTGCTTAAGAATTATTCTGGTAAATTAATGTTTTGTAACTGGTTACGTGCAGGGATGGGCTTCAAAAATTTTATCAAGGGGTTCTTTGCCCGGTTGCTGGGTGGGCGTGGCCATGGTGGGCGTGGCCAAGTCAGCCTCTTGCACCACGGCAGGGGGAGATGTTTTTGCCCTTCTTGGGCTCCAGAGACTTTCCTTGAGTCTCTGGGAGGGCGAAAATGGCCTCCCCAGGCTCCGGAGGCCCTCTGGAGGCCGAAACAGGCCTGTTTCCGGCCTTCCCAAACTTCCAGTAGGCCCATTTTTCACCCTCCCCAAGTCTCCGCACTTACCTGCATCCAAAACGGGCCACATGAGGACTCCTGGGAGGGGTGGGATGGGAGAGGCCAGCCAGGAGTGGGATTTGGGGGCTCTCCGAACCAGAATTTTAGCTAGAGATTTTCCTGAACCCCTGCAAACCCCCAGCAGCCCACCCCGGTTATGTGTTATATAGCTATACAACCCCCCCCCCCCGGTGTTGTTTCGGATTTGCAAAGCCAATCTGAACCTATTCTTAAAATAATAAATTAGCCAAAAAATGTGGCTGGCTCTTGCCATGCCTACAGTGCTTGATACAATCTAATTTCAGTCCAAATATTACACAGATACATCCTAGAGCAGCCAAAATCCTACCCCTGTGAATAAGAAACTCAAAGCCATTCATAAATTATCCATTAAATGCACCAACAACTATAAACAGGATCAATAGCTGCTCTGCCCCACCTGATTTATCAACAACATTTGTGGAAAAGAAAGCTTTTTCTGGTCTCTTTTATCTTCCTCTTCTTCATATTTGATCTTTACAAAACAGCTTTTGATTCAATCAGACAAAAGCTATTCAGGGACAGAAAAAGAGCAAAAAGGATCTATTGGTCCATTTTAATTAACATTATTTTTAGATGAAGAACAAAGATGAATTAATCTGGATAGATGCCCTGATTTTAAAACCATGAAGGAGAACTGCTGAATTAAATTAAGAGAAGATGCTTTAATAAATCCAAAACTAAACGAAGATTAGTAGGTTGAATAAACATTCAATGAAGTTAAGATCCATATTTATGATGTTGACATTGGCTGAACTTCTGTTTACATCAGGACTTGATAAAGACTTTGGATATGACCTGTAAAATCTAGATACCATTGGATATAGATAAAGAGGAACAGAAAATTCTTCATACCAGTGGAGATCTGGTAGCCCAGACTAGAAAAAGTCAACACAATGAATTCCTGCCTACTAGTACTATAAACCATTAGGATTTCTTCTCTAAATAAGCCAACTATTTAATATTATTCCTTCCCTTCCCTTCCCTTCCCTTCCCTTCCCTTCCCTCCTTGAGTCATGCAAATGAAGACTCAATCATCCAGGCCAAAAGTATCCAAAAAGGTCTTCAGGCATATTTTAAAGGAACTTGGAAATGGCAAAGCAATGTATTGGAATAAGCTGCTATTGACAGAGACCAATGGTGTCCAATGATATACTCATTCTACAGTATAGAAAGTTAAAGCACAGATAAGGAAGAAAAACCAAAGAAAATTTAACACAGGCAAATGCAATATTTTTCACTTGGAAGATGCCTGGCTTGGTAACAGTATTGAAAAACAGCTTAGAATAGTAGTTGATCATAAACAAAATATGAACCAGCAGACTGATGTGGCTGCAATTAAAGCAAGCACAGTTAGCCCTAGACTTACAAACATTTATTTAGGGTTAGTTCAAAATTACAAAAGTGCTGAAAAAAATTGTAATTTATGACCCGTGCTCGCACTTATAACTGTCACAATATCCCCATGGTCACATGATCAAAATCCAGGTCCATGGCAACCAACATGTATTTATCACAGCTACAGCATCCTGGGGCCATAAGATTGCCATTTGCAAATTTACTTCCAACTTCTGACAAGCAAAGTCAATGGTGGAAACTGGGTTAAAAAGGTTATAAAATTGGGTGCAATTCACTGACCAGCCATCTCACTCAATGACTGGTTCTGGTTCCAATTGTGGTCATAACTTGAGAATGATCTGCATCAGTGGTAGGTTTCAAATTTTTTACTACCGGTTCTGTGGGTGTGGCTTGGTGGGCGTGGCATGGCTTGGTGGGCATGGCTTGGTGGGTGTGATAGGGGAAGAATACTGTAAAATCTCCATTCCCACCCCACTCCAGGGGAAGAATATAGCAAAATCCCCATTTCCTCCCAACCAGCTGGGACGTGGGAAGCAGAGAATAGATGGGGGCGGGGCCAGTCAGAATTTTTACTACTGGTTCTCCGAACTACTCAAAATTTCCACTACCAGTTCTCCAGAACTGGTCAGAACCTGCTGAAATTCATCTCTGATCTGCATCAGTTTTGATCTGCTTCACCAGACTAGAGAAGCAAGGAAAGAGGCAAGGGAAAAATTTGACTGGAGTAACAAAAAATGATAACTTGCCCTTCGAGGATGTCTGCAGTGGTAGTGAGTCAAAAAATAGTCGAGATGATAGGGGCACAATTGCATGACTGAAGCCTTGTTTTTTTAACACCCATTGTAAAAAAGAGGAAGACTTTGATCATACAGTCATGGCAAACACTGATTTTATGTTTTCCCCTGCAGAAGCCCCTGGTTCCCCCTCTACTGTAGTTTCAGTTTTCTGGACTAAATCACATGTGCTAATTTCACACATACTGTGGGAGGAAATGATTGAAAAAAAACCCACATGTTTTGAACATACACTGCCTTTGTCTTTAAATCTTCAAAAAACCAGAAACGGAACTCTTATTTATCCTTGAGCAATAACAAAATGCAACCTACCAATAAAACCTGAAACTCTAGTTCTGTGGCTAACACCTATCTAGATCATCCCCTTAAAATGGAACATCATGGAACTTTCTGGAAATTTCCTTTAATATGTACAATATTTCTCAGTCACAGGTCAGTTGTTCAGCCAGAACATCATACCATTTCCCCGAAAATAAGAACCAACTGGAAAATAAGCCCTAGCATGATTTTTTTCAGGGTGCCCATAATATAAGCCCTACTCCAAAAATGAGCCCCAGTTAAGATTGTCAGCCAGATGGACACATTTAGTACTGTATTTCCCTGAAAATAAGACTTAACCAGAAAATAGGCCCTAATACATCTTTTGGAGAAAAAATAATATAAGACCTGGGGTGTTAGTTGTCGCCTGTCTAGTACCTCTGCCCGGCTTAAAGCTTTCTAGCTTGTTTTTCTCTAAAAAGAAATCCCTAGAAATGTTCCAGTATTGGATTTATTGGTAATAGAAAAAACGAAAGAGAAGTGGGGTACGGCCAGGTGCCTTGGAAGCATGAATTGAGGCAACCATGCTGCCTGGCATTCAGAAATTTAAAAAGAGGGTGAATCTTAATCAAACCTAGGGTTGATGTTAAAATCACCTCTTTTAAGCAGACAGCCATGTTGGTAACTCTTAAGTTCTAACCAGAAGTTAGGAGATTTGTTTTAAAAATGGATTAATATCTCACCTTTTCTTTGGGAGTTTCAACAATAAACCTGTGGTGCGGTTGAGAAACAAAGCTGGTCCAAAATCACACAGCAAGTTTCTGTAGTGAAGGGTAGGTCTGAAGTTAAGTTTTCTCAATGCTAGATCAACACCTGAGCTGCAAGATCATACTTCTTCCTCAAAGTCTATTCCAAAGATTGCCCGCTTTGAGCAAACAGACTGGTGAGCGCTTCAGCTTTTTATGAATAAGAGCCTCCAAAGCCACTAATTGTGAGAAGAAACAGGTTCAGGGAGGACAGAGAACATCTGTGCTTGTTTTTGTTGCCCTAATCACCCCTCTTTGTTGGTATTCAATTATATTTTTTCTTCTTGGCATTAAAAAAAGTGTCTCTACAATTAGATATTGTTCCAAACCAATAAACGAAAAGTAGTTTGCCATCCTTTTTAGGGAGTCAGATTCTACTTACGAATTTGTATTTGAAAGGGGGTAAAAGATCAACACAGCACTTTTCCCAATCCCCCAAGTTGATTCATTTGGATCACTAAAGTGGTCCCATCATCACAATTGATGACTTTTCCAAAGCAAGTTAGCAATGACCATTTAGCTACAAAGGCAACCTTTCTCTTTCAAATGTACAAGTAAAACGGTCTCCTTCAAATTAATTCATTAGTTCATTAATTGGATTTGATTTAATTAGTTAAAATTATAAACATTCACCCCAGATAAATGCTGGTTTATTATGAAAAGGGCACTTTTATAAGCTTCATCTGGAAGCAAGGATTTAGAAGATGATTGAGTTTAGGTTCTCTGGATTCATCTCAACTTCTCCCATAACTGCTTTTCATGATCTGGTATGAACTCTTATACAGATTGAATAAGAAAGCAAAATCTCTTCAAGAGAAGCTTTTCAGTTATTGCCTTCAGGAAAAAAAATCATGCAGCTTTCTCAGCCACTACAGAGAAGTGGTATACTAGTTCTACATTTGGAATGTTTTTTCAACTTCTAGCCTAGGAGTTCCTAATAATCTTCTATCCATATAGTAAGCCAATCCAAGTCTATTTAGCTTTTGGGGACCAACCAAAGTCAATTTGGTCCTGACATGTAGCTGGGACAAATCTCAAGATAGCTAAATTGGCTGATAATATAAAAGTTTAATGTATTGCAGTTACTGTGCATCAGTTTAAAAGATAGATGGGTTGACCAACACAATTTTGAGATCAGTTATCTGCTCTAATTATATTATACATAAACTGCATTTTTTCCCCATGATATTCTTCTCAAGCAGGAAAAACTAGTACTTCTAGTAATGTGCTATGATTTTCCTGTTTTCCTTGGAGGCTATTAACTCTTTGGGTGACCATGAAGCAATGACATTATACCAGGCAACAGTAACATGAGCTTACTGCTTTGACTTTGTTTTTGGCAAGACACCTACTGTATGTTAAACTGGAAGAATAACTCTCATTCTTCCGAACAGGTGGGCTTAAATGGGCAACTGACAAAGGCTAATAAATAGTACTGATTTTTCTTGGCCAATGGAGAGCAAATTCTATATCTTCTTTAATACTCACAAATACTACTGCAATGCTGTCTACATGGGGCTCCCCTTGGGGTGCACCTGGAGGCTCCAACTGGTGCAGAATGGGGCCACGCGGGGGATTATGGGAGCGACGGGGCACTCCCATGTGACACCTCTCCTGCGTGAGCTGCATTGGCTTCCAGTGGACTTTCGGGTGCGCTTCAAGGTGTTGGTGACCACCTTTAAAGCACTCCATGGCTTAGGGCTGGGGTATTTACGGGACCGCCTTCTGCCACCAATTGCCTCCCACCGACCAGTCCGCTCCCACAGAGAGGGCCTCCTCAGGGTGCCGTCGGCCAGACAATGTCGGCTGGCGACCCCCAGGGGGAGAGCCTTCTTTGTGGTTGCACCCACTCTTTGGAACGACCTTCCCCCAGAGTTACGAGTGATCCCAGATCTCTGGGCGTTTCGTCGGGCCCTTAAAACCCATTTTTTCCGGTTAGCTGGGCTGGCTTGACCCCATACTTGGTTTTTAAAGTTTTATATGGATTTTAATTTGAATTGTTTTAAATCATGGGCCAAATTTTATTTAAATTATTTTAAAGGGTCTTAACTTTTGTATTCAATGGTTTTTAGCTGGCTGTATACCGCCCTGAGTCCAGAAGGAGAAGGGCGGTATAGAAATTTAAGTAAGTAAGTAAGTAAGTAAGTAAGTAAGTAAGTAAATAAATATCTCTGAAAGACATAAACAGTTTATTAGCTATATGTCTACAGATTTCCTTAGTAAGTCAGATCAGGAAAGTGAACTTTGCCTTCCTTCCTTCCTTCTCTGCAATTGATACTGCCCACTTCACAAATGATTTTGCGATGCATCCTTCAGAGGTTTTAATAGTACACCTGAATACACAAAATGTGAATGAAATAAGTGGATATAGTGTTTAGAGCTGCAGTTCAAAATAAGTGGGCTGTACTACTAGCCTTATCTGAAATGTCTGATACAGTATAACACTTCTGAGCAAATTACTGCAGTAAAATCAGTAGTATGTCTTCTTCATTTGCCTTTAAGATCCCATGAAGTCAATTTATAGAAACTTTCTGGTAACAGATTTCTGCCTTCCATTAGGGATTTCTTACCTAGGGTATTAACAAAATGAAATAGCTCAAGGAAATCATCCTAAAGGGTGTTTTGGGTACATATTTATTTTGAAGGTTCAGTGCTAATGATCCTGTGCCCATAGGGCTTGTGCCAATATGGAGTGTTCAAACTTGCAGGAGAAAAGAGAAACAGCTAAGATTTTCTTCCTGACTTCATTGGAAAAGTTTGACAGCCCTGCCCTTAATTGAGGCAGATATGAAAAAAAAAATCATTTTCACAGATACAGATGGGTCAGAGGAAAGTGCTACAGCCTTCTGGCTCATACCAGTCAAATTCTGTGGCAAATATAGTCAGGAAGAGAGATGACTCAAGAAGCAAGGCAGGAGTTTTAAAAATAACAGACCACAAGCAATATAGATTTTAAGCAGAGATGTAAGAATAGGAAATGCAAATAAGGGGGGGGGGGGAAATCCCTGACCGTGAAATATGATGTATTTGTTCCCCTCCAACTTGGGAAACCACCTGTTCCAAGACGCTGATATTAAAGCAAGCATAATTATGCATATAAATGGCTTTGTTTCATATATTCATTTTCTGCACTGCTATTCACCCAATTTCCAGCCAATGCTGATACTGACCATGCTGAATAAGATAAGTTCTAAGGCACAAGATTGCCAAAGACTAACCTACTCAACTCAAGAGAAACATCAGAAGCTTTGTGCACAGAACAATGGCACAATGGAAGATATAGTTATTGGTCATTGGTGATAGACTGGGAGAGGTTAACATCAAGAGAGGATTTTTTTAAAGAAGATTTACTATCATCACTACTATTGTTATTGTACTAATTCCTCGGACAACAATACTGAACAAATCAGACCATGTCTGTCAAACATCAAAAACATCTGGCAAGTATCCCACCTCCTTTACATGGATGATCTGAAGTTCTATGGAAAAGCACCACCTGAAACAGAATAGGTGTTCAACACTGTCTATATATACAGCCAAGATATTGCAGTGGAGTTTGCTCTGTACAAATGTGCCACCCTTATCATCAACAGAGGAAAAATAGTGAAAACTGAAGGAATTAAGATGCCCTATGGAAATGATATCAAGAGTTTGGCTAAAGACCATCATTATAAATAACTGGGCATCATTTAATCTGACAACATCAAGTACATTGAAGTTGAGAAGAAGGTTAGAATACATCAGGGGGAGTATTCAAAGTCCAAACCAAGGGTGAAATGCTCCTGGTTCAGACCGGATTGCCTGATTCGGTAGCGATGGAGGCGGGTGGTTTGGAGAACCGGTAGCAAAAATCCCTGCCCCCCCACATGCCCAGCTGCACAATCATCAGAGCTTTTTTTTTACTTTTAAAAGCATTTTTTCTACAACCTCTTCGGCCGAAAAAATGCTTTTAAAAGTAAAAAAAAAGGGCCTCTGATGATTGCGCGGCTCAGCTGCGATCCTCAAAGGCTTTTAAAAGAAAAAAAAACCCTTTTTTTCTTTTAAATGCCTCTGACGATCCCAGCTGAGTTGCTTGATTGTTAGAGGCATTTAAAAGAAAAAAAGTCTGCTGATCAGGCAACTCAGCTGGGATCGTCAGAGCCTTTTGAAAGCATTTTTTACCTCTTCGCCAAAGAGGTTGTAGAAAAAAATGGTTTTAAAAGTTAAAAAAAAAATTGGCCACGCCCACCCAGTCACATTACCCCCCCTACCAAGCCACACCCACAGAACCGGTAGTAACAAATTTTAGATTTCACCACTGGTCCAAACCCAGTGGAGGAAATGCCACCAAGATATGCAGTTGGAATAATGAAATAGACGCAAGCATAATTAAAAATCCTAGATAGATATATTATAAAAATAATATTTATAAAAAGCCAAGTTTTACATTTTACATTTACATTATAAAAAGCGAAGTTTTACATTTAGGCAGGAAAAATCGAAGGTATAAGTACAGATTAGGAAAGACCTGGCTCAAAAGCATTAACTGTGAGAGAGACTTGTTTCCTAGTGGATGAGTCCTAGTGGATGATTACTTGAATATGAGCCAGCAGTGTGCAGTAGCAGCCAAAAAAGCTAATACAATACTGGGTTGTATAAACAGAGGCATAGAATCAAGATCATGTGAAGTGTTAGTATCGCTTTATAAAACCCTAGTAAGGCCACACCTGGAATACTGCAACTAATTTTGGTCACCGTACTACAAAAAATATGTTGAGACTTTGGAAAAAGTTCAGAGAAGAGCAACTAAGATGATCAAGGGCCAGGATACTAAACCGTATGAAGAATGGCTGCAGGCTTTGGGTTCGGCTAGTCTAAAGAAATGAAGAATTAGGAATGATATGATAGCAGTATTCCAGTATTTGAAGGGCTGCCACAAAGAAGAGGGGGTCAAATTATTCTCCAAAGAACCAGAGGGCAAGGCAAGAAACAATGGTTGAAAACTAATCAAAGAGAGAAGCAACCTGGAAATAAGGAGAAACTTCCTAACACTGAGGACAATTGACCAGTTTGGTTTGAGGACACCTTGCCTTCAGAAATTGTGGACGCTCCATCATTGGAGGTTTTTAAGGTAGCTTTAACACCATCAAACAACATCTGTCAATCCCAAATCCTTGGGTAGGATTTGACTGATGGATAAAAATGCCAAATCAAGTCTAAACATCTTGCTGACTGTGTGACCAGATACAATAAAAATAATTTCTCACTCTTATTACCCAAGTTTGCTACAAAAGTTTTTTCAGAACTTCAGATGTGGAATATTCTCATCCCAAAAATGGCTGGCACCAGTTTTGCTGTCTTCAGGTGATAATTATTTACCCAAATTTACCCACTTTATTTCATTTCTGTAAACTGGCTTGTGATAAAAGTCCTTTTGGAAATCTTTTAAGTAAATATTGTAAAATAAACTCACATGGATACTAATGTGTATGCCTACCTTGAATTTAATATTTTCAATATGAGCAGACTAAAAATACTTTGTATGAAGTGAACTGATTTGCCAATTCCCCAAATGATGACTGAACTTTTAGTCTGGCTTATATCCATATTTACTCAGTGTTCAAAAGACTTGCATAATTTGCTTCTTTTGTTTCTCAGGATTCCTAATTGAGCAACAGTTCATTTGAGCAACAGTTTATTAGCATATATTTAGCCTGAAACCAGTATTTATTAAACACATTTTGAATGAGTGCTTGATATTTAATGGTATATAATTCCTCCTGAAAAGAAATTATAAACACAGAAGCTTCTGCAGAATAAAGGGTCTCTACAGTATAACTGGCAATGAAGATTTAAATTATTATAATTTTGCCTGAAGGTAAAATAAATTAGGTTCACTTTCCCCTTATAGTTACCTTCAGCATGTTTAATTTGCAGTGTGTCAATCCAAACAGTGTGCATAAGATATCCATAGTGACTCACATAAACTCTACAAAGCTAATTTGCCATTTCATGGAATCATAAAATGGGAAGAGAACTTCACATTAACAGGTCCAACGAAGAGTCAGAACAGGAATCCAAAGTAAAGCACCCCGACCAATGGTTGTATAGCTTTCACTTAAACACATCCAATGAAGCAGTAGAGCAGTGTAACATTGGAACCAATACTTCACTTTTCTAGTCTCACTACTCTTATTCCATCTTACTGCTATTATTGTTAGAGAAAGTTTTGTTCATATTCAATCAAAATCTGGCTTCCTGTAACTTACATCCATTATACCATGTCCTGAACTCTAATAAAAAGAGAACAGATCTTGATATTCTATGTGACATCATCTGGCTCATATTTAATTCGAAATCAATTGCTAATCTGATTTTCACAAATACTATTATTAAGCTACTATTCCCCATCATGTAGTTGTACTTCAGATTTTTGTTTCCTAACTGAAGAACTTTTCATGTTAAATGTTACTCTGATATTTTCTGGTATTTCATTTCTGTCTTCTAAGGTATTAGCTAGTCCACTCAATTCTGTATAATCAGTTCATTTGATAAGTGTTCCCTCCATCTCTTCATCCATTACTAATAAAATACTGAAGAGTAGAAACCAAGGCCTGAATTTTGGGATGGTCCACTTGATATCACTCTAATTTGATTGATAGGCTCTTTTAGTAAAATTTTCAAGCCAGCTATCTTCTTAATGTCATGCCATTCAGTCTTCATAGGGTAATCTGCTGATCAGAATGACATGGTATACATTGTCAAATTTCTTGCTAAAGTATTTTCCTCTTGGTGACAAAACAGCTGATTAATGCCTGACAGGTCTTACTACATCCTTGATGGGTTGAGTAGGCTAATGGGAAAAAGTTCAATAGTTCAGGAGTAGCACATATGTTTATATGAAAAATATTCCTAGTTCAATTTGGGAATAAATTAAATAGATCTGGAAAAAATCTGCAGCTGAAACAATTGAGAGCTACAGTTAATCAATGTAAGACAACTTTCTTCTATCAATGATCCCCAGTTGATTTGGACCACAGCTGCCATCTTTCCTTCCTAACCATAGTTCATGTTATATTAATCTGATGGAAACTGTACCCTTCAGTATCTAAAACAAGCCACCTAATTGAGCCAATGGTTTGACTCAATATAAAATAGCTTCTTATGCTGAGCAGAACTAGACATAAATATCACACATGGGTTCATCTAATCCAATACCCCTGGATATGATTGACAGAAAGTGTCCATCTTAAGTTCTCACTCAGTCTCCTTGCCTAACATCTTCAGGAAGCAATATGTTTCACCCTTGAACCAGAGAACCCAAACATGGAACCCGAAACACTTCCCCCCCCTCCCATGAAAGAAAAACAACTACTGTATCTGATGTCTCTTCTCCTCCTTTAATTCATACCTGGGGATCAATAGGACAACACTACTTCTTCAACCTCAGCTTTCTTTTCTTCTTTGGAGCCTTTCCTCTGGATAACTTAAGTAGCATTTCCAATCTTGCTTTTATCAGTTGACCTTAAGATCTGTCTCAATGACACTTTAGAAGGTTTAAAGTGCATATTGATCAGTTTAAACCTAACTCTTGGGAGCAAAAGACAATTGAAACTGATACCAGGGTATCAAGTTAAGAGTGGCTTCTTGAGATTAGTAGTGATAAAAAGGGTAAAAAAAACCAATTCTCCCCCTTGCCAGCTGACACATCTTTTTCTTTTTAAATATTAGATCACTTAGATGCAATACAGTAGCTGCTTCCCAGTAAAAGTATCATGAAAGCAGAAAGGTAAGGAGACATTTTAAAGAAGAAGCAATAAATAGAGATCCTACGGGATTAGTGTTTTATTGTGGAATCCATGCTCACCACGTTGACTAGCTATAATCTTTTTATTTAATAATGAACTTCGATGGTTGGGTGTCTATCATTTGAGAAGTAAAATGGGTTCCCCCGCCCGAAGAAATATAAGGAGCAGTTAGTACATATCTGCATGTAGACATATAGCAACCCATAAATAAAAAGATACATATTTTAAAAACCTAAACTGATAATATCTGGTAAAGATTTGGAAAAAGGATTCCTAAAATGTAGGGAATATTAAATAGTCAACTAAGAGGAAGAGAGATCCAGAGAGGACCTCTTCAGGCCACAAACAGCTTAAAGCAGATTTCTTCCTCAGCCAAGAAATCTTCAGATATCAATCACTATGCCCATTTTTTCTAGCTAACACGGCCAATGGATATACTCACATGTATCTATGTCACCAGGTGGATAGTGATTGCTTAAAAGAAGCACCCTGTAACTATATATTACATTATGCTACTAAATACCACAGGATGGAGATATAGCATCATCTCAAGAGGCTCTGTAAATGTGTCTAGTTAGATTACTACAGGACATCCATTAACTATGATGCATTTCACTGAACTGTTGTTATAGAAGCTTTTAATACAAAGTGGTGAGAACCTTCCCTTTAGAATAGCTTCATATATTCCTGTTTTACCAGTCATATGACTTTGTAGCTGTTGAACAGTGATGCTCCCCAGATATTTAAGAATATTTCCTTCCCACCCTCCATTAACTGGGGCATTTATTTCATGTTATTATTTAAAGTGCTTTAGACGCTTTTCAGTGCTACAACTTCATCGCACAATCTATAGAGTACTGTTGGACAATAGTCACAGTCACCAACATAAAGAAAGTTTTGAAAAACAACTTTTAAATTTGCAAGCCAACCATGAATTTCACTGGAGGAAGTTTTAAACAGAAATATTTCTGCAGCTCCCTTAACATTTCAACTGAAAGGGATAGACCACAGGGCCTTTTCAGCAATGGCTGCAACACTGTTTCTTGTCCATGTTAATCTAACAAATTTTAGTGATGAGCATTCATAAAGTATCCTCTACACAATTCTTCAAGCATAGGCAAGATTATATGAGAAAACATTATACCTTACAAAATGCCCTGCCTGTGGTCATTTGGGATTGCTTTATTTACATTAGCACTTCTGAACTAAAATCAGCTGGTACGAAAACTGAATAGTTTCCCAACTTTTTGTAAGTTGCCAGCATCAGAAAAGTTGCACTTTGAAGTTACACAGGCACCACCTCTTAAAATACTTTGCTATTGTCTAGTTTGTAATTAATGAAGATATTATCCAAGCCATGCTCAATTGTTTCACACAGAGCCACAACTGCTATTCAAGCTGAAGCTTGCAAAAATATTTTCTAGCCACAGCAATTCTTTGTAGTGAGCCTACAAGCATTCAGTCTGATCTTTCCATGGCAATGCAACTCATCCAAGACTGATTTCATACCCTATCCAAATCATCCAGATTTCTAATTCACAGAGTTTCGTCTTTACTGGACTAGCAATGTTCATTTCCCCCCCCCCCCCCATTTTCCTTCTTAGTACTGATCCACAGGGTCTCTCATTTAGGCTGAGAAGCTTTATCTGCATTTCATAAGAAACCTCACACTTCCTATTTATATTTCAGAGTGATTTACTATAGATTTGTAAGAACCATGGGAAACATTGGAGGGGGGAATGTTGAGAAAAACAGCCAATACCACCTTTAACAACCAAACATTAAAAAGAAGACTATGGTACTAAACCTGTAAGTTTCTGGTTCTGCCCTGCCCCCTTCCCCTCCCCCCAGCGTAACTCAACTAAGGAGACAAGTTTGCTGTAAAGATCGATGAAACAAGGTTAGTGATTATGCAGCATACCTATTTTTTAAGTCCTCAAGACTACTGTTTTTACATACGTTTAATTCAATCTTTTTACAACAATCCTTTAGGGCAGCATTCGGTAACTTGATATCCTTCAAATGAAAATAGGTCTGCAACTCCAGGAATTCTTCGCAAACATGGCCAAAGGCAGCACCAGTACAACTGAAGAGGACCTGCTTGAGGACTTGCTGACCTAAAGATACTACTTTAAATAGCCTATAGAACAAGTACCAAGAGCTGAGACAGGAATATTGTCTTGGTTACATCCGTGGTCCAGGTGAGATTTATATCCGGTGTCTTCCTCTCTCGATTTCAGTCTCTTCCCTAGAAAATGCAGCAGCAACCATTCTGTTCATTTCTCACTGGGCAGATGGTTTGTGAGCAGAAATCTTGAGCAGATCATTTCGTTTGGTGAAATGCTGATGCCCAGTCCAATAGGGAGTGAAGAGAACGCAGTTCTTAAGCGAAAGAGCTACTGGAATGGTGGTCTGAATGAATGCCAGGGAAAGAATATATATATATATATATATATAATACCCTACACCTCACTTTCACGAGGGTGTAGGAGAGCGAGAGCACGGAAAACCCAAGACTTTTCTAATAAGAACTACCATTTCAAGGCGGTCCCCTGAAGTCTTCCCAAGGGGGAACGGGAGATTTTTTTTTAAAAAATAAAGCCACTATTGGAGAAACAGTTGGGATTCCCTGCCGCAACCTCAAGGGCAGGTGCTCAGACCAACAGCGTCGCTCCCCGTCGCTCCATCCCGTTCCTCTCCCCGCCCACCTTCCTTCCCGGTGGCATTGCCCGCCGACTTCTCCCACCAGCCTTACCTTGCAAGGGAAGAGGACTGCCGAGGCCACTTTCTCCATCGCTAAGTTCCTGATGCTGGGGGTCAAGGATCCCCGGCATGTGGGGCAGCAGCTCAGCTTCTGCCGGCATTGGTTGCAAACCAAGTGCCCGGCTTGGCACTGCAGGATCGGCGGCAGCACATAGTCGAAGCAAACCGGGCACTCGAAGAGCGAGGTCAGCTCGTGATGCTGAGGCGATACCGGCCCCCCGCTGCTTTCCCCAGCTCCAGGGCTCGAGATCACAGCGGCCGCGGCAGGGACCGCGGAAGAGCCGGCTCCGGCAGCGGAGATGGTGGCGGCCGCGGCGGCGGTGTTGGCGGCGGGAGCAGCAGCCGGCGATGGCGTGTGCTGCTGCTGCTGCTTGCCGCAAGGTTTGTTAGCACTGGGTCCGGCGGAGGACGGGCGGCTCATTTCGGTCGGAACAAACCATCGAACTGCGGACACCGAGCAGATCGCTCCCCCAAACCCCGCAGGGGCCCGCCAGTGGGACTCAAAACAACAACCCCCGTCTTCCTGGAGCCGCCGTTCCTCAGAGAACCGGCTCGGGGCCTCCGCCTTGGCGCCGCAGGAAACCGCGAAACGTTCCAAAGTGTATCAACGTTCCAAAAGAGAAGCCTCCAACGTTCCGCGCTGGCCAGCTCCGCGGCGCTCCGAGCCAAATCCTTCGCCCCCAACAGCCCTTTCCGCTCCTCCCCCGGACAAACCGAGCGTGGTTCCTTCTCGGCTCCCCCCACCCACCCCTCCCCGGAACATTAATCTGACGCAAGAAAGAGACAGGGGGTGGTGTAGTCACAGGCTGCTGCTCCCAAGTCGAGGTTGGCTCCTACTGAGCATGCCCTGGCCTTTTGCTAATGGCAGGCGGGGACGGCAATTGCTACCCTGTTGGGTTTTTTTTCCTCCTTCCCGCGGTTTCTCCCCGCGATCCAAACGGCGGCCGAGGAAGTGAGAAAGAGAGAGAGAGAAAAAGGGGGGCAGAGGACGGCGGGAGAGGAATCGATGGGCACGCGCGGACGGGCGAGCTGTTTTCCTCTATTGTTTAAAGCATAGCAAAGACGGAACGAGGTTCCCTGACCGCCATCTGCTGGGTGTTTAGCTCACTGCTTTCCCAGCACCCCGACTTTCGAAATAATCCCCCCCACCTTGTGTTACTCATCCCTCCCCCCCCCCCGAGGCCAAGTGAATTAACTATTGGCTGTTTCTCCGTTTCTGTTGAAAAAGGACAGAAATACCTTTCCAGGAAAGTCTGCGACGTCTCTCGCTTCTGGACTAGAAGATTTATGCCTGACGTAACTTCCATAAGCACCTGATGCAAGTTTCCTTGCCATGCTGATGTAACAGGGCAATCTTAATTTGCTTCCCCAGAATCAAGAGTGAGGTTAGATAAATTCAGACCAGTCTGGTTGTATTGCTCTTGCACACATACCAACACCTGTTTTCCGTTAGTATGTGGTCTTGAAACCACATGTCATCCCCAAACAGTCATTTCTGGATTCCAGATCTGTTTTGATCAGACTGTCCAAGAAATCAACATGGTTTCCTGTTATCTTGAGAGAGGAATCACAAATAATAAAATGGGTTTATTTTTGAATATAATATAATTAATTACAATAGTAAAATCCAATAACACTAAGCTCAGAGAAAGGGAAAAGAATAGAAAAAAAAGAACTGATATCTTATAATAAAAGTCAGTGTTTCAAATTTTTCTGGACCCTTGATCCATTTATAACTTTTTTTTTTGCTCAAAAAGCTAAACAGCCTTTCCCTGTTTATTTCAAATATTTAAGTTCTCAGGCTTAAATTTGATTTTTATTCTAAAGATAAACAGTGAATATTTTTGAACTCTAATAGCTTTAAGATGGTTAATAGGCAATTTCCAAAAGTGATTAGAAAGTGAGATTTCTGAATTTAGTGTCCTTTGAAAGACTCTGCTGTAGTTGTAAGTAAGATTATTATAGCTAATAGTAATAATATGATTAATATGGGATCTGCTAGATGATCACTAGACAACTTTCTATTCACTTTATTCTAAAAGCAAGAAATGCATCCAGTTGGAAAGAGTACAAACTCAGCCAAATTCCTTCTGGCTAGGACGTATTTTGTAAAGAGGCCCCTACATGTCAGAAGATAGGAACAGTCTAGTGACATACAGCTTAAGGTTGATCAGGTCAAGGAGCTAGGAATCCTTCTATCAACAGGAGATAATTTGAATCTATGCTCCAGTAATCTACAGAAGAATTATGATTGTTTCGCCAGGATAATGTAAAACTCTAGTAATTAGGTAATGTCAATTAAATAACAAATGTAAAACTGCTGTGTTAGCAGAATCCTTTGTTTGAAAATGTATAAGAACTGGTTTCAGATTCATAAGTTGTTCAGATCTTTAGGTATGAATACTTTCTGAACCTATTGTGCAATAAAACTGATTCTGGCTGACCCCAAAGGGATGTCTCTTATATCCTTTCTTCCATAACAAGATGACTGATCTTGGCTCTCAAACCTGCATAATATTGCGTACTTGCCATCTCCTTGAGAGGACCAGATGTCCAGAGTAACAAGTGGGCAATCTCTCATTCAGTCTCACCTATTGCTTGGTCTTTGCCGTGTTTGTCATCTCTGATTTAGTGAAGTTGTCTTCAGTTCACTGTATCTCCCCAAAAATGGGTTTATTAAAACTCATAATTTTACTAAAAAGGAAAAAAAAACACATTTGCAAACTGGCTGCTAATCTTTCTAACACACCAGAAAGTTGAAAGGTGTACTAACGGATATAAAAAAACCCTGACCTGATCATAACCCCCCCCCCCAAAATACAATTATGGGAAAGTGTGCAATTGAGATAAGTGGCAATAGTAAATTGCGTTTTCTACCAATACTAATGGTGGACAGGTCCACTAGCTTTGTCAACTTCCTGCATTTATGAATGCTTTAATTGTTCGATAAAACACATACTTGTGATGAAAATGATTCCAGAGTTTATCTGTAGCACAGATTTAAACAGCTGTGTTTTGAAACCAAGAACTGTCTGGAAATATGGGCTAGCAATGCACCCTGGATAGAGTGCAGCTAAGTATTTGGTATTTTTACTCAGTATGTGCTTAAAGACCTATATTTCTTTCAGCATTGTCACCAGTGGCCCTGCTGGAAAGCACAATCCACATAGCTGGATATATGCAGTTTGTGAGAGGGTAGCATAAACAACATTAACCCAAGCAGCTGTTCAATAAGGCAGGGTTCCCATGTTAAGTCAGTGTTCCCACTCAGCCGCGAGCAATTTGGGGCCAATCGATCTCAGCCCAATCTCCCTCCTCCTGGGATTGTTGTGATAAAATTCAGGAAGATTGTACTTCTCCACCATTGTGCCTTTGAGCTCGCACAGAAAAGTAGAACATAAGTGTCTTGAACAAATACGTTATACCATAAGACAATTTCATTAAACTTGTATTAGAAAAGAGTTGGGAAACAGACAAACAAGCAAATAAACAGACAGCTCAATGTTCACCGGTTCAAAAGACTTTCTGAAAAAAAAATTGCATCTTCATAAAGAAGATGTAAAATAAAAAATAGCTGTAGAAGCAACATGCTTCCAGCCAAAAATGAATACCACGAATTAATGTAGATTTTGGAAGAAAATGTCAGGCATATAAAATAGCCTTTTCAAAAGTTGTGCTCGAACAACCAGGAACCTCAGTATGTCTGGAAAAGAGAGTTATTTTAAAAAAGTATATTGAAGTGTCATATTCCCTCTTATTATTCTATTGATAATGATGTGTAATGTGAAATCAAATATTTCAAGATTGATTTTCAGTAATCAGAAACAGTATGGAGCAGCTTCTTTCTGAAAAAAATGTTCTTATCACCCCATCAGCATAATCAACGCAAGTATCAGTCAGTCACCAAGAAATGTTACAAACAGAAGCTGGGTTTTCAGATCACTTTGTTCTCTGTATACAAAATATATATTCATTACCTTTTTGTGAATCAGTTCAGGTTTTGGTTTTTTTTTTTTAGTCTGCAGTGCACTCTTCCACTGAACAAGATTTCTTGACTTCTTGTGAGCATGTGATTCATCTGTGATTCTAGCTATGAGCCAGTTTTGTTGTTGTTAAATTTAGATGGTCTTTGACTTCATCAAATTTAATTGAAGTAGTCTTAAGGGACTACTTCACACTGGTACACTGCCTGTGAATTTAGCACGACTGGCAATATAATAGATGAACAGATCAGTAAACTGCTTCTGGCTGAACTTTCATACAGGAACAAGATCACATTATGCTGAACATCTGAAATATGGCAGCACACAACTGAGATGCCAGGTAGGTTTTCTTGGGTCTCATTTTTTGCTTATATAATGCTGATTCATTATCTAAGAAGTTGTGGCCAGGAACGTTCTTCATTTTTAATGTTGTGTCTACTAAGTTAGGGTGAAATAGGGTGCAAAATTCTCTCTTCACTTCTTGGATGGATGCAGTGAAGTGCTCTCTTGCAAATACTCTGTTGGAAGATGTGTTGAAGGTGAATTGCTTTAGTTGAAAGGACTATTTCCCAATTTGCAATGGTTTTCTGCTTCTAGCTAGGAGGTGTGGAGAATTATGATTGAGCAATGGAACTGGAATGCTAGATAAGGAACCAGCGTGTGAAAATGCTCAATTCTTTCTGTATTGAGTATTTCCACACCTTTTTTTTAAACGTTGTACTCATTTGGCATAGAGAAGAAGTGTGGGCTACATGCAGCTACTGTATTTACTTGCTCCAAAGTATGATTCAATTTAATGGGGCTTAATTCTGATTAGACTTGTATAAGTGATTTCAGTATAAATTCTTCCTTTACTTTCTGCATCCATTCATGGCACAGATTTATTTTTTGTTGCCGATGATAAAACAAAATTATCACACATAGAAACTAAACACCCAAGGACTATTCAAGCAATCAACCCAATGAAACTAAAGTGGGACTGTCCCTTGCATTCCCCATCATAATATATTCCTTGTAAAATATTGGCTGACAGTACAGCAATAAAATCCATAATATAAATGCACATTATAAATAAAGTAAGCATAAATTAAAATGATAACACAATAAGCAATTAGCACATCACATTAAACCCAAACTAACAGACCACCTGTGCTTTGATTATTCAAGGGTAGCATGATATATGAAGGGAGAGCTCTGGCTTCAACTGCTCAAAAGAAGTTAAGAGAAAGGGGCTTTAGCATGCGGAAAATAAAGCAAGTCTCTTTTCTCTGGCTTCTTCTGTTGAAGCTATTTTCCTGCATTTGCACATTATCCTAATCTTGGCTACCAAAGCCATGGATTGCCCGTTAGGGGTTTGCATGTATATCGGCACATATTAATATTAATATGGATATTTTGTGTCTCTGTGTAGAATCAAATATTTTTTGAGATTGGCTTTGTTTGTGGAGGGCTTTAGGACTGAAAGTGAGTGTAATTTCTCTCACAGAGACTTTCCAGTTTGTTTGGTTGTTTACTGATATTTTTCACTGAACAATGCGTTCTAAAAATTGGCCATTAAATTGCTAGATTTCAATACTCTGTAGACCATAAATTGGGATTGGTATATGTGGGGGTGGCATATGGTTTGCAGAACATGAGCTGCTCTCTCCTGGTCCAAAATTACATTGCTATTTATTATTATTATAGGAATGTGTAGAAAGGAAAAAGTCTCAAAAGTTCCAGGAGAATGTATCTAGATCCGAGAAGATTCTTGGGAGGATTCTAAAGAAGAAAGTGGATAATATTGCTTTTCTCCTAAAAATGGTTCCCTGTACATAAATAAGATTGATAAAGTTGCAGGACATTCATGGGTTGCAAATGAAAGACCATGAGCAAATCATTGGTTTACGTTATCTTCAGTGTGAGTACAAGCCATCTACCATTTGTGGAAGGATGGAATGCATGATGTTCTCAATTAAGCTTTTGTGAGAAGCTGCTGTAACACTTTCCCATGTTTTCTAGTCCTATGTCAAGAACAGTGATGCCCATCTTTAACAGAACAGCTATTAAGTTAAGTCAAGTTTGTTTAACAGAGTTGGAAGGGACCTTGGAGGTCTTCTAGTCCAACCCCCCTGTTCAAGCAGGAAACCTATACCATTTCAGACAAATGGTTGTCCAATCTCTTGTTAAAAACTGAGCTCCAAAGAGGATGCAGTCCTGGTTTTGATTCCAAAGCACATGCTCTTTCTTCGTTCATATAATAAGACTGCAGCTGGTTTTGATCATAGTTTCTATGATGTTTTTTGCCCTTTAGTAGCCAGTGCTCTTGTTCCCTTTTGTTTTACAATGCTATATTGCAGTTTTCTAACCCATTTCTTTCATCACAGTAGTAATGCAATTAATTTTTATGACTGCCACTTATTTAGTATTAGATGAATGCAGAGTGCATGATGCCCTGGATGAGGTAGAATTTCCTTGGAATAATGGAACACTGTATAAATAACCACCAAATACCAGGAATTGTTATTTCCAGCATTTGGGGAGTAGAGCAGGACATTGTCGACTTATAGATATGAATGTGTGTCCATAGGCAATGCAATGTGGTGATGTTCCAGAGCATAGTTGAGCAAAAGAGGAATTGTCCAATGAGGTCCATGCTAAATCACAGTCTGAAGTAAACACTTTTCCAGTCCTCAGAAACATTTTTCTCCAGTCAGCCTACAGTTCATCTGGGCGCACTAAGCAGGAGCAGTTTAAGCTTATGATACAGAATTGCCTAATCTCTTCAAAGCCCATTTTATAATTCTGCAAACGAGGCAGCACAATTGTATGATCATCAACTCATCAACTCATCTTGAACTATCTTCCTTCCTTGGAGACATTTGTAATTTTGTCTTCTGCCATGTCTGAATATATATTCCTTGATCTGAATGACTGAAAAGGTGTGACAAACTGAAAATAGCTTCTACTGCATATTTTATGGGTATGCATGCATGTAGGTGTTTGAACCTATCCAAGTAGCATTACATTGGGAGTCATTTCAATGGATTTTGGAGGTCATAAATCTTCTTCCTTATTTATGAAGAATAACATTCCAATGGATCATGTGCCAAACAGGATTTAAGACATTGCAATCAGTAGAAAGTCACAAAGAAAGTAATAATTCTCGAAACAGTCAAAACAGTTTGAAAAATGAAGTTTTTTCCTCCCTGCTCTGAGAGGAACTATTTAAGAACCATTTAGTTATGATAATAGATGTCACTGTGGTTGAGAAATCAAGGTTTATTGTAGTTGAAAATTGTACCTTATTGGATTGGAAGCATATTCCGTAGCATCTGTTTACTGCAATGGATTTGTACTACACTTTAGGGACATGTGCCCTTCATGTATCTGCCAATGACATGTGATATTCTGTTGAGAGCTGCTGTGTTTTTCTTCTTCTTTTTGGCACTGTCAATTTAAGTTGTATTGCGTCAATTGGCCATTACCACAAGTTTCTCGTACGTTGCTGTAACCCGTAGGGTCACATAAAACAGAGAAACCATTTTCATCACACACGCTTTGACAAGTTTTTACTTCTGAAGTTGTGTGTTTCATTCTCTCTGCCAGAAGATTATTTACAAGAAACATTCTATGGAATATTTTGTTACGCTCAACGATGGCATTTCTTTTTTTTTCTTTTTTGGGTGATTTAAAATATGTTATCATGCCCAACTTCAAATATTACATCAGAATCAGAGATTTCTGGCTAATGCACAATACATTGTTGCAAGCTGGAAATTGCTATCAGAACTGTAACAGCTCCCCTCCCACACCAATAAGATTCTCATCCTTAGTGCGGTGTTTTGTTCCTGTGTGTATTTATCATATCATATTTCTAAAAACCTCCAGATGATCCTTCTGTATGTGGGTGATGCTTTCCTGGCTACATAAGTAAAGACTCATAGCATAATCTTGACAGAATAAGGAAATGATAACAACAGATGTGATGCTATTAACTTACATTTCTTCCTTAGCAGTTAAATTTTAAATGCAAAGATAGCAAAGAAGCATTTATTGGAAGTAATGTTCCCTGCCACCAGACTGTCCCCTAATGATCTCAAATTATTCTCTAACCCATTGTCCCTGTTGTTATGCTTCAATTGACCCCTTTGAAAATTTGAAAATACATTGTGGGTGATCTCACAAAATGATTACTTTTCAAAAAAAGGCAAATACAATTTAATCTGTGATGGCTTTGTGGCCTTAGTCTGCAGATCCATGCATACAATAAAATCATTAGTCTTTACGGTGCCACATAGCTCACTTATATCTGACAAATTTGGTATCATACATATCACTGTACTAAATACCAAATTCTGGTTTTCGGATCATGTTAATACAATTTGTGTAAATTTGGTTAGCATGATGCCTGAATCAAGCCACTCTGATTCATAAATAATAGGTTATGCCTAGCATATTGTGCAAACCACAGCTGATTAATGACTTATGCAATTCTTTTTTAAAATTTTATTTATATGCCGCCCTTCTCCGGAGACTCAGGGCAGCTTACAATGCGTTAAGCAATAGCCTTCATACTTTTGTATATTTTATACAAAGTCAGCTTATTGCCCCCACAAACCGGGTCCTCATTTTACCCACCTTAGAAAGGATGGAAGGCTAAGTCAACCTTGAGCCTGGTGAGAATTGAACTCGCAGTAATTGCAGGCAGCTGGATGTTAAATGCTGCCTTAGTAGGAGGCATTAGCCTCCTACACCACTCAGGCTCCTTAGCAATTGATCTTGGTTAAAGAAACCATGGTTTACAGTGTCATGCAAATGAATGAAATTATTAATCTAGCATATACAAAAGTATGTGTCCACAAAAGGACATACATGCATGTTACACATCCACACACACAAACACACATTCTTTAAAATAATGATACTTGGAGCATCGAGTATGATGATAGCTCATTTCCAAAATGTTTTGCCCTATCCAGCAACTGCCTGCACCAGTATTAGCAAAATACCAATGCAAATCTTCAGTTAGCCATTATAAGAGAAGAGATCAACTTCAGATGTTCTGAGCACTTTGCAGAACAGACAGATTTTAAAATAAATATAACAGCTTGTCATTCTTATGGAACCTTAAGATAACAAACAGAAAAGAAGATGGTTTTTGTAATTCATTATATTCCCAGATATAGCATCCCTGATGGAAAAACAATAACTTGCCAAAATGTGCATCTGCTTCTGTTTATTTTTTCTTTCTCCTCTGGACCTTGGAAATAAAGAATGCATTTTAGAATACCACCTGGGAGTTTACACGTAGGCAAAAAATAATGTTGGACAATTGCAAGTCCATTTTAGAATAGTATCTAGGGATACATTTAGAGACTAAAATAATAATAATAATAATATTGGCCAACTGCAACTCTTTAAAGTATATGTGAAAAGTTTGCCCGAGAAAATAAGTTATGTTACTGGAACACATTCCTTACAACTGTATCATAAACGCAACATTCCACTTACAGGCACTTTATAATGAGTAATACTTTAATGCATGCTTTGAAAGATGGGGTGGATATATACATTTTGCCACCTGATATTTTGACCCCATTCCAAATCACCATAGTAACAGTCTTGTTCTGCATTGAACAAACTTGAGAATAGCCCAGTAGGGCTCATGTTTTACACTTAGAAAATTACAGGTCAGATAAAAGGATTACACAGTAGATAAGGAAGATCCCTTTGACTGAGGCACTAGAAAAGTGCTGCCAACAAAGTAGACTCAGCTTGCTGAGTTTGATGCTCTTCAGATGTTCTGGACTTAACTCTCAGAATTCCTAAGCAGGAAAACCAAAGGCCCACGAAGTTGCAGGTACAAGAAACTTGACTCATAGGCAGCTTCCCCCCTTCCTCAAAAGCGATGAAAAGATAGAGGCATCAGTTAGTATAGCCTGCTCAATAAATCTTACAATACAGGAATTCTTCAAATGATGGTGGAAAAAAATTTGTCAGTTCTCTTCCCTGTCTAAAGGGCAATGGATTCCTAAGGCGATACAGAATTTAGAACATTTCCTTTCATAAACTCAATTTTTTAAAAGCTTCCCTTGGTTATGACTATATCAGAGGTGGGTTTCAGCAGGTTCTGACCAATTCTGGAGAACCGGTAGCAGAAATTTTGAGTAGTTCGGACAACCGGTAGTAAAAATTCTGACCGGTCCCGCCCCGTCTATTCTTTGCCTCCCAAGTCCCAGCTGATCAAGAGGAAATGGGGATTTTGCAGTAACCTTCCCCTGGATTGGGGAGGGAATGGATTTTTTATAGTATCCTTCCCCTGCCACGTCCACCATGCCACTCCCACCAAACCATGCCACACCCACCAAGCCACGTCCACAGAATCAGTAGTAAAATTTTTTGAAACCCACCACTGGACTATATGATCTGGGCTGCAAAAATCCAAATGAGCACAGGATGACAGCAAAGACTTAAAATTTTCTGTTGGCGCACTGGTTAGAATGCAGTATTATAGGCTAATTCAGCTCACTGCCAGGACTTCAATTCTCACCAGCTCAAGGTTGACTCAATTTCTATCCTTCTAAGGTCGGTAAAATGAGGAATCAGATATTTGGGGGCAATAGGCTGACTCTGTAAGCCCCTTAGAGCAGGACTGTCAAACTCCCAGCCCACAGGCCGGATGCATCACGTGACACCGCCATGCCCACACCCAGTTTAGCAAAGGGCGAAAAAGTCCCGATACGTCACATGACACCACCATGATGACGTGAGTTTGACAGCCCTGCCTTAGAGAATGCTGTAAAGCACTATGAAGCGGTATACAAATCTAAGTGCTATTTCTTTTGCTATTTAGTGGTTCTATGGATATAGTTCTGTACAATAAAAGTGGATAAAATACTCGCAATATGAATTTTGCTTTGTATCTGGGAGTTCTACAGCAGAATATTGTAAAACCTGCTCATCAGGTGTTGAAGGCTGAAATGCGAGTCATGCAAATGGGTCATGCAAGAAGATCTCTGACACACAAACATGTCTGCAAAAGAATGGAGAAGAGTACATTAAATGTTTTAGATTGGCCAGGTCTAAACACAAAACTGTAGAAAGGTTATAAAAAGACCCGAAACAAGGATTTCCATTCTCAAACAGTACTACGTTGAAGCAGTTGCCAAGTGGGAGTGGGCTGAAATTTCTACACAGTAAAGAGAAATCGACTGACAATTAAACAAAAACAAAAACATTTGGGTGCAGTTATTGCAACTAAAAGTGAAACAAATAGTTTCTGAAATGAAGGGGTCCATCGCATGTTGGATGCTTCTTTAAGTAATAACATGAAACAAGAATGAGACTTGGGCTTATTTGTTCACTTATATTGTTTATATGTCTACAGGATATCACATAACACTTACATCAACTCTGGTAACATTTGGGAACAAATAATGAGCCAGCATTCAAAAAAATCCAAAATGTATAGTGCAGTCCAGCAGTAACAGCACACATATATATCCCAAGCATGGGTGAGGACGAGATGCTGAGGCATCTGAATTATTTTTAGGGGAACAATTATTCATTGAATTAGCTGTGTAAAGAACAATTGTGAGGTAAAAGGTATTTTCCATCCTTGTTAAATAGGAAGATTGCTGAGCTGATTTCCCTTGTTTTCCCCAGCAGTTGGAAACAGGTTATTATTTGAAGGAGGAATTAAGATGTGGAATTTACAAGCATTTCACTTTTATTCCCAGAAAATGTTGAAAGAATATAATTCAATCGAATACTACTCTGTATTTAATAACTATCCCATTTGCATGTCTGGAGGGTCTCTATTTTTCTGTCCAAAATGCAAAATGATACAGGATTGGGTTTTTTTCTTCTCTTGATCAAACTAAGTTTGCATAATAAATACTTTTGGAAACTCAAAAGCTTTAGCTAAAAGCTATAGCTTCTGAGTTTCCAAAAGTTTTCATTATGCAAAGATGATTTAAGAGGAAAACAACTCCTGTGTTATTTTGCAATTTTGGATGGAAAAATTGAGATATAACATTTCAATGTTTCCATTGCCCTAAGAAAGATATTGCCTATAAAGCCTATGAACTGCATAAAAACCTACTATTGGTTTTAAATATAAAAATGTTGGAAGGATGGGAAACAATGAGGTGGAGAAAACAGAAAGGTCAAGAATCCATAAATTTGAATGCTCATTCATATATTGAGAGAATTATAGATGTGCTAAAAAAATTCTTAGCTTTCCCCAAATTGGTCTCTTTCAGATGTGTTGGTTGTCTTTTCAAACAAACCATAATCTACACGTTCTCTGTAGATGAGGGATTCTGAGATTTAAAATCTAAATCTATAAGAGTCTCGGTGGCACAGCAGACGACAGTGCTGTTGAGTAGCACCAGCTGCCTGCAATTACTGCAAGTTCAAATCTCACCAGGCTCAAGGTTGACCCAGCCTTCCATCCTTTCGAGGTAGGTAAAATGAGAACCCGGATTGTGGGGGCAATAAGCTGACTTTGTATAAAAAAGAACACCACTGGGGGGGGGGGGAAAGCCTTACTAAGCAGGTATATACAAAAGTATGAAGGCTATTGCTTAACACATTGTAAGCTGCCCTGAGTCTCTGGAGAAGGGCAGCATGTAAATCGAACCAATAAATAAAATAAATAAATAACACATCTTGAGTGTACTAGGGTTACAAAAGGTATTTTAGGGGTGGCTTATTACCCAACTTTTTATCAGAATCTTACTAACAAAACTGTTATTACTACAGTATTAACTTGTGATACAACATGGTACAAGATTTTTTCACAAATGCTTTTGGGTGTCTCATGACGGTGCACAAAGTTCATACTTTAAGGTGAATTAGAATTTTCCAGGGTATATACATGTTGTAACATGTTGGTTTGTACAGAGCATTTTTAGAGAACTCACACAACTGGTAGTTCATATTTACCTTGCCATTGTTGGTGAAAGTTTCACAAACAGCATTGTGCTTCTTCCGTTTTTGTGGATGGTGGAGATTAAACAGTGATATTGCAATGAATGCCATTGACATGAAAGGTTCGTTTGTAGTTCTGAGCGCCATCTTCTGGATTATTTCAGAAGACTGTGAGAATATTCTCAGTGCAATACCCTTGTTCTCTGTGCCACCACAGATTTTGTTATTTGATATGAGTGAGAAAGGAAGAAGACAAGCAAATAGCAGGGACATGCAGGCTGTACATCGAAGGGGTTTGTAGATTCATTGTTTCTGAGTTTTACATACTCTTGTTCTTTCTGATTTTTAAGAATAAATTATGTGTTCAATGCGCTGAACATTTTATGGTTATTGAGTTATGTTTATTTTCAAAGCTTTTTATGTTAGGTTTTAAGGCTTCCAATAATACTAATATAATATATAATCTTACCATTGTGGATTACCAGTAATTCATTTTTATATTCTTTCTATTATTCCATATTGATTTCAAATAGGAGAAATCATCAATTTATTACTGAAACACTGAAATTGCTCATGGAAAAATATTTCAATTTAACACACAGTCATTTTACTTCTTTAAATTATTTGATGCAGAATTCCTCTATAAAAATACAAACTGACTGAAACACACAAGTACATTCTTGTGAATTTCTACCAAATTCTTTCAAACACTTTTTATTTTAATATGTATTAACACCTTTGTTTACTCTTAGTTTGCTGTTTTTGCTATTGATTTGCTATACATGTTGTCACTATTTTTGCAGGAAAAAATATTATATTTTTATCCTTTTGCCCAACAACCTATCCATTGTGTCTCTCAACTTTAATTTTTCCTTATTAAAAAGGTATGATTCCAGATTCCCATTACCGGTAATATTAATCCTGTCGATTCCATGCTTAGCTTTAACTTTATCACTTCAAATTGGTGTAAAGCCAAAAGTTTATATCATAGTAATTTGCAGATATTTCAGTGTCCCAGACTTTCACAAATTGAGTAAGCTCTTAAAGGGGCTCTGTACATTCTACTGAACAAAATTTGAATGTTTCATGCATACAAACTTCTTAGGCTCTTAAAGTTCTCCTGCAGACTCTTTCATTCAGAACATCAAGTTCAGGATTGAGACAACATACATGTGCCATGTAGATTCTGTGTTCAGAATTAGCCATGATGGTGCAGTGGTTAGAATGCAGTACTGCAGGCTACTTCTGCTGACTGCTGGCTGCCAGCAGTTTTGCAGTTCGATTCTGACTGGCTCAAGATTAACTCAGCCTTTCTGAGGTTGGTAAAATGAAGACCCAGATTGTTGGGGGCAAGATGCTGACTCTGTAAACCGCTTAGAGAGGGCTATAAAGCACTATGAAGCAGTATATAAGTCTAAGCATGTAGAAGCTCAACGTATGGAAGCAAAGACCTCGTCATTGATCTTTTTATTTAATTAACAAATTCATGTGGCCACCCATCTACTAATGGAAGCATGAATGCTTAACAAAGATAAGCACATAATATAATGTTCAAAGTCACTTTGAGAAAAAAAAAAGACTAAAACAAGTCAAGACCCCATTGAAATCTCAGCACAAATTGAAGAATTGTCTAAGAATAAATTAAAGACTTCTAGACCATGGCTTCTAGTGCTACCAACAAACACTACAAATATTTTGTTTTTCTCTCCTTAATGATTTTAGAGGGACAAAACAGGCAAGCTAGAAAGAGTGGTGAAAAACACAGAAGTTATAGATAGAACACAGCTTTTTTCTAAATCCTCCAATAAAGTTCTAATTTTGAGGAAAGGCAATTGGAAAATAAAATAGTCAAAGCCTATTAGACTCAAAGGCCTCAAGGATATTATATTGGCTTACTTCGTTCTTTTGCTTAAAGAATAGCGTGTTAAATAATAATTTGTTAAAATGATAAATATCACTTTTCAAAATCAGAAGGCAGGTGGACAATATCTTGGATATTTGACTTAATTCTGCCATTTCCCCAAATTCTAATTGATATTATCTCTATTTAGGTCTTCACTATCCAAGAGCAATCTTGACATGATGGCTAGAAGAAATCTGGGATAATATTGTTCCCATGATATAATATGTGTGCCTATCACATTACTGGTTGATGCTGAGATAGCATTAATCTGAAGAAAATCAGTTCTGCTTAATTTCTGAACACATAACTGGAGAATCAGTGAGATATCAATAAGCTGCAGTTCAAGCATGGGCCCATTGGCCATGTTGATTAGGTCTGGTTGGACTTGTTGTTCAACAAAACTGAGGTTCATATATTGGCTACTTTTTAATTAATGATGTTTTCTATTCCATAAGGAAACTTTCAAAATAGAAGTGGCTTTTTTTTGTGCCTGACCTTACAGAAAATTATGTTCATGAGGGATAATACTATTTCCATGATTTTCACCTTTCCCTGTATTCAAGAGCAAGACTGCTTAATGCTCATTTTCAGTTACCTCATATCAATTATGTTTCCATTATAGATAGTCCTTGTTTAGTGACTTCCTTGAACAGCGACTGTTTGCAGTTGCAATGGTAATGAAGAACTAACTTTGCGACCTGTTGCTGTTCCTAATTGTGGTCGCTAAATGAGGACTGTACAGACAAATACTCATCTTGCTACAATCCATTGTATCATGTATTGATTAGCAGTTGAATGAATTACTTAGAATGCAATTTTTTTCCTGTAATTCACAGTAGGAATTTTTTAAATTAGCAATATGCTGTCTTCCTTCTCATTTCATTTCAAGGTTCACATGGGCAGCACCTTTAAAGAAGACCATCTCTTCTAGTCACTTGGATCAGAAGAAAGGAGTTGTCCCATTCCAACTGATGGCAGCTCCTTCCCATTTAGTTCGAATGGCCATTTCCAGAGATGGCACTCTTTTGTTGGGATCCCTGTCATCCACAGAATGGTTTTCTTCCCAGTGATGAGAATGTGTATCTGCAAAGAGAATGGCAAACATGCATTTACTCTGTTTCAGGCAAAACAGATCTTGAGTTCATTTTAGCATTAATTCAACATATAGCCATATATTGAAATTAGAAGTGCAGATAAGTCTCAGTCACTTTTTGAAATGTTTCTCAGAATAAAGCTCACAAAATGTAATTTTTGTGAAAGAAATGATACAAAGGAAAATGATTGTGCCCTATGTTCACAGCTACATTTCAGATTAGGACCATTATCTACAGTTTTTGATACAGAAGACCAAGTGGCCAAGACTAGTTCTGTATACTTCCAGAGTACGTGAAATCGAAGAATAGAAAGGCAGATATCAGTTAAATGTTAGGGGGAAAAATAGATGCACTGATGTTAATAACAGTGCTTTAGTCTGCTGCACCACCAGGGCTCTTTATTTATTTATTTATTTATTTATTTATTTATTTATTTATTTATTTAATTAATTATTGAATAAATTGTGGAATAGAATCATTTAAAAAAAGGATACCAAAGGAGGGACAAAATGAAATGTGAATGACAAAAAATAAAATGTTTTTAGTTGTTTTAAACAATTAAACCCAATTGTTGAATTGTCCTGCGGTGAATTGGCCATGGCAAATTGGTCACAATGAATTGTCCCATTCCATTTAAGAAGTCCCTTCTTGCTGAGTACCTTCTCATTCTAGCACAGTACTCCATACTATGATATTCAAACCTTCACTTTTTTATTACAGCACTTCAGCACGTCACTTATTGTATACAATAGAGAGCAGTTTTATGATATATATGATCTTTAGGTAAGTCTTTTAATGGGTGATATGGCTTGAAACAATTGGAATATTTCCCTTACCTTTATTGGCAATGATTTTGGAATTTTCCCCAGAAACTTTCAAGTATATTCTCAGACAGAGCTGGATCTTTTAAGATGCTAGATTGTTTATTTTAATTTGTTTATAGTTTGAATGATTGTCTAAGAATTTTTAGGAGTACTTTTTAATCTGGGGTTCATCACTTTACAGTTAAAAATTAGAAGGGGCATTTAAATTGATATCACTTTTAAAATTTGATTTACAATGATCAGAAAAGACAGGAAAATGGATTTAAGCATTACTTGTGGGAAAAAGAAATAAGCATCTTCCTTTAATATTTCTCCAAGAAATATAAATGCCTACCTATTGTTAGATGAACAGTTTTCTTTTGGGAGGGCTTGCCTTTATAAAAATATAAATCAAAGAGATGTTCCATTTTCCAATCAGACAATAGCAACCTGTTTAAACTGAAGAGAATGCTGTATGTTTCATTTATGTTGCACAGCCATATTGGCAATTTTGGTGTCTTCAACATGCTTCCAACCTGTAGGATAAAAGTTGTAGTTATGGATCAAGTGAAATAAAATGCATTTGCATGCTTTTTTAGAATTGCATATTTCTAAATTTAAAATGCAAATGCCTCACTCTAAAAAGGTTAAACTGGCATAAAAGTAAAATGAGATTCATTGTCTGCAAAAAGTGGTGATAGTTTTTTATTTCAACCACCCTGGGAACAATTCTGGATTCTTCTGAGGGATGTCTAATTAGCCATGTCTGGGATAGTAAGCTATCATTCCCTAAGATCTTTAATTCTTCTAGAATGCTGTCAAGTGGACTGTGAAAGTTATGGCAGTCCAAGAAATAGCCTGAGTTATCCAGTGAAGCTGAATGATGAATGAGAAAAACACATGAATTATAAAATTAACTTCCATGAGTTGTGGCAACATCACCAACCTAACAAATACTAAACAGAGATTTATACAAACACAAGAAATATGACTTCTGGAGGATTATGGCAAACTTAAGACAGCTCTGCTAAAGTGGAGCCAATGACTGCAGCAAAGACCAATGAACAGTGAGCAGACTGGTTCCTTGGAATCCCTTCAGATAAAGAGAGGACGTGCCCTCAATTCACGATCACATGATCACAGTTTAGGCATTTAGCAACCTGTTCACACTTACAGCTGGTTGTCAAGTGCCCCATGATCATGTGATCACCATTTCCAATTTTCTCCGCCAGCTTCCCCAGAAAGTCAATGGGGAAACCAGCGGAGAAGGTTGCAAATTGTGGCTGCCTGCCAAAAGGAATCCCTCTTGTCTTGGGGTCTGACTCAGAAAGCTTCTTGCTGAAAGATTTCAGCTCTGAGTCTGCTTGGCTTTTGTCAGGGACCTCTTTCAGCCAGCTTCCGGAGATGAGAGGGAGCTGAAATCTAATCAGGATTTTCAGCCCATGTGCGGAGAAGCAATACAGTAGAGCAGTGATGGCTAACCTTTTTGGTGCCGAGTGCCCAAAGCATGAGCGTCTGCATGCAACCCAAAATACAATGCGAGCACCCCCGCACATGCACCCCCCCACACATGCGCCTCTCCCTCACCCATTTTTGGCTTGCAGGTTGGTGCAGGAGGCCTTCCAGGCCCAAAATGGGGTGGGGGGGGACGCACACACATAAACCCCTAAAATGCAATGCAAGCTCCCCCCGCACATGTGCCCTGCCCCCCATGCATGCACATACACATCCCCCACATGCGCCCCATCCCCCGCACATGCACAGCAGAGATCCAAAAACCAGCTGGCTGGCAGGAGGCATACACGCATGTGTAGTGGAGCTGGACTGGGGCGATGGCTGGCGTGCCCACAGAGAGGGCTCTGCATGCCACCTGTGGCACGTGTACCATAGGTTCGCCATCACAGCAATAGAGTAAAGAGTGCAGGGTGCCTAAAAGGGGTGGAGAGACCACGGGAGGCCTGATGTAGTCTGCATGCGAGTTTCTCTGCTCAGAGGCTGAAAATCTTGCTTGCACATATAATGTCCAGTATTACTATCAGTTGCTGGGAAAAGGGATTATAGGATTTACATCTGCTTATGAGCTTCTTGTTAACACCTGCTTGGCCCCTGTCAGAAGAAAATGCTAAACTAGATCAAACTTTTATTTCACCAAGAAAGATGTCTTTTATATTCTTCTATATGCTGGCTGTTTCTTATTGTTCTCACTCTTGTTGGCTCATGATGTCTCAAAGCTATTTTGAGACCCTCTTATGGGGACTGGACCATTGGTGGGTTGCCCCCGGTTCAGACCGGTTCACATGAACCGGTAGTAAAACCGGCAGGAGGCCCCGCCCACCGCCCCGGATGTCATCAGCAGCAATCTGCGCATGCACAGAAGCAAGGCGCGCACGCAAGCAAAGCAAAAGCATGCGCGCGATCCCATTCCAAACCGGTAGTAAAGGTAAGTAGAATCCACTCCTGGACTGGATTGGCTAATCAAGGGAGCAGAACTCCTTCAAATACTTGTCAGCTGAATGCTTTTTTCCACACCTGTAGAGATCTGTACTGTTCTGTTTCTTCCTTGCTCCATCGTAAGTAGCCAACATCACTGCGGGAGAGAATTCCATGCCGTACTTTTTGCATGCTGCCTTCAGTGTCAAGCTTTTTGCATCCATTGAACACATGTGGACGTGCCCTGCCAGTTAAAATGAGATTCAGAATTGCCTAAAGGGAGAAAGGACCAAATTACACTTCCAGGTAGTATGAAGAATCAGGACACCTGACTATAAAGACTAAATTGCTGCTCAGTTGCCTGGGGTCTGTTAGGCAAACCACCCTGCCTCTGAAGGTGTCAGCTGCAGCTGCTGGCAACACATCAGGAAATCTTTTGTCTTGGCTACAATCTCTAAACCCTGAAACCCAACATTGCGCAGTAACTGGAAACATTAAAGTATAGCAGCATATTTTTTTTTTCCATTTTTATGTACTTATGAAAAGTAGTCAAAGACTATAAATTTCACATTTAGAAATTTACTTGTCTGCAGCTAATGTCTCCATGTCTCCATTGTAACAGGTGAGTTGTGGTGAAGTCGAGATCTCCCTGAAGCCTGTTTAGCCAAAAACAGAGAAAATGCTACAGAATTGGTTTCACTTATAGTTTAACTTTTTTTTAATAAAATGTTTTTATTGTTACATTTAAACAAACAATACATCATTAATTACTCAGTGTGACATCTGAGTACATATTTTTGTGTCATTATATTTCCTCATTTACCATCATTTTCTTGCTACATTTCTATCTCACTTTTCCATTTTAATTTAATTTATTACATTTTTTCCAAGTTTCTTGCATTTATATTAATTTTTATTATATCTCATCTCTATCCATTGATAGAATTGCCCCCATATCCTGTAATACTCCACTTATAGTTTAACTCTTAATTAACTTCACTTCATTTATAGTTTGTCATCTACACAAAATCCTGTTTCAGCTATCCTATGGCAAAGCCTATACAACGGAGAATGAACAATGTTTAACAGCATTGCAGGGTGTAATAATCAGTATGATATTAACTAAAGCATCAGACCTAGATGAGAGACAAGATTGAGTCATGAAGGTTATTCTGTATGAATAGATTGTTTGTTATTTCACAGCCCATTTCATTTTAAAAATATTATTGAGATCATGCCCGGCCTTCCTTTATATAAACACTCAAGTTTAATTTACATATCAGAGTTATGGAATTGATAAAATAGGAAGGAAGAGAATCAAATAAACCTCCCTTTGAGAGGCAGGATATGGAAATAATAAGCAAAGATATAACAAATATGAAACTGGGCAATTAAGGGTCATTTAATTGAAGGGTTTTTTTGAAGAGCCTTTCTGTAAAATCACCTGCATCTCTTGATGCTTTTCTTTCCTAGTTTGGTTTTGGATTTACAATTTGCATACCCTGTTTCCCTGAAAATAAGACATCCCCTGATAATAAGCCCAATCAGGCTTTTGAGTGCATGCGCTGAAATAAGCCACACCGAAAATCACCCCTCCCTGAAAATCACCCCTCCCCAAAAACATTTAAGCACATGCGCAGCCGGTCCCCGCCATTTCCTCTGGTTAGGGTTAGGGAGACAGAGCTGGAAATCAGATAAGACAGCAAGAGGAGCCCCGTCTTGCTCAATGCGCCCCAAAATAATAATAACTCCCTGAAAATAAGGCCAAGCACTTATTTTGGGGTCCAGAAAAATATAAGACAGGGTCTTATTTTCAGGGAAACACAGTAGTACGTGGTTATAATTCTGTTGTTTTTATTGTGACATTGCAACCAGCAGAAAAACATTCAGCGATTCCAGATACCAAAGGTTCTTTTTCCCAAGGGAGAAAAATGGGACTGTTTGCAAACAAGGGCTATGTTTATATCCATATATATTGAAAATCTTCTCTGTGGAACTGAAGTGGAGTCCTTGATGCTCTCTGAGTATTGATAGTATATGGATCAACTTATCTTCTAAAACTTTCTTTACTTATGTAAAGCCGCTGGGTGAGATCATCTGTGGTTACAGGATGAAGTACCATCTGTACGCTGATGATACCCAGCTGTACATCTCCGCCCCGGACCACCCCAACGATGCCCTTGAAGTGATGTCCTGGTGTCTGGAGGCCGTGCGGATCTGGATGGGGAGGAACAGGCTCAGGCTTAACCCATCCAAAACCGAGTGGCTGTGGTTTCTGATGTCCCGATATAGTCAGCTGATGCCATCGCTGACTATTGGGGGCGAATCGCTCGCCCCCACGGAGAGGGCTCGCAACTTGGGCGTCCTCCTGGATTCATGTCTGTCTTTAGAAGAGCATTTGATGGCCGTGACCGGGAGGATTTTTCATCAGGTCTGCCTGATTCACCAGTTGCGCCCCTTTCTGGATCGGGACTCCTTATACACAGTCACTCGTGCCCTCGTCACTTCCCGCCTGGACTACTGTAATGCTCTCTACATGAGGCTCCCCTTGGGGAGCACCCGGAGGCTCCAACGGGCGCAGAGTGCGGCCGCGTGGGTGGTTATGGGAGCAACATGGCACTCCCACGTGACACCCCTCCTGCACGAGCTGCACTGGCTCCCGGTGGTCTTCCAGGTGCGCTTCAAGGTCCTGGTTACCACCTTTAGAGAGCTCCATGGCTTAGGACCTGGTTATCTACGGGACTGCCTACTACCACAAACAGCCTCCCACTGGCCGGTACGCTCCCATAGAGAAGGGCTCTTCCGGGTGCCATCAGCCAAACAATGTTGACTGGCGGCCCCCAGGAGGAGGGCCTTCTCTGTGGGGGCACCTACTATCTGGAATGAGCTCCCCGCAGAGATACGGAGGATCCCAGATCTGTGTACTTTCCGCCATGCTGTTAAGACCCTCCTATTCCAGCAAGCCAGCCTGGCCTAATTTTCTCCCCTTTTCTTTTAAATATCTTTTAAATTTTCTAAAGTGAAATTTTAATTTGTTTTTAAATTATTGGGATTTTTAACTGTCGCGGGCTAAATTGTTTAATTTGGTTTTAATTATGTTTTAACTTTTGTATTAATGTATTTTATCTTGTGCCTGTTCACCGCCCTGAGCCCTTCGGGAGTAGGGCGGTATATAAATCTAATTAAATGAAAATGAAATGAAATTTACCGATGAATATAAATAACATTTTCAGAATCTTAAGGTATACACATTGATTGGTAAATAATTGCTTAGCTTAAATCTAAGTATTTAAAAAGGGGAAAAACCCATTTTACCTTTCAAATGTCCTGGAGAAAAGTAAACTATACAGAAATAAGATCACCCCATGACTTCCCTCAGAGTTCAGCTGATTCAAATAGATGAAAGAAAACAAGAATTATTTTAACATTGCCCAACTTTTCGGAGAATTGTAATTAGATGTTGTTTCTTGTTTTTAATTACAATATTATCCAAAATAGCCTTTCCTAACCTGGTATTTTCCAGATATACTGGGATTACAGCTTCCAAAATTCTTCGCCAGCATAGATTTATTTATTTATTTAAAAATGTACACGGTTGCCCAGTTCTACAACGACTCTGGCTTATACACAGAAAATAATAATTTTAAAATGCAATTAAAAGAACCAAATGCTAGAAGAACAACAACCAAGTAGACAGAACCCACTACCAGGGGTGAAATGCTCTCGGATTGGACTGGATCACCCGATTCGGTAGCGATCTTGGCTGGTGGTTCGGCGATCCAGTAGTGATGGCGGAGTGAAGCTCTGCCCACCCGCCCAGGTATCATTACTTCCTGGTCTTAACCAGGTTTTGCACATGCACAGAAGGTCTGCATGTGCATGTGATGCATGTACACGCATGTGAAGTGAGCACATGCGCGCGGCGCGTGCACTTCCAAACCGGTAAGGAAGGTAAGTAGATTTCACCCCTGCCCACTACCCACTCTAACCCAAGAGCTGTAGAAACAGCCAGATTTTGGATGACAAGATGAAGAAAACTCCTCCATACAAAAGCAAATGTATGAAAAGTTTAACAGCTGGATAAGAATAAAATTGAATTAGTTAACACTTCTGGATATGAACCGGACAACAATCCTGTGTAAGATGATTTAAGAATAATCCCTAGTAAACACGTAGTAATCGTTTAAGAGAAAAATACATGGAACTGTAGTTCTCTTTCTGAGTATAGTAAAAAAAAAAAGATTGGAAGAGATTCAATTTTGTAAATAAATTGCACACCCTCTACTTACGCAGTATATGTGATCCAAGATAAACTGCTGCATTGTTTCTTTTTCAAAAAAGTCAAACAGTTGAACCTGCAAAGAAATATTAAGAACTACAGAATGCCCATAAAGTGGTTGGATTCCAGTAAGAACAAAATATTGAAAAACATTGTGAGATATAGTAATTACCTCATTCAGCACTATTACATACAAGCATTGTTTATTCTGATTTGAATTATGTATCTCGCATATCCTAGAGTTCACCTTAGTTAAATCTGCCAGATTCCACTGGGTTAGAAAAATGTGGATGTCTCCTAAACAGCAGCAAAGTAATACATACAAGTTAACTCTTTCCTGTCTACTATGGGTTGTTTGAATGTTTGCATCCCACATATGGTTTCCTCCTTTATCACATACAGCAGTCTTCCCCAAATAGCCTGTCACTATTATAGGTAGCCCTTGACTTATGTAGTATCTATGTATGTAGGTGTGTATACAGTGGTGAAATCCAATTTTTTTTTACTACTGGCTCTGTGGGCATGGCTTGGTGGTTGTGGCAGGGCAGGGATACTGCAAAAATTCCATTCCCACCACACTCCAGGGGAAGGATACTGCAAACCCCGCATTTCTTCCCCCCTCCTGGGGGAAGGATATTGCAAAAGCTCCATTCCTACTCCACTCTGGAGCCAGCCAGAGGTGGTATTTCCCGGTTGTCTGAACTACTCAAGATTTCTGCTACCGGTTCTCCAGAATCTGTCAGAACCTGCTGGATTTCACCCCTGTGTATATACATATACACATACGAGTTTTGGTGTATTCGGGTCTTTTCTCGTGTAAGGTTGAGAGTATCTTGGCAACATTTTGACGAGGTCCCACTCGTCATCTTCAGGCTGGTGTCTTCAGCTTTGTGCTTGTGCGAGAAAAGCACGAAGCCGAAGACACCAGCCTGAAGATAACGAGTGGGACCTCGTCAAAACGTCACCAAGATACTCTCAATCTTACACGGGAAAAGACCCGAATACACCAAAACTTGCATACCTCTACCCGTGAAAATCTATGAAAACATATACACATACACATATACACATACACATATATAGTCCATTTGGGACCAGAATTTCCATTACTAAGCAAAATGGTTATTAAGTGAGTCACACTCAATTTTAGGATATTTTTGCCATAGTGTTAAGCAAATTGCAATTGTTAAGTGAATCATGTGGTCATTAAGTGAATCCAGGTTTCTCTATTGACTTTGCTTGTTGGAAACTGGCTGCAAAGATTGCAAGTGGGATGCTGCAACCATTATAAATACACGCTGGTTGCCAAGTGCCCAAATTTTGATCATGTGACTGTGGGCATGCTGCAACGGTCATAAGAGAAATGGCCAAGTGTACGTTACCTTTTTCAGTGTACCTTTGTATGGTTGCTAAATGAATGGTTGTAAGTCAAGGGCTACCTGTACTTTTAAATTCTTAGAATTCTGGCATTGAAAGGGTGGCATTCGTTCTAAGTATTTATTTAGCTTGTGTACTTTTGAGGGGTTTTTTATGTTGGGTCTAAACCAGTGGTGGGTTTCAAATTTTTTTACTACTAGTTCTGTGGGTGTGGCTTGGTGGACGTGGCATGGCTTGGTGGGCGTGGCTTGGTGGGCACGGCTTGATGAGTGTGGCAGGGGAAGGATACTGTAAAATCTCTATTCCCACCGCACTCCAGGGGAAGGCTAATGCAAAATCCCCATTTCCTCCCGATCAGCTGGGATTCAGGAGGCAGAGAATAGATGAGGGCGGGGCCAGTCAGACTTTTTACTACCGGTTCTCCAAACTATTCAAAATTTCCACCAGAACTGGTCAGAACCTGCTGAAACCCATCTCTGGTCTAAACTCAATTCAAACATTTCTCCCTTCCAGATCTTTATAATAGCTTATCTTACTTGTTCAGTAAAGTGATCCACTTCGTAGTCTATATTTTCAGTAAAGTAAGTATCATCCGTGATAAGGCAGATAGTCGCTCTCTGACTTTCTCCTGCTGTCCACAGAATGTCAACTACTGCTCTTGTAAGAGTTTTTTCTTGCTCTTTGAGGCTTATTTCAGATATACTGGAAAGCCAAACAGAAAGAGGTCATAGGGAACCATGAAAGTAAATCAGTAGATTCTGAACCATTTCTTTGATTTTTATTCTCAAAAGGCATTGGGTTGGACGTGTAATAATAATAATAATACCAAACCATGATTTAGCATGATGTTAAAATAAGATATGCAAGACTTGGGTGTGTTATCTCACCAGGGTTTTTCCTAAGTGAATGGGAAAAGGTTTCCGAAATGGTTCCTTTTATTAATTGCGGGTATGTCATATATTATGGAGTAAGAAACTATGGTCTATGTTGAGCTCAACAGGGAGGTTCAAATCTTGGTTTCTTAAATTGGGTGATGAAATTTACCAGGATTAATGTTAAATGCAATCCCCGCAGCCTGGAACAGCTGATCGGCGGTATTCCGGGAGGCCAATCCAACCACCAATCAGCTGCTTATGCTAAATCAGGCTGTGCTGAAGCTGACCAGGCTGTTTGCTGCAAGGAGGCAAATTGCTGGGAGGCAGAGGCAGATTTTTTTTCTTGTTTTCCTCCCCAAAAGCTAGGTGTATCTTATGGTCTGGAGCGATTTATAGTGCGAAAAATATGGTACTTTCACATGTTTAGCAGAGGAAGGTCAAAAGCAGAGGAAATAAGATCTTTGGAGATGCTAAGGTGAAAAGAGATTAAGCAAAGTGATAAAGTGAGGCTTGGAGAAAGCTTGGAGTTGGTAGGAAAATCAGAAATGGACACCTCTTGGACACCCATGCTCTTGGGTTTTTTTCCCAAGAGCATAAAGAGGCAAGAAATGGACCTCAGAGACAAAAAGAGAAATAACAAGCTATGAATATAAGCAGAGACACACACAGATGCAAAGAAGGAGAAAGTTGAGCAACAGATGTTTAGCAGCTTTCTCAACCATAGTGACTCAAGATATGTGAACTTTAGTTCCCAGAATTCTCCTGTCAACATGCTGGCTGGGAAACTTTAGGAGTTGAAGTCCAATATGTAATATTATCAAGATTGAGAAACACTAGCCTAGAGGGATGGTTAGCAAAAAGAAGAAGTTAACCTAGAGAGAGGCAGTGACCAAGGGATCAACATCAATGGGGAGAAAAATACTACTGTACTCATGAATAAGCAAGAACTAAAAGGAGGAAATCAGGGGTGAATCCAACCAATGTGGATTAGAGCTGCTATTAAGGCCTACCTCATGGTAATAAGTGCAACAAAACACCATGATTTCTCCATCCTTCTTGAGTCTGCAGAATGTTGCCCAGCAGCCCCTGTGCAGATTCACATGCATTCAGATTACCTGAGGATCCCAATGGGATTGGCTCATCCTACCTGCACCAGCAGACCTCAACGGTCAAGGAATTCTGGCTGGCAGGATCCAAATTGCAGGTGTGTTAACATTTCATCATACGTTGTGAACAGAACAAAGCTATGTTAATCCTTTGTCAAACAAATATTAAATGTAAGGGATAGTGGAAATATCAGTATGGGCTTTTTGGAAATAATCTTTTCTGCTGTGGCTTCCACCTTCTGGAACATCATCTCCCCCCCCCCCCAAAGTGAGATCTGCACCCACCCTTTTGGCCTTCCAAATGGGCCTAAAAACTGCTTCTGTCAACTGGCTTGGGGCCCCAATGGGCATGTATCATTCTGGAAGTGCTTAGTGGACTAAGATAATACCCCATTTCCTCCCCATGTGCATCTTGCTCCCTTCCCATCTTTGCCCATTTTAAATCAGTTTTAGTGTTAATATTAGTTTTAATGTTTCAGTGTTATATCCTGTTGTTTTTATTGATTGTAAGCCACATAGAGTCAAGTCTAGGCAATATGGCAGCATATAAATGTGATAGAGATGATAGATAGATAGATAGATAGATAGATAGATAGATAGATAGATGATAGAAGATAGATAGACAGATAGATAGACAGACAGATAGAAAGATAGATGATAGATGATAGGTTCTATAACAGAGCCTGTAGTACAGTGGTTTAAAGCACCCTGTTATTAACATCTATTAACATCTGCTGCTTGCAATTACTGCAAGTTCGAATCCCACCAGGCTCAAGGTTGACTCAGCCTTCCATCCTTTCTAAGGTGGGTAAAATGAGGACCCAGATTGTGGGGGCAATAAGCTGACTTTGTATAAATATACAAAAGTATGAAGGCTATTGCTTAATGCACTGTAAGCCGCCCTGAGTCTCCGGAGAAGGGTGGCATATAAATCAAATAAAAAAAAAAAGATAAACAGATAGATAGATAGATAGATAGATAGATAGATAGATAAATAGATCGATAGATCGATAAATAGATCGATAGATAGATAATAGATAGATAGATAGATAGATAGATAGATAGATAGATAGATAGATACATACATACATACATACATATATACATACATACATACAGTACATACATACAGTGGTGGGATTCAGCCAGTTCGCACCACTTCGGGAGAACCGGTTGTTAACTTTCTGAGCAGTTTGGTGAACTGGCTGTTAGAAGAAATCATTAGGGCAGAGAACCGGTTGTTAAATTACTTGAATCCCACCACTGGATAGATAGATAGATAGATAGATAGATAGATAGATAGATAGATAGATAGATAGATAGATAGATAGATGATAATAAATGAAAAAATACAATACTTTGACAGCGGGGATTCCTCTTTCTGAAAACAGAGAGGAGGCAGCTTTGAGATGACTTAGCAGGCCAGATAGTGCATAGAGACAGAGAGAATGGTTGGCAGATTTCATTTGTGAGGAAACTGCCAAGAGAATAGGCTGGAGGAACCTTGAGGTTTGATACTGGGAGAACGAGAAGCAGATTAGAGCCTGGAATGGTTCAGAATGGAGTGAGTTTCCCTGGGATTTTTTGCAGAGGGACAGCTGTTGCTGTGGGCGTTTGTGGAAGAAGGTGGGAAGAATCAGTTCAACTATGTACTATGCTGTTGAAATGAGTTGTAACTAAGATGGCTGAGTGTAATGGGCAGGGAGTTCTAGCTATGATTAAGCTCCCCTGCTGAGTGCATAAAGATCCCACTAAGTCCCACCGCTTATTACTGCTTAAATTATTTCTCTGTGTTATAGTCCCTACATTGTTTTTCTAATGCAAATTAGAAAAATGTCTATTCATAACTCACAGTGGAAATTTCTCTTTAGTGTCTCTCCACTGGATAGAGATATGGCAGCAAATTAACATGTACATGAATTGAATAGATGCTGGAGGATTCTACTTGGGAGTGCTGTTGCAAATGCACTCAAGTTTATGACTGAGTGCCGTCTGAAAAATGAAGTTACATACGGTTAATTAAAGGAACACTGAAGGAGGTTACAGTCCCTCTCTGGACTTGTGGGAGAAGAGTGGGAGATCAGAGGCCCTTCATATGAAAATAACTACAAACCCTGCAGTTTTTGAACCACAAGGGATCCCATTAAGCCTTGGATGTGGTCATCAAGACCTACAAATTCTTTGAACAAATGAATGACTGGAGAGAAATATAATTATGTTTTAACTTTAATTAAATTCAAGAATAAATGAAATGAAATCAGATTTAGATACTACCTTTGACTTTGGGGACTGAAATCCAAGGCAGTCCACACAGAGGTGGTATTCAGCAGGTTCTGACTGATTCTGGAGAACCGGTAGCGGAAATTTTGAGTAGTTTGGAGAACCGGTAAATGCCACCTCTGACTGGCCCCATCCCCATCTCTTCTCTGCCTCTCGAGTTCCAGCTGATTGGGAGGAAATGGGGATTTTGCAGTAACCTTCCCCTGGATTGGGGAGGGAATGGAGATTTTATAGTATCCTTGCCCTGCCACACCTACTAAGCCATGTCCACCAAAACCATGCCATACCCACCAAGCCACACCCCAGAACTGGTAGTAAATTTTTTTTGAAACCCACCACTGAGTCCACTCAAAGGCCAACTGATGCTTTCAGTCCAGAAAAAGCTGTGTCTCTCTGCTCTAAGTCATGATTTGAAAATGCTATTACAGGCAGTCCTTGACTTACAACAGTTTTGTTTAGCGACCGTTCAAAGTTACAATAGCACTGAAAAAAGTGACTTACAACCCCTTTTCACACTGATAACCACTGCAGCATCCCCATAGTCATGGGATTAAAATTCAAATGCTTGGTAACTGACTCATATTTATGACAGTTGCAGTGTCCTTGGGTCACATGATCACTTTTTGCGATCAGCGAAATCAGTGGAGAAGCTAGATTCCCTTCACAACGGTGTTATTAATTTAACAACTGCAGTGATTCACTTAATAAACATGGCAAGAAAAGTTGTAAAACGGGGCAAAAGTCACTTAACAACTGTCTCACTTAGCAACATAAATTTTAGGCTTAATTGTAATTATAAGTTGAGGACTACCTGTACTATGTTCTTCCTGCTCTATCTAGAAATTAATAAATACAATTTTCCCCATCTCAGAGGTACCATATTTTTCAGAGTATAAAACGCTCTGGAGTATAAGATGCATTTTAGGAAAATAAGAAAAAAAAATAATCTGACTCTGTTTACCAGCATCCATTGGTATTCATCTGGTTAGCATCCTGTCAGTGTATGAGAGAGTTGAGGACTGTTTGGAAACTGAAACAGTATTTGTTGTGTGAGCAATAAGGAAGGAGACAGCAAGCAGCTTGGGTGTGGCTTAGCTCAATTGTTCTAAAGCTGCATGCTGTGCTAATCTCTGAAACTAAAACTGAAACTGAAACTCCTCTCCTCTGCTTGTGTTTTGCTTGTATTTAGTACCATATTGGAAAACCTGCTTTTGGTATTGTATATTTACTTCATGTGTTATATTATATGTAAAGAGAAGTTATTGAATCCTGCTGAATCAGTTACTTGTGTGTGCTTTCTGGATGTGATTGCTGCTGCAAACTCTGACAGTCCTTGCAGCAAATAGCGAACAGCCAGGTCAGCTTCAGCACATTACTGCAGCCTGATTCAGCATGAGCAGCTGATTAGCGGGTGGATCGGCCTCCTGGAATACCCCCAATCAGCTGTTCCAGGTTGCAGGGATTGCCACAGACCATTGCCTCCTCCGTGCCTCGCGTTTTTGGCTACATTCGGTGTATAAGACACACCCAAATTTTCACCTTCTTTTAGGGAGGGGAAAAGTGCATCGTATACTCCGAAAAATACGGTACACATTTCCTTACCTTTGAAGGGAGACATTTTCTTCTTTGTTTTGTACAAACAAAAAGTGTTTCATGATGTGAACCTGAACTGCCATCTGGATTGCTGTAGCTCCAACCTAAAAAAACAAAAACAAAATCAAGAGTGAATTGCTCTGTGATTTGCTTACACTATGATACAAATCCAATGTATTGGGGAACTTATCCAATGCTTACAGGAGACTGAGCTTTGAGCATCATACGTACATCCCCATGCTCTATTTAGAACAATAGTGGGCAAACATTCTTCCATGCCATGAAATTAAACAAAAATCTATTAGCTCCTTGCTGTCTGCTTAGGCAGGAAAAAAATATCAAGCAGAGGTCTTGGAAAGCATAGATCTGGCCAGACCCAAGAAGTATTGTATCACAAATTGAGTATATATAGCCATGATGGCGAACCTATGGCACGGGTGCCACAGGTGGCACGTGGAGCCATATTGGTGGGCACGCGAGTTCAGCTCCGGCACGCATACGTGCGCCAGCCAGTTGATTTTCAGGCCTTCTGGGCCCACCAGAAATCAGGAAACACACTGTTTCCGGTCTCTGGAGGGCCTCTGAGGGGGTGGGGAAGGCCGTTTTTGCCCTCTCCAGGCTCCTAGAAAAGCTCTGGAGCTTGGGGAGAGCGAAAAATGGGCCTACTGGACCCACCATGCCATCGCGTGCCAAAAGCAGGGGGAGCATGGGGGGCCGCATAAAATTATGGATGTGGGCACGCGTGTGTGACCTCCCCCGCACTCCCCCCACTTTTGGCACGTGATAGCAAAAAGGTTAGCCATCACTGATATATAGTGTTTTCCAGATTTACATGACTGTGTAAATCAGGTGGCATACATATTTAATAAATTATTGCTCATTATTATTATTTATTAGTTTTTTTATCCTTTATTAGTTGTATAAATATCTCAAAGTGGCAAATAGTCTTTTCTCCTCTTATTTTCCCTACAATAACAAGCTTGGTAGGCGGAGAGAAAGTGACTGGGCAAGGTCACCCAGCCAGCTTTCATGCCTAGGGTAGGACTAGAATTCAGTTTCTTGGTTTCTAGGTCAGCATCTTAAACAACACAACAAACTTGGCTCGCATTATTATGAATATTTTTTTGAGTTTGAAAGGTGAATATTGCCAACAGAAAGTTGGCATGCAGGGTTTTTGGTTGGTTTTTGACTTTACATGACAAGCTTTGGAGCACTTAGTTGCTAGAGTCAGCTGGAAACTTCTGAACCTATATAGGATAGATTTACCAAGTCTCTCTCTAGAAAATGCAAATATACTTAAAAATCACATAATCAGTTAAGAAAGCCTTTTACTACTTGACATTCTGCATATGTGCTAGTCTTTCTGCAAGTATCTATTACAGAATGCTGGTCTAAAAATATAAATCTTTCTTTAAGTGAGCAAGATTGCTTGCAATCCATTTTTATTTTTATTGTTCCGGAAAAGAGAAGAAAGAAGGAATTGAAGTAGAAGGATAGTGGCTTTGGTTGGACCTTCCAGTAAATAGGTAAGATCCTGATAAAATACTTATCAATTTAAAAAAATGTTGGGCAGGCATTACCTTATCCATCTCTAAGGCATAGGCCAAATCAGTAAAAGGCTGGTGAAACCTGAAATATGATCTTTTCCATTCATAGTTGAAGACTTCAAATGTGTTCCCAAATAACATCCTTCGCAATTCCTTCGAATGGGAAAAATAGATTTATTTAGTTCACTGTTAAGTCGGCCAACAATCAAAGATCTTTTGGTGATGTAGATATATTAAAAATCTCATATATACAATCATTGTAGGACATAATAAAAGGAGAGCCAAGTAAAAACAAAAAAAAATCCCTGGGAGCCAAACTATATAGACATAGAAGAAAAAAGAAAGTAAAATCACTAGCTCACAAAGCAATCAATAAAACGATCCTTAAAATGTTATTGAGAGTAAAGAGCATTTCCTCTGTTTTATATTATTATTATTATTATTATTATTATTATTATTATTATTATTATTATTATTAT